>CM032632.1:23405170-23607967 GCA_019097785.1 Fraxinus excelsior | reverse complement strand
CCCCCCCCCCCCCAAATTCCCCGGGATTGATTCTGATTGCTAGTTTGACTTTAGTCGATTAAGAACTAGCTGAAGAAACGAAGCGATAACAGGAAGGATTAAGCTTCTTTCTTTCATTCTTCATGGATGTAAATATCATTCCCCAAGGCTAAATGAAAACAGGTTCTGGATTAAATTTAGTAGAGGTTTCTTCAAAGGATAATTCTAGTGGTACATTGGGGCATACATCAAGGTGTCCATAAGCCCCAATGTACAAGAAGCACAACCCTTCTTCAAAATTGGACTGATTGAAAACCAGATTAAATGGAAAAAAGAATAACCAACAAAATTGATGTGTATATGCATCATATTAGTACAAGGCAAAAGTGGTAATCGTGCGTCTCAAATGTCGCCTGATCTCCATAGAAATCATATACCAAAAATCACATGATTCTTTATTTTGTAACTTCTTTAAACAAGAGATTTATAAAAGACCAATAAAGAAATCTAGGGAATCTTGAGAAAGAGCAAAATCAATAACAAAACATAAGAAATAATATGTAACAAAGAGTTGAGCTGAAAACCTGTCGCATAGCTGGATCTTTCATTTGATTTCTCATTTGTTCCTGCAGATCAGTACCTGAACTTGACAAGCTTGATTGAGGAGCACTTCTTGAATGCAAACCTTGAGAAAAACTACTTTCACCAACGTGATCACCATTTGCTCTGAAATCTTCTCTAGTTTTAGAATTATCATATGGCCTGAATCCATTAGGATGAAAAGCTGATGTTGATGCCGAATCTGTCCCTCTCAAAGACGAGGCAATTTCAAACATTTTTTGACGTTCCTCTGCTGACATCTTACCCATCATATCAGTAGCCATCTTAAGCATGTCAGGCGTCACATTCGGTGGAACTGACCCAGAACTAGAATGTAAAGATGCTGGTGATGATCCCACCTCTTTACCCTTCAAAGAGGAGGCCATTTCAAACATCTTTTGAAGTTCTTCTGGTGGTATCTTACCCATCATTTCACTCACGGTCTTAAGCATCTCAGGTGTCATGTCTGGTGGAACTGATCCAGTGCTAAAGCTGGTCATCGGGTTTTCCCCTTGGAAGGAGGAAGCCATTTGAAACATTTTTTGAAGTTCTTCAGGGGACATCTTGCCAATAATATTTGAAGCGGCCTTTACCATATCAGGAGACATACCATCAACTCTCCCACCATTTATGGCAGATAAGGTTTCTGGTTCGGCTCGAGAAATAAAGTTTTGGAAGGATCTGCATGGACAGTGAAGAAACAGACACTTAGGGTCCGGTTTGATTGCAAATGTGGAAAATGGGTCGAAAGAAAATGTTTTCCAAGGAATTGAATTGCCTAGAAATTGTTTTACTGGAAATTGTAATTAATTGTGTTTGACTGATATAATTTTCCACCTGGAAAATATTGAAAATTTGGTGTCCGTTTGGTTTCGTTTTTTATGAAAATTGTCCATTAAAGTGATAATTTTTCCTACCATTGGATTTTGAATTTGTTCAAAAAAAAAAAAAATTTGAAAAAAGAATTACTACACCGTTTTGCATGGAAATTGTCAATAAAAATGATTTTTTTTACCATTATGTCTAAAATTTTTTCCAAAAAAAAAAAAAACTAACTGGAAAATCTTTTCCCACAAAAACAAAAGGAAAATATTTTCCCACAATCCAAGGAAAACTGGCGCGTGATGGAGGTGAGTGGATTTTTTTTACCTAGAAAATATATCCTATCAAACAATGTAAAAAGTGGAAAATGGAAAAAAAAACTTTCCAACTTCCCTAGAAAATAGATGCTATCAAACATAGCCTTAGGGTCCGTTTGATTGTGAGGGTGAAAAATAAGTGGAAAGAAAATGTTTTACAGGGAAAAGATTTTCCTAGAAATTGTTTAATAGGAATTGTAATTAATTATGTTTGATTGGTATAATTTTCCATGGAAAATGTTGAAAGTTTTGTATCCGTTTGACTTCGTTTTTTATGGAAATTATCCATTAAAGTGATAATTTTTTCTACCATTGGGTTAAAAATTTGTTCCAATTGCTTAACAAAAAAAAAAATTTCAAAAAAATAATTATCATACCGAATATCATTCGTTTGGCTTTATTTTGTATGGAAATTGTCAATAAAAATGATAAATTTTTTTTAAAAAAACCTGAAATTTTTTTCCCACCAAAACATCAAGAATTTATTTTCCTCAAAAAGGTGGAAATTTTGAAAATTTGGAAAATATTTTCCCGAGCAAATTTTGCCTATTAAACACTACAAAAGTTTTTTCCATTTTCCATGGAAAATCCTGCATATCAAACGGCACCTTAGTCTTAACTGCAGGCGTACCCAGATACTCATGTAGGACTGAGTTGAATATGGCACGTAATTAGCCAAGGAATCGAACAAGGAAAAAGAAGAATGACAGAGAGAACAAGCAAGTACAGGTACGGCTGATATCACAACTTCAAACAAAGCACGAGATTTAAATTATTAGCAGCATGATCACAGAAATCATGTATCTCGCACAACAGCTTTCATATTACATGTGCTAGGAATAAAAGTGACCTAAATTAGCACCCTTCTGTGAAAGAAGGAACTTTAATAGTAGAAGAGAAGATGTACTATAAGTTCGGTATTGAACATAGATATATTTATCTTTAAAAAGATCAATGTGATAATTAACTGCTAGAGATACAGATTGACATGCCTAAAAGGTCTTCTGCATGATGCAATGGACATATTAGAAGTTTTCAAGCTGGCCATAATATAGATTTCATCAAATACATCCAAACAAATCCAAACACTGAAAGGTATACAACTCATAAAATTCGAATCCTCTTGTCCAATGCTTTTCAGAAATAAAGAGAACATATGTATATGAAAAAATCAAGAATGAGAACATAAGGACAAACCTTACAGATTCAGGATCGACTTTTAGCGCCTCCACATACTCAGAATTCATCGATAGAGGCTCCCTAAGGTTCTCAGTTGGACTTGTACAGCATTGACTGGTTTCTTGTGGTGGTGCAGAGTTTTCTGATTTTGAACTTTCATGTTTGTTGCAAGACACAGTTTCTTCTTCAGTTATTTCTTCAATAACCAATCCTATACAGGAAAAGAATAGAAATAACTAAAATAAGATTGAAAACCATTGGCAGTGCAGATGGTTATTTTTAGATGGTTATATAAAAACATACAAATTATGGAATTCAATGTTCTAAAGAACGTAAAAAACATAGAAATACTAGAAAAAGGTCAAAAGGCAGACCTCTTGAAGGACGCTCATTGCCTTGTTCGCTCAATCTTTCCTTCGCATCCCTGTCACAGAAGTAAACAACTCAGGCTTTAAATTTTGGGGAGCAGATCTTGAAAGTTTGAGGGACCAACAAATGGACAATGGGAAGAAAGAAAGGAGAAAGGACCGGTCAGTCATGCACAACATATATATATATAGCACAAAAATACCAAGTTTACTAACTAAAAATTCAGTACCTTAAGACGTTTGCAATAGTTTCATCTTCAGGAGAAACTTCATGAGCTTTACTCAAGTCAAACACTGCATCCTGGCATATACTCAAAGTCAGTATGACAGCAAAGAAAATATAAAATGGAAATAGCATTTGAAACAAAATTAGCAATCATGGTAAAACATGAAATAAGTTAGCGGATACTTACTTCGAATTGTCTCAAATCCTTATATGCTTGACCCCTTCGGTAAAGGGCTTTGACATTCTTTGCATCATATGCCAAAACCTGCAGATCCAAAAGTTATAGTTTTCAATTTTATTCAGTATTGACTACGATAACCATGATTGCACATCAAGCACAGACAAGTACTGCGAATATATATATTAATATCAGAGCATTCATGGACAACAAGCTTTCACTAAAAAGTTAGTGATGCCCTCAATTGGAAGAATAAACATATATTAAAGATTTAGTACTTGCTGACCCTAGTGCTAGAAAATCTTTTCTCCTGCAATATTACCAATTTTATATAGAAAAACTTGTGCTTCATCACTGTAGTAAAAAAATTACTATGAATAATTGCACCTTCAAAGCACCTATAAGGCCAATGAGCAACCAAAAAAAGGAGTTGTATGACCTAATTCAAGATTGAATTGACGCACAATGACTCGACTAAGAGAAATATGTTATTCATACCTCCGTGCCTTCCCTGATACACTCATCATACTGCCTGGTTTTTAAGAAACATGACATCATATTAAGAGAGCATGCCAACAGGAGACTCCTGCCTTTCGAGATAGGAACATCTTTCAGGTTTTTCTTAGCCTAATATTGGTCAAGAAACAAATGAGAATCGCAGAAGACAAAACTTCACTGCCAAGGAAAATCAACAAATACAACTTAAATAGAAAACAAACAAAAATGCAAACTTACATGTGAATATTTCTGCAGGGCGTCCTTGTACCTGCCTTGACTGTGAAGTTCATTCCCCTGCAATCACATAAATGGTTAGATAAGTACTTAGTACCAAAAATATGTACTACCATGTTTGTAACAAAATGTGGAGATTTATACATGAAAAAGAAAGTACTTCCATGCTAATAATTCTACCTTGCTTCCAACCAAACACACAGATTTCAAATTCAACAGGCATTCTAAGGAACAATTACCAGAGTCCCTTTAATTGCACAAACATATGCATACATGTATTAGATCTCAGTGGAGTTTTCTGATTATTTTAACATAAAATTATAGGTAAGAAAGGTTAAGTGGATAGTGTAGAGAAGAAGCTTTGACACACACGGAATTATGAATTTTTTTCATTGATAAGTTACCTGTTTCTTCAGCATCTTGGCTGCATTTATCTCATAAGAAACCTGAGCATCCATCCGCGCACGCATGGAAGCTATATCATCAAGTGATGCTTTTGCCATCTTCTCACTGATCTCCGCCATCTCCTCTGGACGAGTATGCTTAAACTGTTCTGCAGCTTGCTTCAAATCTTCCGGCCTCAAGCTTTTCATGCTTTCAGAAGCCATTCTCATTAGATCCGGATTGGACATCATCTGCATTGCAACAATTGATGACAGCCATCAGTGAGAAGTGAACTAAAGAATAAATGAAAATTAGAACTAAAAACATGCTTGACCAAGAATAAAACATCTCAGCTAGAATCCAACCATTGCATGCCTATATACCACCAACTCGTACAAGTAGCCTTGGCTAGCTATCTCATTCTTCTACTTTTTCAAATGCACCAATTTAATCTTTTTTGTTGTATTTTGGATGCATATCAACGTAAAACCAAACTACTTAATATTTTAGAGTCCACTGAATAGCTAAAATGCCAATTCACGATAAAGATTCTTGACTATTTTGATAAATTGGTAATTTAAAGTAACGGTCAGGTCCTCTGTGTGCGCAATAATAAACAATAGGAGAATCAAGCATAATCAACAATCAAATCACCAAGAGAGAAACCAAAAAATTATAATAATTATCCCAGAAATTGCCAAAATAAATAAATTTAAAAAAAAATCACAAACTAAAAAATTTCCCAAAAAATTCCAACATAATAACGTATATATATAAAAAATTAATCTCCCAAAAATAAGTACCTGCTGTTGAATCCTAGCCAGATCATCGGGTGACATGCGACTCATCTGTTCCTGAGCCATTCTAATTAACTCCGGATCCATCATTCCGTTAAACATTTTCTAAATTATTCCTGAAATCTCTATCAGAAAAAAAAAAAAAAAACTTAAAGCTCCTAATAAAGAGGGGAAATCCGAGCGAAAATCAGGGATTTAAAGAGGACTTTTTAAGGCTCTTCCACGCGAAAAATATTAAGACAATTTTATCAAATACGAGGAAGGTTTGGAGTTTTATAAATTCGATTTTCCGGATTCAAAAAGGAGTGATATCTAGTCCAAGTGAAAATTAAGCAAGTTTGGTGAACGTTTTGAGTAATAATTCATTTTTTTGTTTGATACGACGGGAATATGCAGCTGAAAAAAATAAATTATTGATACGACGAAAAATATTATTTTATTGAAAAATGTGTGATTGAAAATGAGGAGAATGAAAAAAATAACACGGTTCAAGATGGACTAAAGTTAAGAAACACACATTATCCTGGAATATGCTTCGCTTTCCTCAAAAAAATAACTAAGGCTGCGTTTGATAGGTAGCGTTTTCTATAGAAAATGGAAATATTTTTCGACTTTTGCAGTGTTTGATTGACGAAATTTTTTCGAGAAAATATTTTTCAACTTTCTAAATTTTTCACATTTTTGAGGAAAATAAATTCTTGATATTTTGGTGAAAAAATATTTTTCAGGTTTTTTTTTTTTTTTTTTAGACAATTGGAAAAATTTAAACGCGAATTGTACAAAGATTTTCACTGTTCATTGACAATTGACAATTTCCATGCAAAACAAAGTCAAACGAATGGTATTCGGCATGATTATTTTTTTCTATTTTTCAATTTTTTTTTTTTTGACAATTAGAACAAATTCTAGACTTAATAGTAGAAAATATTATCACTTTAATGGACAATTTTCATAAAAAATAAAGTCAAACGGACTCTAAACTTTCAACATTTTCCATAAAAAATTATACCAATCAAACACAATTAATTACAATTCTCAGTAAAACAATTTCTAGAAAAAAAAATTTCCTGTAAAACATTTTTTTTTTCCATCTATTTTCCACCTTGCAATCAAACGGACCATAAGTTAAAAAAATAATTATTTTTATTGATCATACCAAATTTTTATAACTCTTTATTTATATTATAAGTAAGAAAAAAAATAGCATATCTACATATATTTGAAATAATAAATAAATTTATTAGCTTTAAGTTAAACTGCACATTTTTAGACTCGACTCTTAGAAGTTTAAAGCTCCTTGTGATGCTGAGCTACATCATCTATTTTGGCAATTGATTGTAAAGCGCGGACAACTAGTGAAGAGTTTTTAATTTTATGAGATTGAAAGTAATTTATTTTTCGTTTATATCAACAAATATTTTCATGAAAGAAAAAACTTTATTTTCGTGAGCATTACAAATGTTTAGCACACAAGAAAATGTTTGAAATAATAATTTTTAAATATAAATTAGAAATCCATAATTTTTCCTACTTTTTGTATAAAAAAATGTATTTCACAAAATTTATTCTAAAATCTAAATAAACGTGAAAATCTTGCATGACTCATGAAGAATATCATGTTTGTTAAGTTTAAAAGGTTCACTTATAAATTATAAGTAAATAAATATTTTGCATAAGAATAAAAGTCCATGTCAAGCTTAAAGGTTCACTTATAAGTTATTTCAATTAAATAAAGGGAACAATACATAAATAAGGTGTTTAAGTATCACCATTTCAAAATTAAGGATTAATGTTTTAAATTTCAAAAATCAGGTTTGCATTAAAATTTATTTATGAATTAATTAATTTATTATATATTTTATTAATAAATATATAATGGTCACAAGTCTATGCAGTTTGGTCACAAATCAAAAATCTTAAGGTCACAATTAATTTTTTTTATAAATTACATCGTTCATCGGTCACAAATTAAAAATTTTAAAGTCACAATTTGTTCATCGGTCACAAATAACGAAATTTATAAGTCACACAACTTATTTTATAGTCACAAAACATCAAATTATAGGTCACAGATTACTTTTATTGGTCACAAGTTAATAAATTTGTAGGTCACACTGTATTTATTGGTCACAATTTATTCTTCACTAGTCACATGCCAACCAATTTATTGGTCACAATCAACAAATCAATTGTGACCACCACCAACACCAACACAACACCGTTGTCTCTGCCGTTCACACCAACACCACAGAACGTACCACCACTGCCAACACAACACTACGGAAACCATCGCCGCCACTGTCACTTCCTAGCAATAAAATCACCGTTTCAAACATCGCAACCACCATTATTACCACCACCACTACACCAACATCGCCGCCGCCACCACCGCCTCGTCACGCCCCTTCATGACCCCAATCAGCTACAATCACCACCGCAGCCGCCAGTACACACCTCAAATCACCCCCACACCATCACCCCTTTTGCCATCGTCACCGCATGTAGATTCACTAACTCACGGTCACAATTGAGTTCGGGCTAAAAAATGAACCAAAAAAGAAACCTTACTTGAGGGAGGGGAAGAGCAGCAACCAGATCAATAACGAAATCAGTTTTCAAAAAAAATAAAGGACAGAGACGGATGGATCTGCGATACCCTAGGGAAATACCTGACTGGATTTTCGAGTGCAACCGTCCCACTATCCACCGCTTCGAGCGGCGAGGGAAAAGGTAGAACACATCGACGAAGAGGAGATAAACACGTTGAGGCCAGAGAGAGAGGGAGAGAAAACGGTGAGGGACTGAGGGTAGAGAGAGAGAGAAACAGATCTGCGAAACCTTAGGGAAAAATCTGACTGGATCTTCGTGCGGCAGCGTCGCCGATGAGGGAAGAGGTCGAAGACAGCGACGGAGAGTAGAGAAACAGGCGGAGAAAGAGAGAGAGAGAGAGAGAAAATGGTGAAGGGGTGACGGTATAGAGAGAGAAAGAAACGGTGAGATATGAAAAATGATGAAATTTAATTTGTAAATAATTATTAATATTAAATTCTTTTAATTATAACCTGAATTTTGAAAAGTAAAACTTGTTATAGGATTTATGAAAATGGTAATTTAAAAGTAGGGGTGGCTGTAATTTCCTCATAAATAAATATTTCTTTCATTAGTAATAGCTCATTATAAACCTTTCCTTTTCCTTTTTAGAAGCCCATGAAATATATTTAGGCCCAAATCCCAAAATTGGTATGTTTCCAAGCTTCGTCTTCACCCTTCCCAATTTCGACCGCGCTATGAAACCCTAAATCTTTCATACATTAAAATACAGGTATTCTCTCTTGTTTAACCAAGCAGCATGCTTTTTAGGTTTACAGACGAAAATAAGAATTGCAATAAAATCAGTTCTATTTTCAGGCTTCCTTTAATTCTTCACAGAAAAGAACCCAACAGAAATTCCCCCCGATCCTTGAACCAAAACCCTTTTTCTTCCACAAATTTATCTGTCTAGTTTTTTGGCTGGGTTTATTTAAATCTTTGAGTCAGAATAAAGGGACTTCTATTTTTGTGAAAACAGTCAATTTTACACGGAGGGTGTTAAGCAAGATTGCATTTTTGCTACGGGAATTGAATTTATAATCCCCTTTTGTTTTAAAATAATACTGTTTTATTTATAGAAGTATTAAGGCTTTTGGGTTTGTTCGTTTGAGGTTGTATAAATAAAATTTTGTTAAACATATGGGTGAAAAAGATTTTGATTGTGAAAAAATCCGGAATATATGCATTCTTGCACATGTGGATCATGGCAAGACTACGTTAGCGGATCATTTAATTGCGTCATATGGTGGGGGTGTGCTCCATCCCAAGCAAGCTGGTAAACTTAGATTTATGGATTATTTAGATGAGGAACAAAGGCGAGCAATAACGATGAAGAGTTCCTCTATTGCTCTAGAATACAAAGAGCACTCCCTAAATTTAATAGATTCGCCAGGCCACATGGATTTTTGCAGCGAAGTTTCCACAGCTGCACGGTTGAGTGATGGTGCACTAGTATTAGTAGATGCAGTGGAGGGTGTCCACATTCAGACCCATGCAGTGCTGCGACAAGCTTGGATCGAGAAGTTGACTCTGTGTTTAGTTTTGAATAAGGTCGATAGATTGATATGTGAACTGAGATTGAGTCCCATGGAGGCATATAATAGGTTGTTGAGGATTGTGCATGAAGTTAATAGCATAGTGAGCGCATATAAGTCAGAAAAGTATTTGTCGGATGTGGACTCTATCCTCTCAGCAGCTCCGTTGGGTGACATTGTTGATGAGAATTATGAGTTTCCTGAGGATGATGATGAGGAGACGTTTCAACCCCAGAAGGGGAATGTTGTGTTTGCATGTGCACTGGATGGATGGGGATTTAGCATACCTGATTTTGCAGAATTTTATGCTACGAAACTTGGTGCAAGCTCAGCTGCATTACAGAAAGCATTGTGGGGTCCTCGATATTTCAATGTCAAGACCAAGATGATTGTTGGGAAGAAGGGACTTGGTAGTGGAACCAAGGCTAGGCCCATGTTTGTGCAATTTGTGCTCGAGCCACTTTGGCAGGTTTATCAGTATGCTTTGGAGAGAGATGGTGATAGAGGTGTGCTGGAGAAGGTTATCAAGTCATTCAATTTATCAGTACCTCTGCGCGAACTTCAGAACAGGGACCCGAAAGCTGTGCTACAAGCTGTCATGAGCCGTTGGCTTCCATTATCGAATGCAATATTGTCTATGGTGGTTAAGCACATGCCTAATCCTGCTGCTGCTCAGTCATTTCGCATATCGAGATTGCTACCTAAGAGAGAAATCTTGGATAATGAGAACAGCTCTGATGTGCTTGCAGAGGCTGAGCTTGTGAGGAAATCTGTCGAGACCTGTGATTCCAGCCCTGATTCGCCATGTGTTGCATTTGTCTCAAAGATGTTTGCCATTCCGTGGAAGTTGCTTCCTCGTGGAGAGATTCTGAACAATTCTGCAGAGGATGAAGAGTCAGGAGAATGCTTCCTTGCATTTGCCAGGATCTTCAGTGGGGTTCTCTATGCAGGACAGAGGGTATTCGTGCTTTCGGCATTATATGACCCATTGAAGGGAGACATTATGCAGAAGCATGTACAAGAAGCCGAGTTGCAATCATTATATCTAATGATGGGTCAGGGATTGAAACCATTGACCTCTGCTAAAGCAGGGAATATTGTTGCCATTCGAGGACTTGGCCAGCATATATTGAAAAGTGCCACTCTTTCATCTACAATTAATTGCTGGCCTTTCTCAAGCATGGTTTTCCAGGTTTCACCCACTCTGAAAGTTGCAATTGAGCCTTCAGATCCTGCTGATATGGGTGCCCTCATGAAAGGCTTGCGGCTTCTAAACCATGCAGACCCTTTTGTCGAGGTTAATGTTTCTTCTAGAGGAGAACACGTTCTTTCTGCTGCAGGAGAAGTTCACCTAGAGAGATGCATTAAAGATTTGAAGGAGAGGTTTGCAAAGGTGAGCTTAGAAGTATCTCCACCCCTTGTTTCTTATAAGGAGACTATTGAGGGGGAGATTACTAATCCATTAGAGTATTTAAAGTTATTGAGTGGGAGCTCTGAGTATGTTGAGAAAACAACACCAAATGGTAGGTGTGTTATTCGCGTGCAGGTCATGAAACTTCCAAATCTACTTACTAAGTTGCTTGAAGAAAGTTCGGAACTGCTGGGAGATATCATAGGAGGCAAGTCTAGACGGGCTTGTAAAAACTTGGAAACCTTGAGAGGTGGCATTGTGGAAGATGAAAATCCATTCGAAGCACTCAAAAAACGGATGATGGATGCTGTGGAGAACGAGTTTTTGTCTGGGAATGCAGAGATGGACAAGGACCGGGCGGAAAAATATAGAATATTGTGGCAAAAGTTTTTTAAGAGGATGTGGGCTTTAGGGCCTAGACAGTTTGGTCCTAACATTCTCCTTACTCCAGATATAAAAGGAAATAACACAAATGGTTCTGTTCTTATCAAGGGCTGTCCTTATGTATCTGATAGATTGGGTTTTGTGGACTTAGATAGGAAGAGTGATGCATCGGTCGAAGAACTGTCTATAGACGATCAGATGTTACTACAAGAAGCACAGAGTCTAGAGAACAGTGTTTTGTCTGGATTTCAGTTGGCTACTTCAGCTGGCCCATTGTGTGACGAACCTATGTGGGGTTTGGGTTTTGTTGTTGAGGCTTACGTTTCTCCCATAGTTGGGCAGACAAATGAGAATAATTCTTCTAGTCAGCAACTGGAAAATTATGGAATGCTCACGGGACAAGTAATGACAATCGTCAAGGATACCTGCAGGGCGGCTGTACTCCAGAGAAAACCTCGGCTTGTTGAAGCCATGTACTTTTGTGAACTGAACACCCCAACTGAACACCTGGGATCAATGTATGCTGTACTTGCACGAAGGCGTGCTCGAGTAATCAAGGAAGAAATGCAGGAAGGATCTCCATTGTTCACCGTGCATGCCTATGTTCCTGTTGCAGAAAGCTTTGGCTTTGCAGATGAGCTGAGGAGATGGACCTCTGGCGCATCAAGTGCTTTGCTTGTTCTCAGTCATTGGGAAGCACTTTCAGAGGACCCTTTTTTTGTTCCCAAAACAGAAGAGGAAATCGAAGAGTTTGGAGATGGATCCAGTGTGCCACAGAACACAGCCAGAAAGCTTATTGATGCTGTGAGACGACGGAAGGGTCTTCCGGTGGAGGAAAAGGTGGTTCAGCATGCAACAAAACAGAGAACTTTGGCGCGTAAGGTTTAGGAGTTGCTGATGATATTAGGCACTAGCTTGTCTATCTGTAAGCCGATACATCCCATGTTCACTTAATGGCAAAAATCTATATAGAGACACAACTTTTTAAGACAAAACTATAATTTTGTGAGTCTCATTGCTCTCTTTTTACTGAACTTATAATGATTTTTATAAATTTGGTCACTCAAACCAGCATAATATGACGTTCTGAATTCGAATTCAAAATGCCATTAGGAGCCATTCTTGATAGACTCTGGACGAGGTTTTGCATTCAACTTTACTTGTGATTTTTAAATGATGTTATTTTATTAATTTTGTTTATTTATCTATGGATGGTAAAATGTTTTTACAATACCAGATGATATTTTGCGTGAATGTATATGCATCTTGTATACACTCAAAGGCATTGTGTATGGGCCCTGAAAGTCTTCTTAATGCAACATTGATTATTACAATATAATCCAATAGAGTGAGTGGACAAACTATCCTCGGTTGATGCCAAGTAAAGTTTACATCTTTCTGACAATAAACAGCTTTACCTTTGGTCAAATATCCCAATCAAAGGTTTTTATTGTATGACTAGAGCATCACATACTCCATTATTCTTGGTAACCAAACTGAAAGATCCAAAGCCAAGAGCAAGTAATTCTGCAACTGCGTCTTTCTCTATGCTTGGTTCCCCGTTCCTGCAACAACAAAAAGTTAAGCCTGATAAATTTGGGAGCAGATAGAGAATCCTTATCAGCACATCGGCATGGAGGGCCCCTCCAGCTTCTTGATTGGGGAGTGGGGAGGGTTCTCTCTTTTACATCATGAGAGAAATTAATGACGAGTTTGAGAAGATAGATCGGATAGAATTGAACATGGCTAAAGAAGAAGAGAAGTAAGTTTTATCTATTATTCATCAATGCTTAATATATTATCCATCCTAAATGAAGTTGCCCCTAACTCAGCCACAGCATTCCGCAGTTACTTTGCTGGTACTGTCACAAGTGGCTGATAAACGAAGAAATAATCTCCAAAATTGTAAAAATTTGCCAAAAATATAAAAATAAAAATTGTTTCAATGGATTTGCAAGAGAATAAGAAGCACACAAGGAAAGGCGGAAAAAAATAATAATAATAATAAAATTAGGGATATGATTGCAGGTATTCCACTTACATTCATCAAGTATTGGAAGGGATTTTTCCAGGCAATTAGATTTGTATTCCAAAAATGAATGAACATCCGGATACGGATATTTCAGATGATATCCAAATGGAAGACATCTTTGAAAGCAAACAATGTCCCCATCCACAAGCTGCACAAAAGGGGAAATTTAATAAGAAAAGCCCGTCCAAATCCTAATTATGATAAAGATTCTTAACAATTACCTTGGTAGATTGAAATGTAGAATTCGGCTCAATACGTTCACATACAACATTAGCTCCAAACTTCATTTCCAGAGTACAATGAAACAAAACTAAGATACTTCAAATTTGTAATAAACAAAAGAATTCAGGTTTATGGATGTGTATATCTTCACATGTAGAACGGTAATATCCCTGTTAAAACATGTAGAAAGTGGACGACGTATGCCAAAAATATTTAAGAAAGAACATGCACCTGCACTAATATGCTAAATTTATGACGTCCATGTTAAACCATGAGACCAATAAATAGGCTAAACTTAAGATGCCCTTGTTAAGCCATGAGACCAAGAAGTACACCGTTCAATAAATAATGCAGCTCAAGTCGATGCAGCTGCTAGTTTGATATAATCGAGGCACTGCTATCCAACTGCGCATGTTAAGTTTTTTCTTCATGTTGTAAGAGAATATATCGTTAAGTAATGTTATTTAGTATAAGTGGTGATTAACACCAGATGGTTGCAAGGATTTATGGTCCATTTAACAGGACATGATATGCTGGGGTGCTAGGTAGAATTATTCTTTGTACAAAGGTTCAACAGAATCATGATCTTGAAAATTACCCAAACACGTTATGGAACAAACCTCATAAAGTTCAATCTCTTCATCGGCAGCATAGCCAACCATTGAATTTAGTTTAGCGAAGATATCAGTCGGCTTACTAACGGACTTCACAAAAAGTCTTCCAACATACCTGTCAACATAAAGAAAAGAACACTTGTGTCAAGAAACAAAAAACTTCGTGAAAATAGAATGTTGATATCAACTTTCTCTCTCCCTCTCCCTCCGTCCATCTATTTCTCTCTCTACCAGTGAAGAACCTGATGAATGATTACCTTAGCTCCTCTCTCTCAGGATCATAAAGCTTGAAAAAGAGTAGAATGTCATCTTCTGTCTTGTTAGGTGGAGGAATAGGATGTAGATCCTAGATCAACACACAGAAAATCACCAACAGTGTTGATTATATCGGATACATTGATATTACTTTTAGGGCATGTTTGGTACTTGGACAATGCTCAATAGTACAATGGACAATATTCTCACTAATTTTTCTTTTTCAATCCTAGCGAACCCCATCTAGTCCAACATTCCAAACACACCATTTATGTCTAAATTGGTAAGACTACAGTTACTATGTTACCGGTCCAAGCTCTACTTCTAAGAACAACTTCAGCACTTCATCAAAAGTATTGTTAGATGCTTCCGTCAACTGTCCAATCTACAATTAAAGAAAAAATATGATTAGATTGAGCAGAATAAGAACTCTATCAACTGTCAATATGCTGGATCAGCTTACATAATTTAAGTGTCATGACATTTTTGGTATTTCTAATAAGTTTTGAGAAGGTATTCTAATCTATTCGGCAGTTTTTTGCCTTTCATTTTTTTTAATTACTTTTTTTGGTAAAGTAGATATAACTCTAGATTGAATGAAGTGATAAAAAAGGATCCAACATTTTTCTTCCAGGATTTAAATTTAGGTAGCAAATGATAATGGTGGTGGTGATTGTTAGTTTAAAGGCAATTCCAAGCAGTAGCTAGTGGTTGAAGAACTGATTATTGAAAAGGCAAAGATGTAGAAAAGAACCAAATGGAAAAAATACAATGGGTGTAGTATAGTCATTATGAAATAATAAATCGGTTTCACCTTCTGTACTGTCACGATTGATAGTCAAGTTAGTTGTGAAAAACTAAAATTTAATGAAGTTACACAGGAAAGCGATTTTTAGAATTTACGAAAAAAAGATCACGTGCCACTTTCACTAATTACTAGGAATGTAACTTCCCAAATAAGAACACATCGTGCCAGAAGTGTAAAGCAATATAATTTATCAGCTGTAGAAGTACTCAAATGCAAATAGAACGTTACAGTTTGGGCTTCCTCAACATGTGTCAATGGCCCATTAAGACGACGTGTATGGTTCTGGTGTTTTGCCCAAATCCAAAAACGTTGACATTTCACCGGCACACCAAATTCACTAGTAACTCTTTCCTGCATACAGCTTATCGATTAGACATTATCACGGTTGCTACTATAACTAGAAAACGGCGCATTCTAGGAACTCGATCATGTGAGTCCGTGTTACAATATAAAAGAATTTCACTTACTATCTCATTTTTTATCCAGCCTAAACCCATCTTCAACCTCTGTATTATGTTAAACGGTTGATAGTGCATATCTTTTGAATGAAAAACTAAAGAATACTATCCACCTTAATTTACCATAATTACATCTACCTAGAACTATCTGTTTATACTAAATTCTTTATATGGCCTAATCCGGTGCACCAAATGTAGGCAGTAGGCTATATGCACAATGGTTACGTAATATGACAGGCACATAAAAACATGGGCCACTATACGGCACTTATCATGAAAACCAACTTTCTTTCATAATTATTTGATGGCAGGGTTGATTTGAAATTCCTACTTGTCAAGAATGTGCAATCATGAATATTAATGTGAAATTTTGTCCCATATTATCAAGGCTACAAAAAGACGTGAACGAATATTTATCTCTTGGAATTTATTTTTGAACTTACTAACTTTATAAAATGAAAAAGACTAAACAAGTCTCCTTAAACTTCGAACTCCGAAAAACTTATATTCCATATTATCACCACCGGTTTCCTCCTTCCAAACTATGAATCTTCTGTGTTTTTTCAATTGATATCTGTATGAAAAATTGTTTACCGTCTATTACTAGTTTCAAACAAATAAAATGCCATATCAGAAATATATACCTTTAGAAGTTGAAAAGGTGTCTGTCTCTGAATATGAAAACTTCTAACTTTATCGTGATCTACCAAGTCAAGATCTCGATTCTGTTTGATATCTTCATCAAGTGCTACCTGGGAATTTTTATCGTATAGTTTTTCAGTGAAGAAAGCCAATTGTGATTGCAATACACATGTGCCCTTCAATGAAAGGAAGAATGAAAAGACTAACCTTTACAGTCAGAAATTCTTCATCTTTTTTATTTTTCTCCTTTTGTCCATCTTCACTCTGCAAGCTTTTCTGGGAAAGGCTCTCAATGTAGTTAGGGCAGATTAATGAAGCATATATGGAAGATACTATCACAAGGAAAACCTACATTGCACATTATTTTCTCCTTCTCACTTTCACGTATGTATACCAGCATGTAAGCATTTGAGCACTTTTGATAATCATTGAGTCCAGAGTTTGTCTGCAGCAACAGCTAAAAAATGAAATATAAGCAATCGAAACACAAGGATCCACCTTGAAAAAATGAACAATGAACAGATAAATACTTCTTTACTGCCATACTGCTCCTCTAAAGCCTCTTTGGCATCTACTTTGGTCACTCGTTCATCGTCAAATTTATACCTGGAAGCCATTCGTATTTTACTAATCATGTGTATACAATCTCTGTATTTGCATATAAAAAGTTAAAATGATTAAAACTAACCTATAGGAGGACCTACGTTGTACATATAAATCTGACACAGACAAGGTCACCCGATATGTGAAATGCTATTGCAGAACAAATCATGCGATATGGTTAATACAGAAAGAACTATTATGCATATTGTCACAATTTACAAAATGTACAACAAGTTAAAATATAAATGAAGCATATAATGTACTTCAAGTTGCAAAATGTTTCTTCTTCAATTCCAAATTCATAAAACTTGGGAGCTGTACTCAGTGGCACAATCTAACTGATAACAGAGAAAACATCCATGTGGAGCCCTAATCCAACAATGGAGTAAAACTGGGATTCATGCATATTTTGGGGACTGACACATTAGATGTTCTGGGATCAGAAATACAACGATTTTCCCCTTTCTTCTTATATTAGGATTAGTGGCCTCATCTTTATATAGATCCAGTGAATGCTGCTAGATGATGTCAAGTACTTCATATCTAATAAAATGTCTTCTCAAAAGTAATCTCCAGAACTCTATATGGATAGTGTAGAATGTATTATGCTGACACAAGAAAACATGACTGCGAAGTAAATGGGAACTATAAGGATCTAAATGTTTACCATTGATGAGAAAGATTTGGCCTTATAAAAGCACTATAGTGTCCACCATGCACGCCACCACTATGGACTAAAACACTGTAATCAACCACATAATATGTCAAGTAAAATGAAATGAGTAAACAAATTGTGAAGACTTTTAACATCAAACAGAAAGTAGATCAAGTGTAAAGATGAAGACATGAATTCCACTTCAATTGGAACATTAAAGTGTGCAACTGAAGACATCAAATTTAAATTTGTATGGACTATACATAGAATAAATTTCTAATAAGTGTCATTCTCAAAGGCCAAGCCACATGGAAGCGGATGGCAATTGGCCCCACAACATTTTTGAACGTGCTATGTGCAAATACAGAGATTGTGAATGGTTAACATCTATTCTTAACTGCTTCTAGAAATTTTTAATATACTTACATAATATTTATGTATTCCCCCCCTTCCCCGACATGAAAACCCTACATCTGCCACTGATCATTCTGTCAGAAGACATGGTTCCCCCAAGATCCTGCTTATTAAAAAACAATCCTACACTTCCAACAAAGAAGTATATAAGGCCATTCAGTATAAATGATTCCTCCATGTTATGTAGGTACTATTGAGTTTTTGATACCCAATAAATTCGGGCGATAATGATAAATTGATGTCGGGAATTTTATCGATACCAAAGTGATGGCTCGACCCGGAAACAACTTTGAACACTTTAGGATGGCCCATGAGTTTAGCCCAAGTAGTGGTTATTGAGTTGGGTTAATGATTGGTGGCTTTGGATTAGGGAAATTACAAAAAATCAGGGGTTTAAAAATTACTTTTTAAAAATCAGGTGCAAAGTTTGTTTACTCAAAATTCAGGTAATATATTAAAACCTAGCCCTAATCTCAAACAAAACCTAAATCATTTTTCTCCTATTCTCCTCCTCCTATTCTCGTCTCTCTCTCTCTACCATCTTTCTTACCGCCGTCGCCATTGAAGAGCGCCGACTGTCGGAGAGTCGAGCAGCGACGTCGCCGCTACTGTCCAACCTAGCGCAGATCCTACGCCATAGCCACTTTCTCTGTATGTACTTTATCCTTGGAAGTGGGTTTCTTATGGTTTGCAGATCTTACTCATCGTCGCGAGACAGCCCAAGGTGGCGGCGGCGTGCAAGCGATGGTGGCGGTCGCGAAGGTGGTGGTCGTGCAAGCGATGGTTGAGTTGACTTTGGGTTGGTGGTTTGCAAATGGTGGCGATCGCGACGGTGCAGTGGATGCACAGTGCCCTACGATGGATCGAATGCCCAAATCAAACAAACCCTAGATGAGTTGGGCAGCGGCGATTGGTGTCGTCGGCAACAGCGTCATTTGGTGGTTGTGTTTTTTTAGTTTCTAAATGGTTGTGTTTTAGTGGTGGTTGTCGTGGTGAGGGCTGGTGGTGTTGGTGGTTGTTCAGTGGGGTGGTGGTGCGAGGGGTGGTGGTGTTGGTGGTTGTTTAGTAGTGGTAGTGCGAGGGGTGGTGGTGCAGGTTGTTTGTTGGTGGCAAAGGGAGTGATGGTGGCTGTGGCTGTTTTAGTGGTGGTTGTCGTGGTGAGGGGTGGTGGTGTTGGTGGTTGTTCAGTGGGATGGTGGTGCGAGGGGTAGTGGTGTTGGTGGTTGTTCAGTGTTGGTGGTGCGAGGAGTGGTGGTGCAGGTTTGTTGGTGGCGAAGGGAATGACGGTGGCTGTGGCTATTTTAGTGGTGGTTGTCGTGGTGAGGGGTGGTGGTGTTGGTGGTTGTTCAGTGGTAGTGGTGCGAGGGGTGGTGGTGCGGTTGTTTGTTGGTGGCGAAGGGAGTGATGGTGGCTGTGGCAATGATGACGGCGGTGGTGAGTTTGGTGCGGTGGTGTGTGACCAAGTATTTGGTTATCTGTGATCAAGTATTTAACTGTGACCTAAAAATTTTGACAATATGTGACTAAAAAATAATCTGTGACCAACAAATGTGACTTAAAAATAATCTGTGACCAACCAATTTAAAAATTTGAGACCTCGAAATAATCTGTGACTACAAATTTTTTGATCTGTGACCTCAAAATAATCTGTGATAAAAAAATTTGACGATATGTGACCAGTAAATAAATCTGTAACTTATAATTATGAATATGTGACCATTAATTACAAAATATGACTTTATTATCTCTATTTAATAAATATTTTAATTAATTAAATCCATGCCTGATTTTTGAATTTTCAAACTATTTACCTTACTTTTGAATTGGGGTAAAGAATACACCTTAAATATGAATTTTTCTCTTTGGATTATTATTGGCCCATTTAAAGAGTAACTTGGCCCATAATTGAAGTGACCTTCGAGGGTTATATACACTTAGCCGTTTTCCCCTTGAGTTTGAATTTGGGTGTGTGCGAGAGTGGAGAGAAAATGAGAAAGAGGAGGCAGCCGGCTTGGAGGTTTTTTTGAGAAATTCCACCATTGTTTTCTTCTACTTTTTCTTTCGCCATAGTGGCTGCAAAATCACCATCTTCATCTCCATACTTGGGTGGAAACCATAGTGGAACCATGTGTTCAAATTTGTGGATCGAGCCTTGGTTTGTTTGGTTGATTTCTGAGCCCGATATTAAAGTTTTCTCGAAGATGTACGCGACAGGCACGAACATGCAAAGTTGCAACCTGACCTCCCCCTAGTAAAATTTTTAAATTTCTGCAGCTTTATTAAAAAAAAAAATAGATTGTAGATTCGAGTAGCCATAGCCCGTACAAAGTTTGAACAAAATGTTGTAGTATGGATTGTTGAAGACACAACTTAAACATATTACCATGTTTCCTCTTATTTAAGTTTTTAGATGAGGTAATTCAAGCAAAGCGTCGGGCCATTGAGAAAAAAAAAAGATCCAGCCCGCACGTGATGGGATATGTTGAAGATAAAATTTAAATACATAATTGAGTTATTCTCTAACAGTTTAAACTTGAATCAACATAGAAATATTGTTTCAACACCACTGATTACAACTTATATTATTTCTACATAGGTTATTAGCAGTACAAAACCATAGTGACGGAGGCAGTAATTTTATATACTTTCGATATTTGAAAATCAGATTTAGTACTAATAGAGCAAGACATTAAAGAAATGGAAATTCGTGATCATAAGAACAGCAGCATTTATTACCTGTGAAGAGTGTAAAGGTTTCTATCACCTCTTTCAGCCTCTGGCGAAAGGTATTTGCCACCCTCTATATCCAGATCAAGTTCCAGGGGAAACTCAAAATAGTGGTTTAACTGCTTTAACGAGCATGTGAGATTTCTTTTTTAACAAGAGAATAGCATCATTTGGAAGAGTATCAACAATATAATCACAGCTTAGCGACTAATTCATTTAAAATCCTTGCACTTGGAAGCTACTATATGATATCTGATTTTGGAGGCTACAAAAGTAGATGAAAGAATACGAGGTCAAAAGAGACCAGGACACAGCATCAGAATGATAGAGCAAGGAAACAGCACAACGGAGAATTTATTAGACATTCCTAATGAACAAAAGTACCTTCCTTGCGTGGGATATAACATGCCCAAACACATGGATTATTTAGCCAAACCAAAATGTAATAGGATTAAGGCTTAGTTGTTATTGTCGTTGAGAATGTGGTCATTAGTGGTGATCTTGCTTTACCAAACTTATAAGAATGATACAAAAGAAAGTAACATGTTAATGATACCCACTGTTAGTAATCTACAACAAGGGATTAAGAGTCTTGATTCTTTTTCTCAAGAGTTATCCAAAACTAACTTATTGAGGGCACGTTGGGAGCATTTTCAATTTTTGTTTCCATTTTTCTTCTATTTCTCGATGTTTTTCTTAATGATGTTGAAAATAGAATGTAGAAATTCCCATATGTGAGAAATATATCAGAAAAAGAGAAAGTTGGCTCGAATATCAAGTTCTGAAAAATATATTTCACTTGGATCATCTAATTGTCCACAAATCATTTTGGGTTCTCAATTTACTAGTACGTGAATTTAACGGACATGCTTCATGCATTGTTCTTCTTCTTTCATTGTTTTTCACTCAGCCAGCCATGTGTTCAACTTGTATACGAAAGACGTTATTGGTAATCCCTCTTCATGCAACGTAGGAAAGAAAGGTAAAATGAAGCACCATTCAGATGAAATTGAATAGAGAGGGGAAAGAAAAAAAAAAAACCGAGGGAGCCTTGCGAACTGACCTTAACCATAGTGTCCCGTATAAAATCGTATTCAAATCGCTTCAGGTGAATCTGAAGAACTGGGGGGAAGTCAATGAACAAGAGACCCTTCTTAGCATCCTAAAACAATCAACATAGTTTTTATCAAAAGGTTAAATGTCTGAAAATATATGAACAGTAACTTTCAAAACAATAGTGCTTTCAGGGTTATACGCCACATAATCTCCTGCCAAAATCATGCTCAACTCAGGTCTAATGACACTAGATAGCCCCGTATCCTTCCAAGGACGGGTAATTTAGATCAGATTCTGGGTAGCTTAAAATGTGTCGGCATCATTTTTAGTCAGAGAAATAAAAGTAGCGATAGACCTTGCAAAAAGAAACTCCTACAAACCTGCGAGCCATATGATCCAGCATGATATTTATTATCACCCTCAAGACATTCCTCTTCAACATACTTATCTAAGGCTGCATAAACGTCACGACAACCCTTGACATCAAGCTGAAGATCTGCCACAAAATGTTAGTGATCAGTTCAATGTTTTGCATAATAATAATGGTAGTAGTTGACAATATTAAGATCACGTCTAATTTCTACAATACCATAAAATAATCCCCTCCTGGTAGATTTATGGTTCACATTGATGCATTCAATGAAGTCCATATGGTGCCCCTCAAATAATTTCTAAAGAATACGATAGCAATAGAAAATGAGAAATAATGTCCACAATCCTGCAGGAGTAAAATAGAAGTCAGAATAATTGCTGAACATTGCCTTACCTTCATTTTCTCTTCCAGATTCTCAAATAAAGTTCTAAAAAATTCTTCGACGTCATGTTGTGGAAAAGAGTTATATGTAATCCATCCAAACGCTTCCATAAACTCCTTTGTCGTGACAGTGTTGTCACTGGACTGGAGCTCACTAAATAAATTCTGCAGGGCCAGAGTGATGCTTCCAGATGGCATATTATTCTCAGTGGTGGGAGAGTGACATACAGCCTAAAACCCAAATATAATATCGTAATCCATATAAAACGTCTCTGTAAACTGCTTACACCAGACAGACAGATAGAAGGCGGGAGCAAAGACATGTTTTATCAAAAATAAATAATAAAAATAAAAGCAACCTTCCTGAAGTAGGGAAGATGATACAAAGTTTGGAGGAGAGAGTTCAGATAGCAAGTTGCTCCTTGATTATTGAATCCAACAAAACCGGTTTCCTTTTTTGAGTCATACAACGGACGACTCACAGTTACACATACAGAAACATTGGCTTCAATTATACATGTATCATTGACAAGATAGCGTCTGTTTGGATCATGCAGTTCAGTTAATGGCATTAAACTTGTAAAACCCCAATCACTTTCTCGGGCATTGAAATTATGTTGTGTATCTGCATCATGGAAGGAATACATTTCCATGAAATTTATGAAACAACAGATGAAACCTATTTGAGTTCTCTTGCGAATCCTGATATGATGTTAAAGTCCAGTTTGAATGGTAGTACTAACCTTTTCTGATCGTGTACCTAGTGTGCATTTGATTAATTACAGAAAGACCGAATTGAGCATATCTACTCCACCCATACTCTAAACCAGCTGAATCTGGAACATCCAGATACACAGACAAACAGTCATTGTTGTTACCCTCTGGGAAAACAAGAATCCGCCTGTGAAAAGAAAGCAAAAGTCAGTTAATACGAGACTCGAAACAGCAGCAATGAAGTGTTCAGTATAGTAGGAAAAGTTCAAACGTGCCATTTGTATCCTCCAATGACAAATGTTTCCGAATATTTCTTCTTCACATTTATCCCAGAGAAATTCTCAATCTGCCAAGTAAATGTTGAAGTATGAAGTTCCTCCACGGATTCATTTTCCCCTGTATTACTGCTTCCTGCATTACAACATCTACTAAGTAAATCTTGGAAGAATTACGGAACTGAAATTCAGAAAAACAATCTACATTCTGAGACAGAAAAATCGGATATACACGAAGCAACCAAAGGAGACAGCATCAACTTAAAAAAAAAAATGCACCCGTTCATTTTACAGTATCATGCTGATTTTGATAATACATGACAGATGAACAGTAAAACTTTATTAAAACTTTTAAAATATTTCAAAAAAGCAGACAATTAATTACCTTCCATGAATTGATAACCTCTAACCAAATAAACCCACTCACAGCAACAAAGTGACAATAATAAACCAGAAACCAAAACTCCAATACTCATTTCCCGAAATAGGGATAATAAAGTCAACGCTAATAAGGAATCTAACCATGAGTATATATTTATAAAAATATATGTTTAGAGAGGGACGCAATAATAAATTTCACTAATTACAATGTAAACAAGAAATTCGTCCTGCGCTGACAAGAAAGAGGTATTTTTAAAATTAATTGATTAGTTTTCGCTGACTTTTATTATAAGAATCTAATTCCATACTGCCAGACGCAGCGTAGAATTATACGCTGCAGGCTGCATCTATGAAAAGGCACATTCGGGAATGTGGCTTACTTGTCTATGAAGCTGGATATGAGTAAGGCATATGACCGCGTTGAATGGGGCTTCATTTTGGATGTGATGATACATCTAGTTCGTGAGTGTATTTCTACTGTCACTTTCTCGGTCATCATCAATAGTACTCCACAGGGATGCATTCGACCCTGGCAGAGGCTTAGACAAGGCTGCCCCCTTTCTCCATACCTCTTCCTTCTTTTGCACGGAGGAGCTCTCTAGATTTTCCCGGCGGGGGGAATCTTATCAGCCTGTTCGAGGTTTGAGTTGCTCCCGGCATGGACCTAAAGTTAGCCACCTCTTCTTTGCTGAAGATAGCATTGTTTTTTGTCAAGATCCAACCAGACTGTCAGGCTGTTAAAGATATTCTTGAAACTTAAGAATCGGCCTCAGGCCAAAAAGTTAATATGACTAAATCTGCCATGACATTTATCTGGAACTCTTCTGAGGACTCTTAAAGATCTTTCTTTGAGTAAATCGGACTGGAGCACTTACACTCTCACAGTAATCATCTTGGACTGTCATCTATAATTGGGCGGAGCAAGAAAAGTGTTTTTACGGGATTTAGGCAGAGTCTGGAACAGGCTTCGGATGTGGAAAAGGAGTTTTTCCTCAACAGGGGGCAATGAAGTTCTTATTAAAGCGGTTGCTAAGGCCATACCGACTTATACCATGAGGGTGTTCAAACTCCCCCAAAGTCTTTGTGATGAGCTCCATAGTTGTCTGCCTCTTTATGGTGGGGGAATAAGGATGGAAAGGACAGACTACATTGGAAGTTGTGGGATGCTATGTGTGAACCAAATGCTCGGGGTGGCTTTGGCTTTCAACGTCTTGTGCATTTCAACCAAGCCCTGGTTGCAAAACAGGCTTGAAAAATTCTCACATCTCCCAACTCATTACCGGCCCAGATCATTCTAGCGAAATACTTCTCTAATTACCCATTCATGCGTGCTAAATGCAAGGAGGGCTGTTCGTATAAGCACCTTGTGCTGCCGTGAACTTATTAAGCACGCCTCTTCGGTGGAGGTTCGGGGATGGGAGAAGCATTTCAGTTTTCACCTCACCGTGGATCCTCACCCCTACTCTTTTCTCCAAATCGGTCCTTCCCACAGTGACTGACTTTTCTAACTATGGCAGATCTCTTGCTCCAGGATGAAAGCTGGAATGTTCCTCTTATATCTCTAAAATGTTTTGGTCACTGGATGTTGAAACCATTCCGCTGCCTCACGGTCATCCAGGAGTTTGGGACCATTCTTTATGGTATTTTGGAAGGACAGGAGCTTATGCTGTGAATGTTAGACGAGTGTTTTAGTACTATATACCGTATTTGCAAGGTTGATACCGTATATGCAGGGCTTATCGTATATGCTACAATTCCCTTAAATGCACGAGTTACCGTACATGCAAGGCTTACCGTATATGCGACAATTACCGTATTTGTAAGAATTGCCGTATATCCAACAATTCAAACACCGGATTTTCACATACCGTTTTTGCATACAGTAGATTCAATTATATATATACAGATTTAATAATCTAACAACTGAAAACGAATTAAAATTGGAAAACAATTTAAACAGTAAACTTTTAACTCGAGGCATGTGTTACACACAATTTCTTTAAAACAGATTCGTTCCTTCACCATATGTGCTTGAAATACAATTTGAGTGTCTGCTTCTCAAGATACAACGGAAGAACAGTAGAATCTGAGCACCACAGATTTTACTTCGACAAATTGAGTTAGTGCCCGAACAATATCACCACAAAGACCGAACTCTTACGGTTTTTTTCCAGTTTTCTTACAGTTGGTACTGTAATTCAAACAACCTATTGTTGGAGAACTCTTACTCATTGCCTGGAGAACGTTGCCGCGTGCAGATTTGGAGATGTTTATTGTGATTCCATGAGTGTTTGGAATGCCAGGAATTCATCAATCTTTCAAGGCTGTTCAGGCAAACCCAAACAATCTCTCCAAAAAGCAGCAGCAGTTTTGATAGAGTTCCAGGAGGCAATGTGTAAGGTTGAAAGCCGGGAATCATCACAGACAACTGGAACCACCTTGCAGGTAAGTGGAAGCCACCTACCCTGGGGAAGCTTAAAATGTATGTCGATGCCACAGTTAAGAATGGTCAGAAGAAGTTTGGCAATCTGTAAAGATGAATCTGGTGAATTGGTTGCAGCCTCCAGAGCTCTTCCCAGCTTATTATCGCCTATAGCAGAGGAACTCATGGCAATCATTAAGGGGGTGAAGTTCACACTTCAGGCCTCGAAATTTTCACTCTTGAATCCAACTGCTGCAAAGCAGTGAATGCCATATGGAATCCACGATCTCTCGCCCAGGAGCGAACCATCATCCCTTTAATTTCTTATCTGCTAACCTCATTTAGAGATGTTACTGTTTCTTTTGTTAAGAGGGTTGCCAACCAAGCTGCTCATGCTTTGGCAAAGCATGCCTTCCGGTCTTTATGGGATTTTTTATTTTTTTTGTGCTTCATGTCCCCCGAGATATCATTGTAAATATTTTGAATGCAGATGAATGTGACTAAATTTCCGTTAAATCAAAAAAACTTTTTTTCCTAACTATTAAAAACTTTCCCGAAGTGTATACAAGAAGCCAAAAACACGTAACATTCTGAATGTCAAGCAATAAATAGCACACTTCATATCCAGAGACGGAGCTAGGGGGGGGCGGGAGGGGGCGAACCGCCCCCCCCAACATTGTCCGCGGTACACTATTTCTAGTTAATTTGTAATGTATTTTTCAATTTCGCCCCCCCCAAGATTTTTTCTCGCCTCAAAAATTTTGAAATTTTTTATTTTTTTCCATTAATAAATATTGAGTAAATAACTTACATTTTAAAATTCAACATACAAAAATCTTAGATCTAAACAAAAGATCCAATAGTTACTTAAATAAATCAATAGCCCAAATCCAATCCAAAACCTAAGTTCCCAATTCTCAAACCCAACTAATTAAAACCCAATTCCCAACCTGGTTTATGCATAATGCATGTTTAGTTGTTCTTGAATATTTGAATTTAAGAATTAAGTAGAGTAGTTGCTGTTAGTTTGTGTAATTGTTAGTTATTGAATATTTGAATTTAAGAATTAAGTAGTAGGATAGTCAGTAGTGATTGAATCGAACATTGAATTTCAGTACTATTTTGGTACTCAAAATCGTCGTTTTCAATTCTCTTAGTTAAAAAAAAAATTTCGGGGGCGGACCCCCCTCCACCCCCCGTATTTTCGCCCCCCCCAACTTCAAAACCTGGCTACGTCCCTGTTCATATCAAACAATATTATTAAGAAGTCCCATTGCCTGATGAAACAGAAGTAAAATGAAAGTTATAAAAGCATATGGATCATATGAAATGAGATCTAATGGAGTCCCACTCAGCCTTCAAATCCTCTAACTCATCTCTTGCTTGAGCCATCTCCAGCCCTTTGACTTCAATCATGACATTCTGATCTTTTGCACTAACATAAAATTCATGCGTTTTTTTCGACGCTTCTCGTCTTTGCTCTGCAAGCTGTTTTGCTTCGTTTCTGGCTGCCTCCAGCTCTTTTTCGAGTTCGTTAGTTCTGGTTCTCAACTTGTCTAGTGTAGCCTTGATTCCCTCTTCAGTTTTAACTGCATCTTCGAGTAAATTCTCGGTCTTCTCGAAATTTGACAAGAAACTCTCGCAGTCAACAAGATCCTGAACCGAGTCCCTCCAGTCTTCAATAATCCTGGGAAATTCGCCTTTCAACCTGTTGAAGACAAAATAAAATTTTCATGTCTATAACATCTTAGACTTTTAGATGATGTGGTTTAACATGATATCAAAACCAAGGTTCTGAGTTTAAGTATCGTTGCCGCCCATTTATGAAAATTGTATACGTGTCAGGCACTTCGTCAAAACAACTCACACGAGGAGGTGTGATAAAGATGAGCTTTGAATAAGTAAACTAGTCCCATCTATTATGGCTTAAACCTTTGAGGTAATTCAATACAACCTTTTGATTTGTTGGATCTGTTCCTCGGAAAATGAAGTAAGGTCGTTGCCAAGTGTAAACAAAGATTCTCTCATCGCACTTTCATGACTGGGATCAGCCAAATCATTCAAGGGAAGTAAAATCAACTCGTTAAAATGTCGTTTTACCAAACCCGCATTGTCTTGAGCATTACGACCAGTGACGGTGATGGTAGAATCAGATATCGAGCTAAAAGATCTCTTAGATATCGACTTAAGGAATGATTGAGCCTTGCTGTAAATAGAATCCAAAGTATCTAAGTGAAGGAGGTTATTTATTCTCGGATGAACAGCAACAGAAGAATCAGCAGGTTGATCCTAAAAATGGGTGCACAATTTAGGCAAGCACCAAATCAAGAAACAACAACAAACAAACTAAGCCTTATTCTCAATAAATTTAGGGTCAACTAACTTACTCTATTCCCTGAAACTGGATAAATAGCACTCACAGATACCTCAACTTCAATTATACATGTGTCATCAAAAAGATAAGCTCTGCCTGGATCGTGCAGTTTATCAAGAGAGATAAAAGTAGCAAATCCCCAACTAACATGCCCATGCTTGAATGTGCATTTTGTGTCTGCAGAGTACTGTTAGAATTAAAAACAATCTGACCAAGAAACAATGAAAGCAACAGATTTTTTATACTTATTCTGTAAACAAATTACAAAGAGGGAGACCACCCTATTTATAGGGTTACAAAAGGAAAGTTCTAAAATGATTATGCAATCAAACTTTTAGAAAAATAATCTAACGAAATTAAAAAAAAAAATATGACAATCACGAAGATCACAGGAATCTTTCCATATTCTTAACAAGAACGACAATAAATTCAAATTTGCCTAGTTTCCAACTCAAAGCTTATGACAAAAACTGACATTGATTAAACAACTTCAAGACTGCATAGACAACAGATGAAAAACAGGTCAGGAATATTTCTTAAATTGGCATCGCCAAACTTCTTTAAGGACATGCTCCTAGTTTCAATGTGAACAAGATTTACCTTGTAAGGGCATATAGAGGTTTTTTTAACACTGTGGAGCTTAGTTATATCTTACACTTATCCCCTCGATCGCAGATTGACCTGATAATATAAGGGTATACTTGCTTTCCATCCCCGTATCATGCTGTGAGAGGTCAAGAGGGCAAAGCTCCTAACAATTATGTCCTTTATGGACTCCAGAAATCATTGATTTCACATGTACAAAATTTGGTTCAATCTTATGCTTGATGACACGGAAATAAAGGGGTAAGTTGATATTCTATAAGTACATTATGCCTTACTGTTTCTGAAACATCCTAAGCAAAATAATTGATGCCATTTCTCATCGAAAAGGAAAAGACCCCATTAAGTCTTAAGATGCATTTGAAGACATTATGCAATAAAACGTGACCTTAACAGCTTCAACTTTTAATCGAGATCATTCAACAACTTAATTATTCAAAAGATTTTAGTTTGGAAGTCATTGTGACCATGATAGATGCAGATCAATACCGCGATCTACAGTCTTCTTGTGATCAATTTGGTCAACCACATTGAAAGTTACATCAGTATCTATAAACCACCCAATTGGTGCTGTAGCTTCTTCAACAACTTCGAGATATATGGACAAATAATCATCAACCTTGTTCCCTTTCGGGTAAAGAAAGATCCTCCTGGCAAAAGAATTGTCACGAGTAACCAACAACATAGAAAATATACAAATCGATCAAAGGAAGTCGAGAAATACCGTTCCATTCAAAACACACCATTTAAATCCACTGACCATAAATATCTCAGAGAAGAGCCTCTTTACATTTAACCTAGAGAAGTTATCAATTCTCCATGTGAGCTTTGTTGTCTGACAACCCTCCAACAACTGATTTTTCACAATGCCTCCCCTTTTTTCTTGTGCTACAACTGATATAAACAAATGGAACATTACACGAAAAAACAATGGCCCTGTTTAAATAAATAACAAACATATTTGTTTCACGATACCCAAATTTATAAATTTCATGTACGTTTATTTGTGTTCAAATGTCGCTACCATCACTTATGCACGCACAAGACCTTTCATATAAAATGAATCCAGTCGTTCGCATGTGAGGAGCTATGTTGAGGAATTAAATTTAATAAATTAGAGTGCCCCCCTCACTAACGGTGTAAAACTTCAGATGAGGAAGTTCAACGCTCGAAATTTATTAGCATATGGGACTCAAAAAACTAATAGCTGTTTCGATCTTTATTGGGTAGTAAATCTGATATTATGAGTCAGATTCCAAGGCAAAACTGTATTACTAAAAATAAAAAATAAAAATTTACATAGTAAATGAAATTACCTTCCATGGTTTGATGAAGAACTCCAATATCAGAAACCGAATCGATCAGAAAACGAAGTCAACCCTGATCAAGAGAAAAACATCTTACCACCAGCGTGTTCTACTATAAATAACAAATATTATATAAGAATATATCTCTATATTATATACATGCATGATGAATGAAGACTAAGTCCGACGTTCAAATGTGGTTTTCGGAATTTCCTAGAAATTTAAATAGGGAAAAAAATAAATTTCATACAAAAGTTGACGTTGAAATGCGACGTTGAAATGGGGTTTTAGGAATTCCTAGAAATTTAAATCGAAAAAGACATTCAATGATTCAAACAAAATTTGACTTCAAATTTCATTTTTCTTATGAATTTCGAATCCAAGAGCTCCAATTCCATGCGGCTAAATGCAATATATAATCCTTCAGCTTTGTGGGAGTGATGGAGGGGTGAGGGCAGTCTGAAATTTGAGAATTTATTTTTTTTATATATTTTTTGTACTTTTTATTTTTAATATATTACATTTTGAGTTTAAAACTTTTTTTCGTCAATTAATTAGGCTATAACTTAATCTAATCATGGTCCGCCATTGGTTGTCCCATCCTCGCCTCAAACTTCTTAGCTGATGTAACGGACCGCCCTTTCGACCCCGAGTTCCCAACATTCTCGGGACTGCCTTTCCACGCACACAGGCTGATAAGTCAAGATATAAGATAAATACAATAAGCTTTGGACTTTGGTTAGGAAGTTTGCAATCATATATGTGACAGTGTTAATGCACCATCCGATAATTTAATTTTGAACTCGCAATGAACAACCACGTCGTGCCACATGGGTAGGACCGTATGAGAGTTCACTGAGCCCGTGACTTAATGGTGGTATGCTTTTTAGGCATGTTTGGTATAAATTAGTAAGAAGGGATTTGATTAAGAGCCGGTATACATTGCTATAAACAACTTTGGCACACCATCGTGTTAAAAAATATATATAAAAGAAGGTTTAAGTAATGAAAAATAAAACCTCTATTCCAATACTATTGGTTAACTTATAAAGTAGATTCATTTTCCGTCTAAGAATATTTTTGGATAACTTAAAAAAAAAAAATTTATCTAAAGTAACTCTCATGTTGATGTCAAAATAAATAATTAACTTAAATTTAGGAGACAATTGATTCCTGCAATGTTAAACTTATAATATAAAATTCAAAATGTATTTTTGACATTTTTGTGTGTTTTCAGTTACTCAAAACATCATAATAAGCGTTCCAATAAAATTATAAAAAATTCTATATATATATAAGATCTAAAAAATAAGAGAAATTGAAAAAAATAAAAATAAAAACAAGATTTTGAAAACAAGTAAACTCTAAAATTCTATAAAAATAAAAATTCTAAAAGAATAAAATTATAAAAAAAACCTAAAATCTATAAGAATAAAAAAAATCTGAAAATAAAATAAAATTATAGAAAGTCTGAAAAAATAAAAATTATTCAATCTCTTATTGGTTATTTAATTTAAAAATTAAAATATATATTCAAATGAACACGGATAAAAATTCCTAATCCATATCATTAATTTTTATTTATTTATTTCATATGTTTTGCAAACTTAATATATTTTTGTGGCAAAAAAAAAAAAATATTGTAAGATTCGTGAGATTTTAAAATGTACTTATTAGTTGATAATACAGATAAAATTATTTTATTTTACTGAGTAATCAAATTTCATTAAATAAAATTATCATAAATTGATGTTACAAAATTTCAAAACAAACGTGTTTTCTAATTTTAGTATTTTGAGGCACAGTTTTTTAGAATAACAAATCGAATATGTTTTCAACAATCTTAAAATAAACTCTTAGAATGGAAATTTGAAAAATAAATTCAAAATTGAAAATTGAAATACAAATCAATGTTGACTTATGATTGATTTCATCCTTAATGTTTTGATCATAACAAACAAGATCAATATTTTGATTGGAATATATGTATGTAACTTTTATCTCTTATCAATTTGTTAAATTCGTATATTGCAAATTATCGTGTTTGTCATAATCAAAAAGAGGGAAATTGTTGACCTATAGTTGACGTCTCGTTTTGATTATTACAAACAAATTATACTTATTTCTAACAAATTGACTTCGAGTGTATATAGTAATTATTGCACAAGAATAAAATCGAAAACACGAAGTTTGAGGCCAAGTAATTTGCATACAACGCTCGACGTGGAAACAAAATTGATCAAACGAAGTTATGAAGAATCATGTTGAATAAACTCGCAAAAAGATGTCTCAACAAGAATCGAGACAAAAGTCGAAGTACGATCAAGCATGCACGTGAAGATATTCAAAACAAAGTACTTAAACTTTTATATGTAAGGGTAAAACATTTTCAATACTTGGCAATGATTCGTAATAAGCTAAAAAAGCATTTTATGCACGAAAAATTATTTTCAGTGCCACTTGCATAAAATGTTTTGATCAAAAGTAAAATTGATTATCAAAATGATGTTTGGACTTATATTATATTTTCATTAAAACATTTTGCAAAAAAAAAAAAAATCAACGGTCAACGGTCAACGGTTGACTGTACATGACGTCCAGTACGCTTTATCGGACATTCGGTAAAATCAAATTTTGGCCCAACGGTCCAATTTTCTGACAAAAATAACAGCTAATATGACTGTTGGAAATTTATCAGACGTCTGGTAAGAGTCATTCGGTACGACAGATTTTCACTTATAAATATTCACTCTCTTTGCATTCAATTTGAACAACTTTAGAGAAAAAATTAAGAGAGTTATTTTATTGAAAATCTTTGAACTTAATTTGTTTTTAAATTATATCTCATTTACAAAGAAATTCTTGATCGATCCAAATTAGTTTTATTCATTTCATCAAGAATTAAATTTTGCAAAGAAACTTTTCAATCTCATCTATTTTCTAAATCTTAATAAAAGTTTTTTTTTTGCCAACACTTATATTGAAGTGTAAATCTCTCCTCATACTCAACTTGTGTTATATTGTTATGAGATATTATTGGTTGAAAACTTTGATAACAATACAAACTATTTCATCATCTATCTTTTATCAAAGTTTATAATATCAACACTTGAGCTTAATTCATTTGCTATCTATTGAAGTGTTTGCCTCTTCTCTTCTTGTACTCAACTTTGATTTTATCATTCGATAAGAAGAGAAGATTTGAATTGTAAAATTCATTTAAAGTGTGGGTCATATCGAGGTCCCGTAGAGCTCAGTAGTGTGGGTCATATCGAGTCCCATAAAGCTCGGTAGTGTGGGTCGTGTTGAGGTTCCGGAAAACTCAACATTGTAAAGGATCGGTACTCCTTGTTGTAAGTTACCATTTTAATACAAATTGGTCTTGCTCGTGACGGGGAGCTTGGTAACGGGGACGCAAATCATTGCATTGGATCGAACCCCATTAAATCGATTTATTATCTTTACATTATTGTACTTTACTTTAAATTGACATTTACATTGTGCAATATCATACTTGAATTAATATAACATATTTGCACATTTACTTATTGTTTTATACTTTGCAATTATTGTGTGTTGAATTGTTTTGAGACTAAATGTCGAAAAAGTTTCAAAAACCAATTCAACCCCCTCTTGATTAGTTATTCTTGAGCTAACAATCAAGTGAGCCCTTAACTTTTAAATAAAATAAATATGTAAATGAAAAATTATGAAATATGTTGTTAAAATTAAATGTTTACTTTAATCTATAACATATTAAATATCACATCAAGTGATAATAATTTTTTGGATGATTACGACCCTACTATAATCAATTATTTTAATAATATTTTAATTTTCGTTTTTCAATATGTATTTTATTTACAAACTTACTAAATACTATAATTAATTTTTAATTAATTAACATTCATATTCATTTAATTAATATTAATTAAAATTTCACATTCACGTCAACGTCCGTGTTATTGATTCTCGATTAATTAACATTAACATTAACATTTATTTCATTAATATTAATTATAATTTCAAATTCAATTATGCAATTCATTATTCACGTCCATATATGATAATTAGCATCCAATTTCACTTGATTAGAAATTAAAATATATTGATTTAATATAAATGATTTAACATTCATAGTATATATTTCTTGGTATTAATTCCAAATTTCATATATCATATTTTAATTCTAATATTCACGTTCAAGTATTCATTTCATTATTTACATACATATATAATAATTAACATTTATTTTCAAGACTTGCATTTCTCTTATATTTAATTAACATTCAAGTTAATTCATATATCGTATTTTAATTCTAATATTCACGTTCAAGTATGCATTTCATCATTATTTACATACATGTATAATAATTAACATTTATTTTCAGGATTTGCATTTCTCTTATATTTAGATCAAAAGAGTAAATGAATGGTCAAATATTGTTTTCACTACACTTATAAAGTATTTCAGAATAATGTGCAACGTACTTTCACTTTGATTAGTTTATATAAAAGTGCAAATTTTAATTCTTACCAACCAGGGTTAAAGTGTCAAACCCTCTTCTAACCACACGTGATTGAAGGGATCAAAAGAGTCTGGTGTGAGATTAAGGAGTGACCATATTCCGGATATTAATTACAACAATGAACGAACATAGTATATGATTAAATTAAATTTTAGTAATGTTGACGTTCAAAATTGCATGAACAAGATTAAGGCCAACTAAGAGTGCAGAAAGTAGTCTAAAAGACACAATGAAGAAGAATGTTAGATTGTCTCTGAAACGATTACTTCTCTTTTGTGGATGGTTTTGAATATTCAAAAGGGTTTGCTGGGGTTTTTCTCCTTAATGTATTCCTTTAGACTTTCTGTCTGCCTCCCCTGCCATCTTTGTTTTCTGAGCCTTTTATAGTAGGAACATAACAACGTCTAATCCTTATGTCTTATCAACCCAGGGACTGAGCCGAGCTGATTGGGGGTGTTGTCCTAACGGGATTGGCGCCCGACCTTAACGTTGTACTGTTGACTGAGGACGATGGGACTTGTTGATCCAGGCAGTAAATGCATTGTCTACTAAAGCAGGCTAAGGTTTCTGATTGGGGGAATAGGTGGGCGCTGACACAGGACCTTTCCACGTGTATCTCTTTGGTTTGATGCCAGAAGATCTTGTCAGTGATCCGTAATGATTAGCCACTGTAGCGTCTTGGAAGACTACAATGGCTTGTTGGGGAAGCTATGCTCTTGCCGACCTGATCTCGCATAACCGAACTCCCTTTTCCTCGTCCTCATTGGGACATGACAGTCCGAGCTCAACGACCTCGGAGGTCGGTGTCAACAGTTACCCCCCAGGTCAGGTCTAATTTTAAATGAGAGTCTGACCTTATTTAACTGTCATGGCACAAGTACCAACCCGCGTAATAATTGCTTCTGCCGCCGCCAGGTACACCTGTCGCCAAGGGGGTGGCTAGACGTCTTCACTTCTTTCCAGGCATTGATTGACAGCCGCGTGCATTTATTGCCATTTTCCGCCGGTTTACATCCCGCCTTTTGCCATTCTTGAACGCTTCCTTCCGTCTTTCTTTAGTATTTTCGAATTCCATTTTTCCCCATTCCTAAATTCGCAAACTCTTCGGTCCCTTTCTCTTTCCCTGAATTTCCGACCAAGATAATTGCCCAGGTATTCTCCTGCCATTTTTAGGATACCTTTTCTTTTGCGCATTACTTACTCTTTAATACGCTTACATGAGCTCGGACGAATCCCGTGTGCATTCCTGGGGAAATCAACAGGGAGAATCTGTACCATCTTCGTCCACCCAGTCATTTAGTACATCGTCCGCTAGTTCCGATTGCCAGGAAATATTCACACCCACCCCTATCGCGTCGTTTTATCCTTCTCCGCCCTCTCCTAACCCAACATCAAATTCACCTAGAAGTATGGAGCACAGGCGTAAGTTAAGGGAAGAGAGGGTGCGCGAGGAGAGCAGTAGCGAGAGTGGTACTTGGGGAGCGAGTAGCCTCAGGTCGGTAGTGACGGAGGGTTCATTAGCTGCAATTAGGGCCAGGTATGGCATCCCCCCTTCCGTAGAACTAGTGGTGCCACTTTCTTCCGACCGAGCTAACAGCCCCCCTGAAGGATGTGTGGCCCTTAACGGCGCCATTCTGCAGGCTGGTTTAAGGCTGCCCTTTCCGAAGATCGTTAGGTTGTTCTTTTCTTCCTGGGGAATAGCCCCTACCCAGCTGTGTCCAAACGGGTGGAGGACCTTGATAGCGACCTTGATTTTGTGGAAGCAGTTAGGATACCCAGAGATGGACGTCTCCCAGTTCAACTCCCTCTTTACCTTTAAAGAAGACGGGAAGAAAACGGGTTGGTGGTATACTAGTGCTAGGCCAGGACGGGGGGTTCACTAGTTTTAGATACGCCTTCCTCGATCAAAGGGTGGAAAGAGGAGTTCTTTTTTGTTTTGGGGGAGTGGCAATTCCATCCGGACGAGGTGGACAAGGGGGATGTAGTCCCCACCCTTTATCATTCCCTTTGTAAGTGAGGGTTCTTACTGCCATTTTTGTGAAACCATTGTCTGGTTTGGCTAATCTGCCTTTTCTTTGTAATTTTTGCAGTTTACCGACCTTGCCACCTGAGCTCGACGATCCAGAAGCGGGCTGACTCAATCCGAGCGCTTCCTAACAGAGAGAGATCCTGCAAGTTTGTAATTACAAACGACAATTTATTCCAAGCGGGTCTACTCCGAGTTATCCCTCCGATCTCAACGCATAGCAGATCTCGGGCCCCAGCTCCTACTGCCTCTTGTAAGGGAATTTTTATGTTTTATTGGTTTTGCTGGCTCTCTGTCCAATACTAACCTTATCCTTTGCCTTTTTCAGATCAACGACCGGATATGTTGAATTTCCGCGCGACTAGGGCGGCTAAGGCGGCTGAGGCCGAAAAAAGGAAGAGAGAGGAGGTTGCTGCTAAGGGGACAACCCGACCTGAGGGAGATGAGGTGGAACAAGAAGACGAGCAGCCCTTGCAGAGGCGTCGTCCATCAAGCCTGTCGCCTGATCCCGTCCTCCCAGACTCTCCTATTCATACGGCGGCTGCGGTGGCTTTTGCCGCTTCCTCTTCTAAGTCCCAGGAGAAGCAGCCTGACCTTCAGAGGTCGGGTGTTGAGGATTTGGTTGGGCGCCGACCTGAGATCCTTCTGGACTTCCTTAGAGCTCCTTCCCCAGCAAGGGAATCAGTTGCTGCCTTCCCCTCGCCCCTCAGAGAGTCTGCCATTTTGATGACACGGAGCTGGCCTGATAAGGAGCAACAATTTCTGAATGAGATGCCCGTCGGGGAAAACGTCCTCACAGCTCAGCTTCATTGTCATAGAGCTGTTCTCCATATGTCTTCCGTGGTGGACAAGGTACAGAGTTTACTTTTAGTACCTCATACTTTGATTAGTAACCTTCTTATGTTTTTGAAATATTACCCTCGTGCCTTTCAGGTCAAAGCAGAACTCGATTCCGTGCTGGAATTCAAAGCCAAAGCCGACAAGCTCTTTTCTGAGGTTGAAGCGGAGAGGTCTGCTTTTGTGGAGGAAAAGAGAAGCTACGAGAATCGGTTGGATAAGATGGGAGAAGAGCTCGACGCCTGCCTTACTAAGGAGCATAGGCTACTTGACGAGAACAAGGCGCTGCACTTGTGGGGGGAGAAGGCGAACTCCAGAGCTGAGCTTGAGAAGAAACGAGCTGATGAAGCCACAGCTCAGGCCATGGCTTTAAAGGCAGAGACCGATCTGAAGGTTTCTAAGGCTGTGGAGGAGTGGAGAGCTTCTCCAGCTTTTGACGCCATTGCCCAGGAAGCATATGTCCTGGCTATGGGTGAGATCGTCAAATTCATCAACCTGAAAAGGCCGGACTGGGATACTGCCTTTTTGGTGGAGGCTCAGGAGGAGCAAGAGAAGGAGATGGATCAGATGCTGAAAGCCGTTGAGGCCCAACAAGTCGAAGCTCCTTCGATTACACTTGATGAGCTCGCTCCCAATCCCCCTAATCCTTAGCTTTATGTATTTCTTCAAATTCTTCGGCTCCTGTGCCCTTTTATTTTTATGAATGGAAATACTTTGCTTGATGTTTTACTTTTGCTTTTTCATAATTTAAATTCGCAACTCTCAAATGGACTAGTTAGTAGGACTTTTCGCTTGTTTGCGGTATAAGTCGTTTTAAGTTTTTATAGAAATCTTTTATAAGAATTTCTCGTATATCTTAAGCTAAGTGTTGCAGCACTTACAACATTAGTTCGGCCTACGGCATGGGTAGGGCTTATAAGAGATTGCTACTGCATGGGTAGGGCTTACAAGAGATTCTGCCCACTTCATGAGTAGGGCTTAGGAATCATGCTAAGTGTTGCAGCACTTACAACATTAGCTCGGCCTACGGCATGGGTAGGGCTTTATTAGAGATTCTGCCCACTTCATGAGTAGGGCTTAGGAATCATGCTAAGTGTTGCAGCACTTACAACATTAGCTCGGCCTACGGCATGGGTAGGGCTTTATTAGAGATTCTGCCCACTTCATGAGTAGGGCTTAGGAATCATGCTAAGTGTTGCAGCACTTACAACATTAGCTCGGCCTACGGCATGTGTAGGGCTTTATTAGAGATTCTGCCCACTTCATGAGTAGGGCTTAGGAATCATGCTAAGTGTTGCAGTACTTACAACATTAGCTCGGCCTACTGCATGGGTAGGGCTTACAAGAGATTCTGCCCACCTCATGAGTAGGGTTACTGGGAGATTCTGCCCACTTCATGAGTAGGGCTTAGGAATCATGCTAAGTGTTGCAGCACTTACAACATTAGCTCGGCCTACGGCATGGGTAGGGCTTTATTAGAGATTCTGCCCACTTCATGAGTAGGGCTTAGGAATCATGCTAAGTGTTGCAGCACTTACAACATTAGCTCGGCCTACGGCATGTGTAGGGCTTTATTAGAGATTCTGCCCACTTCATGAGTAGGGCTTAGGAATCATGCTAAGTGTTGCAGTACTTACAACATTAGCTCGGCCTACTGCATGGGTAGGGCTTACAAGAGATTCTGCCCACCTCATGAGTAGGGCTTAGGAATCATGCTAAGTGTTGCAGCACTTACAACATTAGCTCGGCCTACGACATGGGTAGGGCTTTATAAGAGATTCTGTCTACTTCATGAGTAGGGCTTAGGAATCATGCTAAGTGTTGCAGCACTTACAACATTAGCTCGGCCTACGGCATGGGGAGGGCTTTATAAGAGATTCTGCCTACTTCATGAGTAGGGCTTACTGGAGATTCTGCCTACTTCGTGAGTAGGGCTTAGGAATCACCCGGCATGGACGCCGTACTTCTTGGAGAGTCATTCTGATAACCATGCTTTTATTCATAGAGGCAGCATATTACGACAACCTATTGGTAATACTTTTTGAGGTGCTCTGCGTTCCAGGGGTGCGGTAAAATCCTGCCTTCCATATCTTCCAGTTCGTAAGCCCCTTTGAGTAGTACCTTGCTTACCCTGTAAGGACCTTCCCAGTTAGGTCCTAAAGATCCAGCATTTAGTTTTCTTGTCGCCAGGAAGACCTTCCTTAGGACAGGGTTGCCAACCTCGAACTCTCGCTTCTTTACCTTCTGGTTGTAGTATCTCGCATTGCGTTGTTTGTATACCGCATTTCTAACTTCAGCGACATCCCTTCTCTCTTCTATCAAATCCAATTCTTCTCGTAATGTTTGCTCGTTCCTGTCTTCTTGATACATCAGAGTTCTGACAGATGGAATTTCAACCTTAAGAGGGATCACGGCCTCTACCCCGAAGGCTAGGGAAAAAGGGGTTTCTCCAGTGCTACTTCTAGCAGTAGTGCGATAAGACCATAATACGCTGGGGAGTTCTTCTGCCCATCCTCCCTTGAGAGTGTCGAGCTTTGTTTTCAGCGTATGCTTGATAATCTTATTGATGGCCTCAACTTGTCCGTTAGCCTGTGGGTGATTCGGCGTGGAGAAATGTTTCTGTATTCCCAATTCCTCGCAGAAACTTGCAAAGCGAGTGTTGTCGAACTGTTTTCCGTTATCCGTCACTATGGAGTGAGGTATTCCAAACCTGCATATGATTGACTTCCATATGAACTCAGTGGTTTTGTGCTCGGTGATTTTCTTCATAGGTTCAGCCTCAGCCCACTTGGTGAAATAGTCAACAGCCACAATTGCAAACTTCGTCCCCCCTTTTCCCGTAGGCATGGGACCGATAAGATCGACCCCCCATTTTGCGAAAGGCCATGGTGCCATTACATAGTTCAGTTCTCCAGGGGAGAGTTTGATGTTAGGTGCGAACCGTTGGCATTTGTCGCACTTCATGGTGAACTCCAGCGTATCCTTTTTCATGGTTGGCCAGAAGTACCCTTGGCGCATGATTTTGTGTGACAATGACCGTCCTCCCGCGTGATTTCCGCATATCCCCTCGTGTATTTCTTTCATAGCGCGAAGGGCTTCTTCCTCATCCAGGCACCTTAACAGTGGCGCAGCATATCCTAGCTTATATAAGATGCCGTCGATCAACGTGTACCTTGCTGACCTTACCCTCAGCTTCCTAGCCAAGGTGGGATCCTCTGGGCACATACCCGTTTGGAGGTACGTAACGAGTTCTTTCATCCACGAGTGTCTGGGCTCCGTCGCCATGTGGATTTTCTCAGCTTCTTCAATTGCGGGGCGGTGGATTCTCCCAACAGGTATGCTATCAAACCTCTCAATTCCTTCACTGGTTGCCAACCGAGCTAGTGCATCAGCGTGCCCGTTTTGAGTTCGTGGGACCTGTCTGATACGGACATCTTTAAACTTCTGGAGTTCGCTTCTGACGATCTGGAAGTATTTGCCCATTCTTTCCTCTTTGGCTTGATAGGTCTCGTTGACTTGGTTTACTATCAGTTGGGAGTCACTGTACGCCATCAGCCAATCAATTTTCATTTCGCTTGCCATCCGGAGGCCGGCTATCAGGGCCTCGTACTCAGCTTCGTTGTTAGAAGCGCTGAAGCCGAAAGGTAACGCTTCGCAGAACAGTTGTTGGTTTGGGCTTATTAGGACTATCCCAGCTCCTGCTCTTTCATCCGTGGAGGATCCGTCAACGAACAGTTTCCAAGGGGCATGGGGAGGTGATTGTTCCACAGGGTCTGAGCTGAACTCAAGAATGAAATCGGCTAGCGCTTGAGATTTTATTGAGGTGCGTGGTTTGTACCTTACATCGAATTGGCCGAGCTCAATTGACCATTTTACCAATCTCCCTGAAGTATCCGGCTTTTGCAGTACCTGCCTCAAAGGTTGACTCGTCAGGATTTCAATGGAATGTTCCAAGAAGTATGGCCTCAGTTTCCGAGCAGCGATTATTACAGCATAGGCCAACTTCTCCAGTGGGGAGTAGCGAACTTCGGCGTCGTGCAGGGCCTTAGAAACATAGTAAACTGGGTGCTGTATTCCGTTCTCCTCCCTGGCCAACACCGCGCTGACGGCATGCTCCGAGACTGCCAAGTATAGCATGAGCGTTTCCCCTTCTCTAGGTTTAGACAGCATCGGTGGTTGTGATAGGTGTGATTTTAGTTGGTCGAAAGCGACCTGACATTCCGGCGTCCATTCAAACTTCTTTCCTCCTCTCAGCACGTCAAAGAAGGGCTTACACTTGTCTGTTGATTTCGACATGAATCTGCTGAGGACGGCTATCCGTCCTGTTAAGCTTTGAACTTCCTTTGGTTTGGATGGAGGACGCATCTCAATGATGACCCTTATCTTATCTGGGTTAGCTTCAATTCCTCTGCGGTTTACTAAATATCCCAGAAATTTCCCCGAGCTTACTCCAAATGCGCATTTACGGGGGTTTAGCTTCATCCCGTATGTTCTTAGGATCTCGAACATTTCGGCGAGATGTTGCCGATGTTCCCAAGCCTCTGCACTTTTAACCAACATGTCATCCACGTAGACCTCCATGGTTTTCCCAATTTGTTTGGCAAACATGGAGTTGACCAGACGTTGGTAGGTCGCTCCTGCATTCTTGAGACCAAACGGCATAACTTTATAGCAGTACAGACCTCTGTCGGTGACGAATGTCGTGTGTTCTTGGTCCGATTCATGCATGGGAATTTGATTGTAGCCTGAATATGCGTCCATGAAGCTGAGCAAATCGTGCCCAGCAGTGGCGTCCACCATTTGGTCAATCCTTGGTAGAGGGAATCCGTCTTTAGGGCATGCTTTATTCAGGTCGGTGAAATCTATGCATACCCTCCAATCTCCATTGCTCTTTTTCACTAGTACAGGGTTAGCGATCCATTTTGGATATTTCGCTTCGCGGATGAATCCGTTCTCGAGCAGCTTTTGCACTTCCTTATTGAGGGCCTCATATCGTTCTGGGTTAAGAGGCCTCCTTCGTTGCTGTTTTGGCCGTGCGGAGGGATCAACTCCTAACTGGTGGCACATGACCTTCGGATTGATTCCCCTCATGTCCGCGTGTTCCCAGGCAAATACATCGAGGTTTTCCTGAAGGAAACTGATAATTTGATCCCTCACTGGGGGCTGGAGGTCATGACCTATTTTCAGCTCCTTGGGCGGGACGCCTAGACCAACTCGGATGACGTCCAGCTCTTCCACAGGTTCTCCACCTCGTGTTTTTACTCTTGGATCCAACGTGTCTGGGAGGGACTCTCTTGTGCATGTCATACCGACCTCGTTTAGTTCGGTTATCATTGGATCCCCGTGTTCCGATGTCTCAGCTTGTTGGCAGCTCTGGTCATCCAGCATTCCAACCAGGGGCTTAGGTAAGTCTACGTTGCAGGCTCTCGCTTCAACTTGGTTCCCACGTATTACTCCTGGTCCGTTCGGAGTGGGGAACTTTAGACAGTAATGATACATTGAGGTTGCCGCCTGTAGTTCGTGCAATAAAGGTCTCCCCAATATGGCATTGTAGTTTGAAGGGATATCGACCACGACAAAATCCGCCAGGATTTTTCTGTAGCATGGGGGTTCACCGAACTCGACACTGAGTACAATCTGTCCCCGAGCTTCGACCGGATTGCCGGAAAACCCTTGAAGTTTACGGGGGTACGGTTGAAGGTATTGATCCTGTATGGCCATTTGCCTCAACGTTTGGTAGTAAAGCACATTGACCGAGCTCCCGTTGTCTACTAGAGTTCGGTGTATTCGGACTCCTGTCACATCCATTGCGATAACCAGCGCATCACTTTGATCTTGCAGAACTCCTTGTGCATCTTTCTCTGAAAATCCGAACCACTCGGGGCCCGAATAAGCAGCGGGTTCCGATGCGGGGTATCTTACACTAAAGTTTTGGTGTACGTGAGCATCACGCGCCAGCTTGCGCCTAGTTCTTCTTGAACCCTCTAAATATTGGTTTCCGCTTACCAACATTCGAATCTCAGCACGGGGCTGGGGGTCGCGAGCTGAGGGTTCGGGCCGCGCTGGTTGATTTTCTCCCCGCTGGTCAGGCTGCGGAAGCCTGGACGGACTCGCTATTCTTGGCCTTGCTACGAACTCCCGTAAATGGCCTCTCTGAATGAGGGCTTCCACCTCTTCCTTTAGGTCTCGGCAGTTGTCAGTGTCATGTCCCACTGTCTTATGATATCGGCAGTACTTCGCTTGGTTCTTCCCAGCTGTTTCTTTGCCTCCAGGCAGGGGTCGGCGAAAAGACTTCTTTGCTTCGGTTTGAAGAAAGACCTCCTTCAGACTGGCATCCAAAGGGTGGTAGCCGCGGGACCTATCGGGATACGGTCTAGAGCGGCTTTGGTCCATTTTATCTTTCCTTCTCTCCTGACCTCCGTCTCTTTCCGTTTGTTTCCCCTTTGCTTGCCGCGGGGAACGGGGGTTCTGTTTAACATCCTCGTGATCCGAGGTGGCCTCTTCTGCACTGATGTACTTCTCAGCTCGGCCTAAGAGTCCATGGTACGTTTGCGGGCCATCTTCATGGACTGACCACCAGAATCGTGTCTTGGGTCTCAGTCCTGACAAGACTGCCATGAGCGCAGCGTCGTCAGAAATTTTCTCAACTTCCATGGATTGTTTGTTGAATCTGTCTAGGTAGCTTTTAAGGGAATTTGCTTTCCCTTGCTTTATGCTTACCAACCTTTCTTTGGGAGTGGTCCTTGCCTTTGAACCCATGAACTGGGCGAGGAATGCTGCGGCAAGATCGTCCCAGCATTTTATTGATCTTTGGTGTAATCTCCTGAACTATCTTTGAGCCTTGTCTCCTAAAGTTAAGGGGAAGGCGCGGCACATGATGGCTTCTCCGGCTCCCTGAAGCTCCATCCAAGAAGAGTATTTGTCAAGATGACTGAGGGGGTCTCCTTCCCCGTCGTATCCGGCCAGCTGAGGCATTTTCATCTTTTCGGGTAATGGTTCTGCTAGGATAATTTCGGTAAATGGTGAGTGGCGTTTGGTGAAATATTCATCCGGGCTCCCCTTGCTTTTTGCCTCCAGATCCGCAATGCGTTTCTTTAGGGCGTTCACCTCGTTTTCTGGTTGCTCTCCAGGATGGTTTCTTTGGCGTTCAGCTTGCTTCCTGGCGGGAGTTGAGGAACGCTGAGGGCCCAACTTGTCGAATGCACTGTTCGTCCTCCTAATTTTCGATTTAGTCGCCACAGGGGAGCTTCCAACTTCCTCAGTTTGGTCCCTGGAAGATTCTTCGTTTGAAAAATGCAGGGTCCGCCTAGTGGGGAGTCGTTCGATCTTTTCCTGGCGAAGAGATTTCCCACTGTTTTCCCGTGGCAGGTACTGGGCTTGGTTTTGTTCCAACCTACTGACAATATTCGTTAGTTTCTCAATGGCTTCCCTCATCGTTGCCATTTGTGGGTCAGCGGTTTCGTCCCGACCCGCTTTTTCCGAGTTCACGGGATCATGGCTTCGCCCAGGGTGGGTATGGCCCGCGTGGGACTGGTTCCCTGATCCCGACAATTCGTCCATGGGGTTACTTTTATGAATCGTGCGTGGAGATGGGGCTGCTATCAAGCAGGGGGCCCTCCTTCTAGCGCCAAACTGTTGACGTTCAAAATTGCATGAACAAGATTAAGGCCAACTAAGAGTGCAGAAAGTAGTCTAAAAGACACAATGAAGAAGAATGTTAGATTGTCTCTGAAACGATTACTTCTCTTTTGTGGATGGTTTTGAATATTCAAAAGGGTTTGCTGGGGTTTTTCTCCTTAATGTATTCCTTTAGACTTTCTGTCTGCCTCCCCTGCCATCTTTGTTTTCTGAGCCTTTTATAGTAGGAACATAACAACGTCTAATCCTTATGTCTTATCAACCCAGGGACTGAGCCGAGCTGATTGGGGGTGTTGTCCTAACGGGATTGGCGCCCGACCTTAACGTTGTACTGTTGACTGAGGACGATGGGACTTGTTGATCCAGGCAGTAAATGCATTGTCTACTAAAGCAGGCTAAGGTTTCTGATTGGGGGAATAGGTGGGCGCTGACACAGGACCTTTCCACGTGTATCTCTTTGGTTTGATGCCAGAAGATCTTGTCAGTGATCCGTAATGATTAGCCACTGTAGCGTCTTGGAAGACTACAATGGCTTGTTGGGGAAGCTACGCTCTTGCCGACCTGATCTCGCATAACCGAACTCCCTTTTCCTCGTCCTCATTGGGACATGACAGTCCGAGCTCAACGACCTCGGAGGTCGGTGTCAACAAGTAATATTTATTTGGTCTATTACGGTATTCCAAACACATACTTACGGGGGGTGTCTTCAACTAAAATTTTGATGAATTTTAAAATATTATAAATCTTAATGAATTTCAGGGATTTGAATAGATTTTCACAAATTTCATAAGAATTTCATTAAATATGGTGAAATTTCAAAAGATTTGATTATCTGTATTTTAAATCTTGAAATCCATTCAAATATTTAAAAATCCATCGATTAATAAAATCTTTATAAATCTACAAATTATCGAGGATATCTAAATTTCGAAGGATTTCATTAAAATCTCAATTGGGGACACCTGAATTTTAACGAATTTCATTAAAATCTCAATTGAAGACACCTAAATTTAGAATGATTTTTAAAATTTATCACAATTTCAATTGAGGACACCCCATTTAATGTCGGGGATTTCTAGAGTGCTTATAGTATTATTAAGAGACTCTTTATTTATAAAGAACATCTTATGTGTCATAGAGATTATTTTTAAATCTAGAAAGTTAAAATTTTTATGTGCTTCGATAATACTCTCTATTTGATTCTTCATTTTGCTTCCCCTATAAATAGTTATTGATTTCTCCTCGTATTTTATGCAACATAATTTTTTATATGTCAATGATCAATCAATTTAAACGAGGATTGATTATTTAAGAAATAGAGTATTTAAATGTGGATATAATTTTTTTATATGCAATTATTATACATTAAGAATAAACACTCTTTCAAGTTTCTTGAAAAATGCTCTTATAAGTTAATTTAAAATAAATACTTTTTAATTTATAGCAAATCCCTAAGTTTGGCAAACGCCTCTGTTAGAAATAATTGAGCTTTAATTATTAATTTAAGAAAAAAAAAATTATCGAGATATACCAACTTTCAACTAGCTGAACATAAAATTCAAATTAATTAACTTGTCTCATTTATATAGCAGACAACTTAAGTTATTGAATGAGGTGTTTCAATATAATATCAGAACAAATATATATATATATTGAATTCAAGTCTGCCACCATCCATGCATACATACTGGTGTAAGCATGCCTTTTGTATAAAGCTGAACTCGGGCTGTACTTGACATGGCGTGTTGAGTATAAATTTAAATAAATTTGTCACATTTAGATTACATCATGCGTGTATCATTTACATATTCTCTTCACTCATAATATCGTAAACATTAAACAAAGCAGTTTAAGACGACATTTTAATTTGTTCAACCCGAGGAAAGAAAGGTTGAAGCCAATTGTCCATAGAGATTCTCTCATTGCACTTTCATGGTTTGAATCAACCGAAGCATAAAAGGAAAGTGAAATCATCTTGCTAAAATGTCCTTTAACTAAACTTACATTGTCTTGAGTGGAAAGAACAATGAAGGTGGCATCCAATGTTGAGCTACAATTTAGGTTTGGTCTTGACTTCAGGAAGGATCGATTCTTGACGTATAAATATAATCCCTAGTATCTAAGTAAAGGGATTATTTATACTTGGAGCAACTACGAAAGAATCAACATATTAATCCTAACAATGGACAAACAATTTCAATAAGCGCTAAGTGGAGAGACAACAACAAACTAAACCTTATTATTAATAAATTTAAGACTGACTAACGACAACCACGAGTCTGGTTGGACTGGCGTCTTGGCTTTCGTAGGGCTAGCATGATCCATTGCCATCCTTAATTTTTGTCATTTTTTGGAAAATGTTGGCTCAAGATAAAAATAAATAAATAACAATGAATCAATTGAGATAGATGTTGTGTTCTAAAATGCGAGGTGATTCGAAGCTTTAGGCTAATGTGTTGTGCTAGAACAATAGACATTCATAGCACAAAATAAACATTATAGTAGAATGAGAACATAGGAAGTAAAGAAATTACATGAAAGACAATATTATAAACTTTCTATTCTCGCTTATTTTAGAAAACCGTTTACCTTAGAATATCCATTCCTCCTTCTCGACCTTTGTTCTATTTTTATTTTGTAGTGTCACTCACGCTACAGACACTAAAAAATAAAAAAATAAAAAGAACTAGTTGGTTTGGCAGACACTAAAATTGTTGGAAATGAAACACATGTCCGACCCACAGGCATAATAAGGTTGAGCTTTTCCATTCGTACTAGAAGAGCTTGATAGCAGGAGTTGACAACCTCTCATATTGAGGAGCCTCACTATGATTAAAAAATAAAAAATAAAAAATAAAATTATGTACCATGTGTGAGTGTATGTAAATCAAATCGCCCCCTCCTATGTGTACACGTAGCACTGTCCACTAAGATTGGATGAGCCAACCTGCAAAGATCGGCTCGAGAGTCAGGTCCAACGCGACTTAAGCCGAATATTTAACCCACCTTTCCAATCCCTACACACACACACTGTACAACAGAACGTGACCTGATGACCAGATCAAAATAGCTCTGACAGAAGCAAGTTGGAACAAATCTGTCAAATCCTTCAAAACGAGTCTTCTCTCCACAATACAATTATGCAGAGTTCAAAAATATTCCCCCCTTCACCCTCTTCTCTCTTCATTTTGCTTTCATTTCACCCTTGCAGTTCGAAAACAAGTCTTCATTTCATCCATCACAAACCCTAATTTTCTCTCACAAATGTGTATCTTTCTCTCTCACATACATACACAACAGTTGAATTTTTAACCTGAATAGACTGATGTCACTAAATCGCTTAACCGACTTCTTTATTTAAAGGATCTCTGCTTTCATTCCAATACCCAAAAACTTACCCTTTCTCTTGTGTTTTATTTATTTTTTCTTTTGGGGGTTCTGCAAGCACTGTTTTCGTGGATGATTTAAAGAGAAAAAACTTCATTACGGTTAGCTTTTAACCGCATTGAGTGCAATTGCTACAAAATAGTATAATTAAGCAATGTCAGAGGACATGCTTTTACATTTCTCTTCAAATTCATCCAATCAATCGGATCAATCGTCTCTGCCCACGAAAATTGCGAAACTCGAGGCCAGAATGGTGGGCAAGACGTCCTCTGCAGTTACTGCACCAGCCCAAGTTCAGGCCCAGGTCCAGTCCACGTTGTGGTCCGCAGCCGTCAAGTTTGGTAGTCCATCCGATAGCCTGGCCCCTGAGTCGCTGGTGTCAAGTGATGATTCTGACGATGAGGTGAGTATTTGAAGAGTGTTTTTTAACATCGAACCTTATTTTGTTAGCATAATTGTGATATTTCTTAGGTCGCTGAATGGAACCTCAAAATTGAAAAAATTTCGAATCTTAATTTTTTTTGGCATTTATCTAGTTGATATAGGATATTTTGTTTACGGGACATGCATTTGATGTTTATCTTTTGTCAAAATACAAAGAACCTGACTTTAGTATTAAATTGTTGGATTTTATTTATTCTAACAGTCCGTCCTGTTGTTGATAATATCTATGGTTACCTTTCTTTTCGTGAAATATAGTGGCTATAGTCTCATTGTCTTAGAATTGTATGAGATGCAATGCAAAATATAAACTGCGGTACAATTATTTGGCACCCGAAGTTCCAAGCTACCGGAAATCTAAATTTTAGCTATCAAATTCTGCACTAGTACATAGTGGACAGAATGAGGTTTGATCACTACAGCAAGCAAGAACAATCTAAGCTTGTTCCAAATAAATGTTCTTCTGAATATAGTACTTATTTGCTTACTAAATGGAATGTTGTTAAATAGTAATATTTGTATAGGTACCATAAGCACAAACTTGATTTGGCACTTGAATTCAGTGTTGGAATTCTATATTTTTAGTATAGTTATACATGGACGTAAAGTGTGGAATCATAATTCAATGAGCGGCATCCATTAATGTTTGTGAAAAGCAGAATTTTGGCAGGGAGTATTTGAAAAATCTGAACTAATGCAATCCTCGTGGAATGAAACTTGGGGCTCTCCAAGTTCTCTTTGAGTTGGATTCCAATGCCATTATTACTTCATTGGCTTGACCTGAACATGTTGAGCATTACATGGTCTCTACCAAAATCTTTGGAATGATATATAACTATAATAATTTATAATGGCTCACATATGTTGATAATCTGGCAGTGAAATCGTAGATGTCAGAGTATTCTTGAAGCGAACTCAACCATACCCCTTGAGTTTATACTGGTTGATTTTCAAGTCTCACAACATTTGTTTTTAAATGAACCTTTTTGGGTGTGTGTTGTTGGTAGGGGGGGGGGGGGTACTTATAAGTGGTTTTCTTTTCTCCCTAACACTTGATAATTTCTTACCTCTTTTAGAACTACGATTAATCACCACCTATGATGCACCGACACAGACACGTAAACCGACACAACACGTGTATGACATGTTGTACGTTGATAAAATTCTTCATTTATATTGTTTAACTTTAGTTTTTCTTTTTGAAATCTTTTAAATAAGATTTTAATAAGAGTACCTGTTACTTCGAGGTAAAAATATATAATATCATTCATAAATAAGGGCAAATAATCACGATAGAATGTTTGCGGGTGTCATATCCGATACGACACAACACATGTCAGACACAAGCATGCCAACCTAGATGAAGTGTCCATTCAACACACATCATCATATAATTGAATGAGGTGGTTCCCACTAAAATACCTTATACCTTAAGAACATTTTTGGATACTCTAAATGTCTTGTGTAAGGAAATGCAAATTGAAAAAGAGGACAGAAATGTAGCTAGCTTTTATTGGTAGAAAAGGAATAGAAAAGCTAAAGATAGTTAAGTTATAAAAACGCCTATGTGCTGTCAAATATACACAATAATATTCAATAAGACTCGATGTCCCTCTATGTGAAAGGTTCTCTCATTATATGGAACCAAAATTATAACTAAATATGGTAAAAACAATCTATCTATATATGATACAATTTTAATGATAATATAATCATAATCTTCGACGATCTCCGTAATCTTATTCAATCGTAATCTTCGGCGATATCCGTAATCTTATTCAATCCCATTGACATGTGCAATCCCTGGCGCATCTTATATTTTCGAAGACCATGTCCAATAGAGGAGAATGAATTTTTGTGCTTCAGTTTACATTTTCCTGTCTAATGAATTGTATCTCCAATACTAGCAACTGACCTCACAATTCTGGCCCTATTAGTCTCATGTGTGCTTCAAATGTTTAAGATAAAGCTATTTGTGTTCCTGAACCAAAATTGAATTACTTCCTCTTTGATCAGTTAATAGTTATTAGTACCATTTAGGGGCTTTTCATTGTTGCAATACCTTTTTGCATGTGATTAAATACTATCTTATGCTTCCCTTTTCCTTCCACTTTTATCTGTGATCTTTACATTATCTCATGTTTCCGTGTTGCTTGAGTTTTTCCACAATACAGGGATCAATTACTCGTTATTGGTACCACTTAGGGGCTTTTCGTTGTAATAATATCTTTTTGCACGAGATGAAACTACTATCCTATGGTTCTCTTCTCCCTCCACTTTTATTTGTGTTTTTTTACATCTTCTCACATTTCTTAGTTAACTAATTTTTTTCCGCATATCATCCCTTGTGAATATTTAAGAGTTAAATTCATGATAAAAAGGTTGATCCTCTTGGGTAGCCAATAAATCATACTTGATTCCCGATTCTCCAAGTATTTCCATTAGGTAAATTTTCCAAACCGATTACTACTGAAATTTTGATATGAGGTATAAGCATCAGGGGACTGGCTAGAAAGATTAGTTAATTGTATTTCTTATTCTTTTGGAAAAGTAGTGTCTTGCTTTGACATAGCCTACTTAGTTTGATTGAAAAATGATTGAAAATCTGGGACCAATTTACTTGTGATACTTAGTTGACATTCGTAAAAATTATTTTTTGATTATGAGTGTTTAGCAGACGGGTATTAATTGCGTTTCTGGTGCTTCTTGGATATTCCATTCAAAATATATGTTGCTTACCTTTGCTATCCAAAAAATGTAGTAGATGTTCTCAATGGACTTACTCTTTTACGGTCGTTTTGACATATCTGTACTCGTATGCCAGAATGGAGGGGAGTTTCTCATACAGGCAAACACTCAGAAGCGCCGAAAAGTTGAAGATTCTTCTTTATTTGAACATGTTGAGGTAAGCGTGATTATTTATAATTGGCTGGCATGTTGCAATTGTTGAATTTCGTCTTATGTTTAAGGCTAATCCATTTCTCCATATATTTGTTCCTTTTAATCTCTTAATCTCTAAGTTTAGCGTACCTCTGTATGCCTTCTTAAGGTAGTTTCAGCGTTGTTCTTAGATTTTACTATTTGGTAAAAAATGTGTATAGTAATGCTTCAAGCAATTTACACCAGGCAGCTGCTGATGCAAGACAAGTTAATATAGAATCAGACTCCAACAAGGTGGGTCTTGATGTAAATAAAAAAAAGCAAGGTCGTGGTAGGGGAAGTTCTGCTTCAGGTAGGGGACGTTGTTCCCGAGTTTGTGATCCAACGAGAATGGAGACAGTTTCATCATCCAACGGTCAGCTCGAAAACTCACACAAGGTCCGATTATTATGTCATGACATTTTTTAACTTCCGAATGCTATCCTGCCGTGTGGTTTGATTGCCGAGGATATGTTTGCATACTAATATATATTAGTATACCTTTGTTATTTTTTCATTTTTTTATTTTTGTGATCAATATAGTCGTAAGTGTGTATGAGCTGTCGGCCTTGTTCATTTGTATCCTATTTTTCTTATTTGCTTATTTTGTCATTTGGGGTCATATTTTAGGGACTCTCTTGATATTTCTCATCAAATAGGGTTTGACTTTTAATTTCATCAAAATAGACTTTTGGGGTTTTGATAAAGACGACAGCAATTATTGTTTTTCAGTTGATTGAACACTATTGCTTTGAGATTTCTCTCAATTTGGTATCAAATTCTTGGTAATCTAAGAATCAACGAGTGTTTAAGTGTGTTCGTTCAATAATTCGCTTCTTCCGCTGCATCGGTATGACAATAAAGGATAGAACAAAATTGGCAATTAATTTACTTCCACGGTCTTTTTACTTAATGTCTTGATGCATGATATTTGAAGTTTCTCCCTTTTCATATATTTTCCTCTTTTTGTGGTAGACGAAAACACAGTTCTCCTGATATGTTAGATGCATCATGATTGTTATATCTTGTCCTCACTATCACTTTATGTTGTTATTTTGGATGTAAGTTATGGGATCGCCTGGTGCTTTGTGTACCACCGAGTAAAAATAATATCGATAACTTCTCTAATGTTTGTGTGTTAAGAAAAACAATTAGGAACATATTACGAACTTCATTGTTATATTTTGTCCTCGCTGTCATTTTATCTTTTTGTTTTAGATTTCAGTTATGGGATTGCTTGATGCTTTATGTATTAACTGAGTAAAAATAATATTGACAACTTCTGTGACTTTGTGTGTTAAGAAAAAAACTAGGGAACATATTACCATTTAGACCTATGTTGCAGAATTGGTTGAGTTTTCTAGTTTTCCAGGATAATTTGGTGTCCTGCTACTTGAAGATATCATTTTCCACTTTAGAAGTCAAGGTGCTTCAAGTATGAGAACATAACTGTTCTTCTTAAGCCATTCTTTTGCTTATGAGAACAAACGATCAAGTGAATGTTTGTGCCTTGGATGTATTTTTATTTGATATATTTATGTACCTGTTTGTTGGAACTCATCCATTTTAATGTGCAAATTTGGTTGCAACTTTAAATATGCAGCTAAACTATTGTGAAGACAGTTAATTTAGTATTCTTTTGCTCCTACCTTATCTGACAGATGCAGGAGCGTTTTTCCAATGAGCATCTTGGGCTTGATGGCCATACTTCCTTAGAGGTTTTCATTTGTTGTGACAATATTATCACTTTTGTTTCTTTTCCTTGCTTATGAATTCTGCTCCTGTTTAAACTCACATTGATATTAGAAAGAGATAGAGCTCATTTTAACTATTTGCTTCGCTTCCTATGGTACAATGAAATTAGGAGGTCACTTCTTTACGTGCAAAAGTTGCAGCTTTGGAGGAAGAACTAACAAAGTTGCGTGAAGAGAACTCTGATCATCGAAATCAGCATCAACAGTTAGAAAAGGTGTAATTGTAATTTGAATTCAAAAGCAGCTTGGCTTTGAGTAACCGTTTCTTATTTCTATGCGCGCATTATCATATTTATTCTATTTTGCACAGGAACTGAAGGATCTTAAAGATTATGAGCTGAAGATGAAGCCAAAGGTTTTTTTTTTCCTGTCTGTTTTTATCATCTTTTGAGCAGTTAGCTTTTTGGGGCATGAAGATACTCCTGGCCTTTTAGTTTCTCCATTTCCCAAGTTAAATATATTATTTTCCATCTTTTGAGTTTCCTTCTATTTCCATTCTCTCGTTCTTGGTGTTACTTGAAGTTTTGTAAATAGAGCTAGTACGTGTTATTGTGTTTTACTATCTAAAATGTTAGAAGCTGATAAAATCTAAAATTCTAAATCAGTGGTCTGTTTCATGGTGGGTTTAGAATTGGGTAGCCTTCCTTGGTAAGAAGATTGCTGCACGACTGAGTTGAAAGCTTTGTTTTATTGTGCATCCCTGTTGCCAATGTCTAAGCAGATTTTTTTTTTATATACAATGGCATATTATCAGACTTATATACAATTGAGGCTTCGACCAAAAAGTTGCGCACAGTGGATTGTCAATTCTTTCTGATGTTTTATGTTGTGATCTGTTGGTTTGCTACATCCAGGAATTAGTTATTTGTTTGTTTTCTTGATGCAGAGAATGAAAATAATATCTGATCTATTGATAACTATTTCAAAAGCCGAGAGACAAGAAGCAAGGATGAAAGTACGCCAAGATTCCTTGAGACTTGGTAATGTGGGAGTTGTCAGGTACTTTAATGTTTTGTTTCACTTTTCTATTGATAATAGTTAGTTTTCCTAATTATATAACCAGGAAGAGAAGAATGTGTTAGAAAACAAAAAATCTTAGAGCGTGTCTCCACTCTGGTCCATGGAAATATGTGTACCAAATGGCCGTGTGGGAAAAAATCTATATATCATTTTACTGGTACTCAGTGAAAAAAGACGACACTTATTTTTTTGAACTTAAAAAAACCTATGTGTTTATTTACCTTTACCTTGAGCATTTTGTTATTGATTGTTGGTGTAATTTGGAAGCTGGACATCACTGTGCAAAATATGTCATGTTTTGCTTCTACACTAATGTTCTCCTTTTGAATGAATACATCCTTTATTTGTTGAATAATGGCTTGACTTGTATATAGGAGTTTAGAATTTCCCTTGCAAAATGCTAGATATGATGGTCCATACTTCGTTTGTTCATATGGACGTTAATATGATTTCATATTGGCATGACTTTCATTGAGTAGCTCTGTGGTGAATATAACAAATTAAAAATTGCAGTATGGATATTTATTGGTGCCAAACACTTTTTAACGACACATAAGCATGATATCTTATGAGGTACTTTGTCTGACTTCAGAGAATTTTTACAGTTATGAAACTCATTGAATTAATTGAAATGCTTCATATTGTAAGCTTCTTTCACTTTGGAACCCTTTTCTTAACACTGACCACATTTGACAAATTAGATTAGTTATAGACACTTCCCTAGGTGGCTGGATACTGAGATTAGTAAAATTACCTCACTGATGCCTGCCATCATTAAGTGGGCTGGGTGATCACCCAGAAATTGTGTAAATAAGGTACAATTAAGTTCTTGAGCCAACTGATTGTTGTCTTTACCTGGGAAGGAATCAATATCACAAAAAAATGGAGAGAAAGATTTAGATGCTGAATGGTTTCCTTGTGCCACATTGTATCTTAAAGAGATCTGAAGTCTTAAACGTGAGGGTTATTACGTATGGAAAAATCAAAACTAGAATGACATAATGTGATGTCTGCACTGTAAATTATTTTTACTCATCTGACATGCAAAGGCACGAGGCATGCTTCTTTTCCATTTTCATATTGCCCTTATTTTTATGGTTATGCGCCATGAAATGTTTGGAGTTCATTTTTAGTGCATTTGGGTGCTGGAGTTGCTCTCTTGTCCTTCAGCCTGCATAAGAAATTGGGAATCATAGGAATTGTTTGTTTTCCGCAATTGAAACTTCCATTCTCAATTTTTCTTCTTCTTAAACTGTCTCGTGCTTTTTGGTATATAATGTTTTTGGGAGAAAAATATTAATTCGTTATTTAGTTCTTGGCTGGACATTGTTAAATTTTATGCAATTTTCCTTTCGTTATCTTCTTTTTCCCCTCATTTTTTCTATGTAAATATCTCGAAATGTTTTTTGGATATTCAATATCAAATTTCATTTCATTACATTCTTTTTTTTTTTTTGCTCTCCGCCATCTACTATTTAATTATCTCCTCTTGCTTACACCTCTTTCTTCTTCCATGAACTGGGCAGGGCTGGGACAGTCATCTCTGAGGCATGGGAGGATGGGCAAGCGTTTAAGGATCTTAATACTCACCTTGTATGGTTCTTCCTTTTTTATGGCGAATTAATTATTTATACTTGTGTTTGTTTATATATCTAGAATGCAATATTTTTGGGTTCATTCAATGAACTTTTCACCAGTTATATACATGATCTTGCAAGGGGATATACTTTTTCACAGTGGATCCTATTGCCAAAAAAATTCGAGGCCTATAGATAATATCTTTGATGCACCCTGAGTATTTGTGCAAAATATTTTTCTAATGGACTACATTTACTGGCATGGAGAAACGTGATCGTTGCCAAGTTTCACTTCCTCTTCAGAACTTCTATTCTAAATTATGATGATAAAGGCTCTTGGCTTGCAGTTGATACTTCTCTTTAACTTCACGAACTCTTGATATGGCTTTCTTTAACACTGTGTAACAGGGTGTTTATGGTGTAGGACTGGAGAGCAAAAGAACTAAACCAGAATTACATTTTACTGTTGCCAAGTTATTGATAAATTCATTTGCATTCACAACAATCATTTAGTCCGGAAATGTTTAAAATCATATCTGCGAAGCAAGGAAATTGAGCATCTAATTCCTGAAACTCACAGGATAAATAAAAATCTTAATATGACAGAATAAAGAAATCTTATAATTTATTTAGTTGTGAGATTAAAATATCAAATGGTTGAGTTTAACGGTAGGTATCCAATACCCTTAGTTTTCACATCATCTTTGGTCTCATGTAGCTTGCAGCATAGACCGAATGATGCATTTATGATTACTATGATGTTATGTATCAATATGAATGTGTGCAAGGTTTATTCCCGATCTTCGATTGTGCTAGATGCTTAAATACAATTGTAGACGTCATATAACTCAAACTAATATCCCATGAACTAAGTATTCTTGTTTCATGTTACTTTGATATTTTCTTTATAAATCAAATTACTAATTTTATTTACGAGGGCTTTGCATCAATCGTATTCTTCTTATTTCAGAGGAACTTGTTGGAGAACAAGGAAGCTGTTGAAAGGCAGCGAAAACTACTGAAGAAACGTCAATCGGGTAGAGTTCTTCTTCCTCAAAAAATGATTACAAGTCTGTACATCACGACCTTCTTGGGGATACTTTAGTAATAATGATGGTGCTAATTAGTAACAAATGAACACATATCTCTACATGGATTCAAAGCCACAATAAAATTTGGGTCGTGAGGCTTGATATCATTAAGGTTGTTGTTATTTGTAAATACATTTTGTCCGAACTAGGAATTGTTTTTGGATTTATTTCGAGGTTGTTTATTTTGTCTCTACAATGGAATAGATTTTTTTTAAAGAACCTGGCTTCCTCTGTAGATTTACAAACCTCCTCTATTTGTTGGCTCGCTAGCAACGGTTGCCTTCACTGAATCAGTCCCTATGTGAAATCACTTGCAACTGAAAGGAACACTTTCTTTGGGTTTTGTTTGGCTCTGTCAAACTACACTTTGGGAGTGGTCGTAATGGGAATTATCAAGTTTTTCATGCTAAAAATTCTTATTGCAGATAAGGGTGATGGAAGTGACACAGAGGCAGTTCATGACGATGTTCTCTTTTTGGACGAAGTATACAAATCTCGTCTAGCCAGCATCAAGCGCGTAAGTTTACTTCATCTACGATTGATTCTTGTTGCATTTTTACCATGCAATACTATTGTAGTTGAATTTCTTTCAGGAGGAAGAAACAGTAATGCGTGACAGAGATCGATATGAATTGGAGAAAGGAAGGCTTATACGTGAAATGAAACGCATTCGAGATGAGGATGGTTCCCGCTTTAACAATTTTCAGATTTTAAACCATCGATATGCTCTTCTAAACCTTCTTGGCAAAGGAGGATTTAGTGAAGTTTATAAGGTCAGGACTATGCAAGTTATGTAGTGTTCTGACTCTTTGAACATTATTTATTGAATGGAAAGTGCTGAAAAGGACTCCATTGATCATAGTACATTCTAGATCTTTCTTTTTTCAGTATCAGAAACACAAGGGCAAACATTCTTGTAGTGATTTGTAGTTTACATTTCTGGTAGGCTTTTGACTTGGTGGAGCATAGATACGTTGCATGTAAGCTTCATGGTTTACATGCTCAGTGGAGCGAAGATAAGAAGCAAAGTTACATACGACATGCAATCAGGGAGTACAACATTCACAAAACATTAGTGCACCCACACATTGTTCGCCTTTGGGATATTTTCGAGATTGACCCAAATACATTTTGCACCGTATTGGAGTACTGCAGTGGTATGAAAATTTTTCTCAGATATAGGCCTGTTTGGGCCGGATTAAAATCAGATTTTAATATAAGTTAAAGTCAAACAATCAATATAAACCACATCTTTCATGGGTCTCACATCTTTTCAACCACACATTTCAAAAACTTCTATCACAATCCACTTAAAATCTGATTTTAATCTACACTAAACACCCTCACGAATAAGTCAATTTGATTTTTTCACCTGAAGAGAAAAAAGTTCATGGTCCTTGAATAGAATCACCTTTCGAGACCGCTAACGTTATTCTTTCCATCAGGCAAGGATCTTGATGTAGTTCTTAAAGCAACACCTGTATTGCCAGAGAGAGAAGCAAGGATCATCATCATCCAGATTTTTCAAGGCCTTGTTTACCTGAACAAAAGATCACGGAAGATTATCCATTATGATTTGAAGCCTGGAAATGTTTTATTTGATGAGCTTGGCTTTGCTAAAGTCACTGATTTTGGCCTTAGCAAGATAGTAGAGGATGATGTGGGATCACAGGGCATGGAGCTTACGTCTCAAGGTGCTGGAACTTATTGGTAAGTGATGAATTATTTATGACATATTTGGCATGGAGGGTTGACTAGTACTAGATAGTACTAAGCAGTATAAAGAAGCTAAAATCTTGTTCACCCCATTGCCGAGTCCTATTCATATTGCATACCAAACATGGACTTCCGGTGTTTACTATCAGACTTCTTTTTTGTGTAAGTATAGATGTCACCATTGAAGTGTCTTGCTTTGTCATGTGGCTTCCATGCAGTTGTTCTTATTCTGCATTTCCTTCTCCAATTTGAGGAATTCCTTTGAGCTAATAAATTGAACTATTCGTTATTTGTTAAACTAATATGATAAAAAAAGCAGATATTCTTTTTTATGCGTGTAATATGGCTTTGTGATTCTACCCTGCATAAGCAATGCCCCTTTGCTCTTTGGCTTACGTTATCCATTTTCCTGTTTGTATGTCCAAAGCTATTCCTCATGGTCGCCAAATATTAATAATAGTTCTCTCATTTTCTGAGATTACTTCTTGAAAGAAAAGAGAAGGGCATCTTATTATCTGAGATCAAAATAAAAATTAGAAGTCACAGTAAAAATAGAAATAAATAACCCCTGCATTTGAATCCTAGTTACTAGCAGAAAAAGGAATGGAGAAAAAAGAATTCCTTAATACTGGCCTTAGACACTTGTATTTTAACTAGTTCTAATAAAAAATAGAAGACTATCATAATAAACTTGTTTCTATTACAAAGTAAAAGACCTTATTTATAGGGTTACAAATAATTGTAAAATGAAATAAATATAAAAGGAAATATCACGCAATCTACTACTAAGGAAAGTAATCCTACACTAAAAGGAAATATTATAATTGCAATCTTTGACGATCTTTGGAATCTTATTCAATATCCTTGACATCCCCCCTCAAATTGATGCTGGTAAAATCATCAATTTGTAATCATGAATTGACGACGATGACAATATTTATGCCCACGAAGAAGAAATCCAAATCAAAGCAACTAACGACGAAAAGTACTCACGACGAGAAACCAAGAACAAAGAACCACTCCAAAACCAAGAACACTCCAAAGAAACGAGAACCAAAAACAAACCAAATTTTCAATCCCATCAACTGGGCCAAACTGCAAACCAAATTTTCAAATGAACTAAACCAAATTCCAGATGAACTGGACATATACTAAACCAAATTTCAGATGAACTGGACCAAATTCCAGATGAACTGGACATACTAAACCAAATTTCAGATGAACTGGACCAAATTCCAGATGAACTGGACATACTAAACCAAATTCCAAATAAACTGGATCAAGTTCCAGATTACCAAAAGCTGAAGAAACTTCAAACAAACTGCAAATTACCAAAAGTTGAAAAAACTCCAAACAAACTGCAGAAACTGAGTTGTGGCCACCCGAATGTGATGCGACTTTGTAGGAATACATCTGAAAAGAAAATATAAAAAAAGAAAAACAACATTGGTAGCCGGACGAGCGGCTCAAGGCCGCTCGCCCGGAATCGAAATTCAAATGTTAATTTGTTTAGGATCGAAACTGCTCTGATACCATGTGAAGAATATTATAAATTATATATAATAAATTTGTTTCTATTACAAAGTAAAAGACCCTATTTATAGGGTTACAAATAACTGTAAAAGGAAATAAATATAAAAGGAAATATCATGCAATCTACTACTAAGGAAAGTAATCCTACACTAAAAGGAAATATTATAATTGCAATCTTTGACGATCTTTGGAATCTTATTCAATATCCTTGACAGAGATATAGATGATTGTCAGTCTTGATGGCTTTCTGTAATTCTGTTTACTGTTCTGGACACGAGAATTTGAATAAGTTGAACTATGTTAATTTTATTTTAGTCTCATTCACAGAGTAGTCACGTTGGATTCTGGACTTTGTATCAGAATACCTTTCCTTTTCTACATATTCTTCTGTTGATCATAGCTTCTGCCGTAATCTCAGGTATCTGCCTCCAGAATGCTTTGAGCTAAACAAGACACCTCTCATATCCTCAAAGGTCTGTTACACTGTAATTTCGCATATGTGAAAGCATGCATGAATGAGCTTAAAAAATGTGAAAGTTATATATTTTTTTTCCAAACATGTTTGCATATGTTATTTTTTCTTTGTTTCAAGAGTTGAAACATACTGACTCTTAGCTTATTGTCAAATTAAATGACTTATTTCCAAAATTGACCGATAAAAAAATTAGTTACTTTAAATTTCTTATTTGCTTATAAGTAAACTTATCAAGCTTAGCTGACACACTTAAATATGTGCAAGCTAGAAGAAATAAATGGCCTAAATACCTGGGCTTATTTTTTCCTAGCTTCAGAGTTGGCAGGGTGTGGCTTTTTTTTTTTTTGGATGGCTGTCATATCTTTAGATGTTCTAGTACAACTTGGCCTAATTATAATTCCTACTTGTATGTCTCTGGAAACAGGTTGATGTTTGGTCGGTTGGTATTCTATTTTACCAAATGCTATTTGGCCGACGTCCTTTTGGACATGACCAGACACAAGAGAAGATTTTACGTGAAGACACCATTATCAAGGCCCGGAAGGTAGACTTCCCTTCAAGGCCATCCGTATCAAATGAGGCAAAGGTACACGATATACTCTTTCTTTAGGTTAAAAACACCAGTGTCAATGAACTTTTATCGAGTTGTTATTAGTATTAAACTTTAATTCGTTCCAAGTTAGTAACTGAACTTAAACTTTGTTACAGGCTGTTCACTGAAGTTTTTACATCTTTTCTTCTTCTTACTTCTTCAGATTGTTGTCTTGCACAATTACACATTCAATATTTTCTAGAAACACACTTTTGTGTTTTGACCTTTTTCTTTTTTCTTTTTGCTTGGACCCTTTGACAATGTGAATCCCAGAATTGGATCTCGACTTCTATCGGATGTTTTTTTTTTTTTGAAGTTCTATTATTGGCTATTATGCGATGGCTTTGCTCATTGTAAAGTGGCGTTTGCTTAGTTTTATTTTATTGCTCAGTTTGAAGATTAACTCTTCCTCTACATTTGTAAAAATGCAGTTCTTCAGTGTTCTAAACGAAGATCTTATCTTTGTATTTATATTTTCTGCAGGATTTTATTCGTTGTTGTCTGACATATAGCCAAGCCGAGAGACCAGATGTTTTATCTGTTGCTCAAGATCCATACCTAAGTTATACAAAGAAATGATGGAAAATACTGCTCTTCTCTGTGGTGTGAAAGAGTTTGAGGAGACAAATCACAAAATCCAAAGGGAATTTTGAATAGTTGTTAAGCCTTTGTAACCTTTTGCTTGATAGATGGGGTATCCCCCCCACCAAATCCTCTTCATTTGTGTTCATCAATCAAGCATATCTTTTGCATTGAAGAAACTATGGAAGTAAATGAAATGACCTCTGGATTTGCTTACAAATATTTCACTGTTTTATAGCTGCTGATGTATGGTTAAGTGTACACTCTTGAGAAATGAAAAATGACCACATCGCAACAACAATTAATTGAAAATTTGGAGTTGGGACATAATTTTTTGGTCATAGCCTGCTCACTCCAAGTATATTGGTTTCAGAGCTTGGAATGTATTATCAATAACTTATTTTTATCTATTTATAAAATCTACAAATACCATCCACTTATCAATCACTCATTCTTATCTATTTATAATTTAAACAATTTATAAATACTTTTCAATGAATCTCGCATCATGTACAACTTGAGCTTGCCCTCAACTGCTAGGACAGTTATGCCCTTGTTTGAGTCCCATTTTGCAAAGATAAATATATTTTGGAATAGTGAATTTTTGGAGAATGTGGTTAAAAATTAAAAAAAAAATAAAATCGATTTACGTGTAAAATTATTTTACTAGAGAATATGTGGTTTAAAATAAATTTTTGGAATAAGGGGTTCAAACAAGGTAATTTAGCATACCACGTATAAGTTCTTATTTGACAATCATTATTTTGAAAGTCATGCTCAATTTCAACTACACAATAAAATATTTTATAAATACACTCAAAATTTTTACCTACTTCTTAATCACACGTTTTTCTAAAATATCACCATTCATAATTCTATTTTCTCAAAATAAAGGCCATCAAACAAGGGCAAGTTAGATTGCTCTATTCGAAACACGACAATGGACTTGCAACTAAAGTATACGAAAAAGATTCTCTTTGAGAGCAGTCATAGGGGAGTTTGAAATCATCTGGCTGTAGATGGAGACTAAATTTATGTGGGGTAGGGATGGATGTTTGTAAATCCATCATGCGCGGGTTCAATCCCCATCATTCATCCACCAATAAATGGACCAATTGTTTTGGAAATTGAAGACGAACATTTATTATTTCAAAATGCATTTTTCTTTCTTCTTTTCAATTATATTATTTCCAAAATATATTTTTTTCTATTTTTTTTTCAACCACAAATTTTTCAATAAAATAATATTACACCCAACCCTAAGACTTTTCAGAAATGATATTCACCCCCACTGGGGTTGAGATCCAGTCTATATGGCAATTACATGATATTAAATAATAGACTCAATTAAATGAATCATTTGACTTTGCATTTAAATGAATGTATCATTTAATACCATGTAATTGCCACATAAACTGGGGCTCAACCCTAGTGGAGATGAATAGCATTACTCAAAAAAATTTCCTTCATTTTTGTTATGAATCAAACCGATATCAAGAATGTTTTGATATCACTTATTGAAAAACCGGTCAAATAATTAAAGACGAAAATTATGGATAATATAAAATTTAATGGATCACACAACAATCAAGAAAATTGTGGAAGATGAGAATTTATTATACCAAGAAACAATCAATTGTCTTACAAGATTTCATCCTATTAATTTAATCTAAACAATCTCTTATTGCTAATGCATACACAGAGATCTAATTGTTATAATCTATCTTTTCTTACCTTTTTTTTTTCTTTCTTGATTGTGCATACACTTTGTGGAGTATTTATAGAAGTCAAATCTCGAAGTTGTGGAGTCCGAAATGAAGTAGAACTCTCGAAATTCGGATAGAACAAGAAAACTGCGAAAAACATGATTTCAGGCCCGGTTTGGCGCGGGTGCCGACATTCTGCCCGTCGACGCCAACACCGGGCTTGCTAAAAATTTCCTTTCTCTTTTTTTTTTTTTTGTTTCATTTTCGTCTCCAAGAGTACTTTACTTCATCTCCAATTCCTTAATTCAATCAAAACTCCCAAAACACCATGATATTTGATTCCTAATCAAATCACACTTTTAAAGTGAGATTAAACAAGCTTCCATCATGCAACAAACTTCTAAATCACGTAGAATTTTTGTCACAAAATCTAACAATTTTTAATCACATATTCTCCATCAATCTACTATTCCAAAACGTATTCCACACTAAAATGAGGCTCAAACAGGTCCCTTATCGATCCTCATTATTTTCAAAATACATTTTTCTCTCTTCTTTTCAATAAAATAATATTACACACAATTCAAAATAATTCCCTTTATTGTTAACAATAATCTCCATCAATTTACTATTTCGAAATGCATTTTACACAAAAATGATGCTCAAACATTCCCCTAGAAAGAATTTTTCCTGCAAGTCATCTCAAGGCTTTCAAACGCATCCAAGCATCATCGCAATATCAAGTATCAACGCGTTAACTTACAAAGCCACTGTTTGAGCCTCATTTTGGTGAAAAATGAGTTTTGTAATAATGATTTTTTTTAAGGATATGTAGTTAAAAAGTGTAAATTATTTAAAAATTTCCGTATAAAATTATTTTATTAGGAGGGTGGTTAAAAATGAATTCGAGAAATCGTTTTTAAGAAAATGAAATTGAAACAAGGACAAAATGAGCACAACTCAGTCCACATCCGCAACAAGATATCGGCACCGTCCGAAGCCATCAAGACAAATAAGGGCTAACAGCAAGTTATTAACCTAATTTCTAAATATCTCGAAGAGAACCACGAGACGACGTCGTTCTCGTAGACTGAGTTTCAGTTTCAGTTGAAATCTTTGCTCCGCCGCCCGCCGCCTCTTTTGGCTTCTCGTATTCGAGTGATTCAAATATCCATCAAATTTCTCCTCAATCATAACTCAGCAATGGATCTCCTGACTCCAAAACCGCAACTCAATTTTCTCATATTGTCAATCAAACGGTATTCTCCTGCATTCTCTCTGTCTCATCTGCATACCCAGCCCGTCTATCCCTCCACAAATGATGCCGTAGAGCAAGTCTTCCGCATAATTACCACCTCATCCACACCACAATCCCTTAGAAACTCCCTTAAAACCTTCCAAATCCCGCTCTCAAACGACTTAGCTGATAAAGTCCTAAAAAGGGTCCGTTTTTCCCACTCCAACCCACAACAAGCATTGGAATTTTTCAAATTTGTTTCTAGAAAAAAAGGGTTTTTTCACACTCCGTTCTCTTTGGACACAATGCTATACATTCTTGGTAGAAGCCGTAAATTCAATGAAATATGGGACCTTTTGTTGGAAACTAAGAGGAAGGACCAGTCTTTAATAACACCGAGGACCGTTCAAGTTGTTTTGGGTAGAATAGCTAAAGTTTGTTCGGTCAGGCAGACGGTTGAGTCGTTTAAATGGTTTAGAAAGCTCATTTTTAAGTTTGATGCTAGTTGTTATAATGCATTGCTAAGGACATTGTGCCAAGAAAAGAGCATGAGTGATGCTAGGAATGTGTATCACTGTTTGAAGCATGAGTTTAGGCCCGATTTACATACTTTTAATATCCTGTTGTCAGGATGGAAGTCGCCTGAGGAAGCTGAAGCATTTTTTGCGGAAATGAAGGACATGGGGGTTGAGCCGGATATTGTGTCCTATAATTGCTTAGTAGATGTGTATTGTAAGGGAAGACAGATTGAGAATGCTGTTAAGGTAATGAACAAAATGAGGGAGGAAGGGATTGATTTAGACGTGATAACTTATACTAGTTTGATTGGGGGGTTGGGATTGGTGGGTCAACCGGATAAGGCAGCAGAGGTTTTAAAGGAGATGAAGGAATATGGGTGTTATCCGGATGCCCCAGCATATAATGCTGTTATTCGAAACTTTTGCATTGCTAAGAGGTTAGGAGATGCATATAAGTTTATGGATGAAATGGTGGAAAAGGTATTGAGCCCGACTGCTACAACTTATAATGTTTTCTTTAGGTCTTTTTATTGGGCAAATGATTTGAGGAGCTCCTGGAGCTTATATATGAGGATGAGGGAGACAGGGTGCTTGCCTAATACACAATCATGCATGTTTTTGATTCGTTTGATGAGGAGGCTGGAGAAGGTGGATATGGCGCTTGAGTTATGGAATGATATGGTGGATAAGGGTTTTGGGTCGTACATTTTGGTTTCTGACATTTTACTTGATTTGCTCTGTGATTTGGGAAAGTTGGAGGAGGCTGAGAGGTGTTTCTTGCAGATGGTGGACAAGGGCCAGAAGCCCAGTAATGTTTCCTTCAAGAGGATCAAGGTGCTTATGGAATTGGCTAACAGGCATGAGGACCTTCAGATTTTGTTCGAGAAGATGTCTGCTTTTGGTTCATCAATCCAGCTAAGAAGAAGTGAAGTGGATGAATTAGAAAGGCCTATTTCAGATTTTATTTCCAGCTAAAGCAGATTTTTATGATTGAGGTCCGAGGAAATGTTTTATACTAAAATTCAATTTTGCAGTAATCCTTGTTCAACGAGGATATGCTACACATAAACCTTTGACGCCAGAAAGTTGCAACCAATTCTGCGATAGTTTCCACGTTGCAATCAATTCTGCAATCGTTCCCTGGGACTTATGCAAGCAGAGATCTGGAAAATATTTGATATCTATGATATTGCTGAATACTGCATTTCTCTATTGAAATCCTTTCTTTAAAATATAGTCACCAGGGACTAGTAGAAGGAAGAAGTGATAAAGTCAATATTTGGTGATTGTCGAAAGTTAAATAGTGCCACACTGTTAAGCGGTTTTGAAGGGCGAGGGTGAATGGGGCGGGGTGGGTATTTGTATTATTTGGTCTGGTGAAGTTTCAACTGTCATCTTTGTTTATGAGATAATGAGTAACTTTGTGGCAATGGAGTGGAAGCATTGACCAGAAATATATAAAGCTAAAATCTTTTTTCATGTGCTGAAATATGTCATCCCAAATGAGGGAATCTGTTTTTAACGATTTCTGGGTAGAGATGTTTGCCACTTCATCATTGGGTGTATATGTTTTATATATTGTTGTGTGAGTTGAAAGCCCAAGGATGGTTGTAAATTGATCAAGATGGGAGAAAGAGAGAGGAACAAGTCAATCTACCGAGGAAATTTGACTTATCGGTACTTATAAAGCAGCTTGTGTTCAACACCAGCGGGGTTGCATTTAAAGAGCCGTGTACTGTTATTCTAGAGGTAGATAATTTTACTTACATGATGACTAAGAATTCTTTGATAGGCTGCATTACCACGGATCTTCACTCCTTTATCCTAGTTGGCCAATGGTGTTACTGCACACTGAAATTTCTTCAGTATATGATTCAAGTTAAATGTTCTTGTGAGATATACTCCATACTCGTGTTATACATTTACGGCTTCAAACTGTCGATGATATTTCCTTTTTCTGGAGAAACTACTTTTTCCTCCAAAACTTTGGTTCTTTGCTTTGTTTGTAACAATCGTATTCTAGGAATTGATATGATTGAATATTTTAATAAGAATTCCCTACAGAACATATTGATGTCTGATGTTCCTGACAGATTCTGAAAACTTATGCTGTTGATTATCTTCTTAAAAGTTAAGAGGCATAAATAGATCTGGATTTTCCCGATCTACCATTATTCCATGAAAATGAGTTTTGGCATAATGAATTTTTGGAGAATGTGTGGCTAAATAATAAGAAAAGGTTTTGGTTTTACGTGCAAAATATTTTGTTGTGTGAATGTGTGGTTGAAAATGAGTATGAGAAATAAAGAGTTTTGTTTTAATGGGAGTCAAACGGGGAAATGTATGGTTAAAAATGAGTTTGAGAAAAAGAGTTTAGAAATAAAGACAAACAAGGGCTTAATTTCTTTGTTGAATTCATACAATTGTTCATTCTGAAGCATGGACCATATTATATTATTAAAATTTCAAAATACAGGAATTTGTATGGGCTAGCCTATTGAATCTCACGGTATAAGAACTTTTACGGAGACATTTTTGCCAGCCTCATTTTGCATCCCTCCTATATTCTTTATAAACCGATTTTCCATTTCCTTGGCAAATGTAACTGCTTTCTGAATTTTGGTTTTAACCGATTAAAGGAACTTCCCTCTCTATAATCTCAAGAAAGTAAACAGTGCTTTCTTGTTCTTGGCAAATCTGAATGCTTTCTGATTGAGGTTCTTGATGCTGCTAATGATTAACATCATAAGACAATGCTAAGGGCCTTGGAGTACATCCTCAGTGATAAAATGTTGCAGTTCTTTTAAACTTTTGTTTTCAAATCCCCAAATAGTGCATGTGCTGGATTAGTATCAATGTATCATAACACGTGCCTGACACGCTCCAAATGGATAATGACGCGGAAGCAGATTTGACCGGCAATGGTCTCTTCATCTTTGAAAAAACCGACATTGAATTTCCATTCTTCCTGCAAATTAGACATCATTTTATGTTGCATCAAGTTGATTATATTAACTGTTCACAAAATCTGCAGCTACATGCATTTTTCGCTTTTAAGGGTTCTGTCATTACTATTTGCATTTCTTTTTATTAGATTCATCCTTAACGATCTGCTGTCAGGTGTTTGTATAACACAAACACAAGTGAACTTTTGTTGATTTATATATATGGTGCACTTCTAGTTGGAAGATTAAGATGGATCCAACTTATAGTGGCTAAATTTTCAAATTCTTGTGTTTTATGTGGGGTTCCTGCACATAAAACCTTTCTCAGTTGATATGCTTTTTCAAGTTTGTGATTAATGAAAAATGCCTGTCAACTCTCATGTCCTTGTTTTGCAGGTCCTTGACATGGATATTTTGGCGCCTTCAAATGAGAAGTAATACGAGATAATGATACGAATCTACCTTTCGAGGTATGTGCCGGAAGGTGAGTTGTGATATGCCTTGTACAAGTTCAGTATATAACACAAAGACCTTCTTTTTCCAGAAGGAAGACATAATTATTACCCTCCGTTAATGTGCGATTCTTTAGGGAAAAAAACATCCCATTTCATTTATACTGACAATTGATATGCACTCTGTTTTTTGATCGTACAATATCTACATCTGCTTATATTTTTAAATTATCACAAGGGGGAAACCACTAATTCCCAACTGATTTCAACTATAGTTTTTGAAAAGAAAAAAAAGATTGAAACTTATTTTGATGTGGGAAAACCAACTAACTCAAATGGTCTATGAACAACTGAAGAATAATTGTGGAATGAGTTACTGGGCTGCTATTAGTTCTGTAGGTGTGGTGGCAAGGCCATAACCAAATGGAAACAGAGGATCATTATTTGGATTGTGGACATTCATCAGAAGCTGATAGAAAATCCTCATCCAAGTGCAGGCAAGCTTTCCAGGAAGCATAGTCGCTGTAAAGAACATCAGCAATAGCTTGGCCTTCAGTCCCCGGAAGCCAAACTGCCACTGGTGCTTCCATTTTTCCAAGGTAAAGTTCTGCTACAACTGGGCGCCTTTAATGATTATGACAAAACATTTCACAGAATCGCCCACTTTAGTTATTGTACTGTAACCCGATTTAGTTATTGTCAGATTTTTTCTATCTCCAACATACTCTTAATACGGTAGTTTCCCCAGGATAATGATAGCATGAGAGAAGTCATTGGAGTTTAAGAATTCCGTCGGGGTTTTCATTGTATTTAAATTCTCTGCTGGGATCTATAGTTAATATTGTAGTACCTATCAAACAAGATGAATCAGAAGAATTTTCCATGTCTGGTTCTGAATTCTTAATGAACTCTTGATTTTGAGTAAATTAAGATTTCTGATTCTTATGTTCAGAACATACCAACTGTGGAGTTTCCAGAATGGACATGCCATTTTATTGTCCATCCTCCACATTGATCACAAATATATTGTTGGTATGACTTCTTGCCACGAGTATCTTCCGTGCTTTCATGGGAAGAGGACCATAAGATTATCAAAGGGAAATGGGAGAAATTCATGCTAAAAACGTGTGATTATCGACCTGACTTTCAAAGTTTACTTGCCAAAGTTCGGGAAGCCATTGGATTCTCGAAGAGTCCTAAGATAAATTTGACCCTCAATATCCTCTCCCCAGAATCGTCAATTCTGTTTATTGGCATCATATTTTTCTTCACTAGTGAGGACAGATCATCAATGAATCCAACGATCTTGTATGGAAGCATGACATTCGAAAAATCGGACAAGATCATATCTTTACTTCACAAATAAATTTCTGTCACATATGAACACATTTTAGAGTCCTGACCATGTTGATTCCAGCTTGAACTGAACGAGTATAGTTAACATGGGCTGCAATGTTATTCGATGAATACCTCTGAATTTGATATGACAAAACCCTGAAATACAACACAGAGTAATCAGTAATTTACAAAATTAAGGAATAAGTTGCAAAAAAAAGCAATTTATTAAGAAATGCTTGCTTTGAATTTGAGCTTGTTTTTGAGGTATCATGTGATGAGATCATAATTAGAATGCGTCTGCTTCCCATTCCAGCTTGAGTAGGATACCCAATAAGTTGCAACCCCCTTTTGTATAGAATCAAGATAGGCAGGCACATGGATGTTTTTTTTTTAATCCATTCCAGTTTATGATAGTTTATTATACTCATCAATACCGTTAATTGTGCCACCATCTCCCACAAAGTGCTTTGCAAACCTTGCAACTTTTATCCTTCACGGTCGAAACTCAATCAGATCAATTAGTAATTTTACCATCAGAATGCGATAAAAATTTCATCGAAGATTCTTGTGGTGTTGGTTATACAAATCATTTCTCCTCCTTTTTGTTTACATTTTGTCTCTGTGGATCGAGGAGAAAATGAGCTCAACTGTACGTTAGTGAAGCAAGAAGGTCAATCTCTTTCGAATATTAAACATGAATTCTTGCAATGCAATATAGTTAATCTTTCATGTCGATCCTCCTTTATTTTTTGGAGGTCAATATTTGCGTGCTAGGGTTCATTACGAAATCTATTGGAAGACAATTTCCAAGGTAGTCTACAACCTTGTCAATATTACATAATTCCAATATGAAGGGGAATGGAAATGGGTACTCTCCCTTTAGCAATTAAAATACTCTCTACAATATCACACAATTAAAAAATCATTTACTATCACATTCTCCCGATAAAATAATTTTCACAAATGAATTTATAACTTTTCCCACTATTTAACTATACATACTCCAAAAAAATTACTTTTTGCTAAGCTTATTCTCTAAAATTCTCTACCAAACAGGACATATATAATGGAAATTACTTTTATTACTATTCTACCATCACTTCTTTTTTAATTCCTAGCTCAGACAATCGCTCTAATCTCCATTAATCTGACGTGGACCTTATCCTTTCTTGGAAAAAATTACTAAGATCAGTGTTCGAATACTAATCAAGTCTTGGGTTCTCATTAACTTCAATTTTTTTTTGTTTATTCTCTCACGATTATATTTCTATTAAAATGTTGATATTAGTTATGTACATAGTTTATTTAAGAATAAAAAGTATCACGTCATTTCACGTTATTCCTCGTAAAAAGGTTAACGTTTCAAATTGAAACCTTACGACGCAATTGTTTCGTCTAAAGCTTAAATAAACAATTGACTTTTGAGATTGTTGTTAAGAAACAGGTAAAAAATAAAATCTAGAGGGTGTTTGGTGAAATCAGATTTTAGGTGGATTGTGATAGAAGTTTTGAAATGTGTGGTTGAAAAGATGTGGGACCCATGAAAGATGTGGTTGATATTGATTGTTTGACTTTGACTTAAATTAAAATCAGATTAAAATTTGGCCCAAACAAGCCCCTAATATCGATCAAGTATCAAGCCACCGTTGGTAAACTTATAAATCATTATAAATGATAAGACTTTATTTTCAATCACTCATTCCAATTGATTTACAAGTATTATCCACCGTTCATTTATATCTATATATAAATTAAATAGTATATAAATCCTTCCCAAATGGTTTAAAAACTAATTAAAGTATAAGAGCATGTGCTACTGATGATTCTTTCTGAAATAAAACATTCATAATTTCAAATCAAGAAATTAAATAACTCATTTGGCATCCCTATACTTTTGGAAATTAGGTGCCTTTAATAATTAATAAAACTTCTACTTATTTTGGTATAGCCAATGGGATTGAGTTGCAGAATTTCAGGGCGGCTGAATTTAGGGGCGGCAAGACTTTGAAGAAATTGAGGTTGAATTTCATTAAAAAAATGGCAGTCATGGCTTTGGGGAGGACTTGTAACTTATCCCTAATTCTTAAGGACTCGTATAAATTTTTCTAAACAAATTAAATTAATAAACACACACGTGCACATAGGCACGTACGAATTCATGACATATTTTTGGATCGTGTTAGATAAGACTCGAAAAGAAAAATGAGTTAAAATTTTATGTACTTTGGTCCTTTGGAGAGTAGAGCTTTTAGTATTATGTATCAAATATATTCATTAACTTGTGAGGAGGATATTTCTTACAAGTTTATAAGCGCGTTAGGTACCATCACGGTACAAATAGCATGTTAGGCGAAAAATGATATCAAAGCGAAATATTTTTTTTCAAAACATATATGTTTGCATATACGCACGATTTATCAACGGTTAAAATCGACTTGTGAATTGATCTAGAAAAAGTAAAGGGTCAAAGGTTGATAAATAAAATTAAACCTTTCGGTCATATTTGTCGGTTTTGAGAGTTCCCGTCAAATGTGGAATGGTGATGTGAACCATTTACTTGTTTCAATGTGATATTATTGTGGTATTTCAATGAGAAAAGGGGTATTATGATGAGAAGCCAATTACTTTATTGAAACATTTGCAACTATTCATTCGTGATAAGTATTTGTTATTGGTGCGAATATTTTGTATCACCATAAGATATGTAATGATAGATTTGTGACCTCTCCACTTTTTAAGGTGGAAAGTGTGTAAAGAAGGTAAGAAGAAAATATTTAAAGTGTTTTTTGGTTAAATTATCTTTTAGTGGGTTGGTATAAAAAATGAAGATGAGGTAGTAAGTCAATTGTTTTGTTGTCGTCGGTTGGGGGTGATAATGGGTTGATTCGGTTACAACTATTTGCTCGGCTCGTTCAGACTTCTTTGGTCCTTCGATGATACGAGCTCAAGCAATTGTGGGCTTGATCCTAAGCTCCTGGGTCTCGAGCCGAACTGTTCACGAGCCCAAATGAACTCGGCTCATTTTTTTATAAATAAATTAATAAAAAAAGTCAAAAAAATAGGATTTTTTTAAAAAAAATTAATAAAATAAATTCAAAATTGAGGCAAAAAAAAAAAAAAGGTGAGCCCACAAGTCTATATGAGCCGACTTGTGTTCACGAGCCCGAACAAGTTGGCTTGTGAAAAATATTCTGAACTCATCTCGACCGATGCATCTCAAGATCAGCCCAACTCTCCCAGGGGCCGAATCGGAATGAGTCAAGCTCGCGAGCGACTCGACCCGTTTGTCATTCCTATAATTGACTCGACATTATACTTATTATAGTCTCGATCATCTTGGAAGCCTCACAGACGGGTATTTGGTATAACGAGATTGTCTTGTGCAATTGAGGGGTGACCAATTAAGCAAAGAAGGTATAATCGTTGATTTGATTATGGTTTCTCGACTAGTAGTGTTTAGGTAATCAAACTTCTTTAGGCTCACTCATCTCAATCGTTTTAAGTTATTTTTCATTTAAATTTATTTACAACTATACAATTAATTAGTCAGCCAAAATTTAGTTGTTACTCAGAAATCAAAATATATGCGAAAACGACCCCTGCTTGCTTCAAAATTAAAGTGGGACGTGACAAGGTGGTCCGCATCTTAAATGGTCCTTTTTCTGGACACCGAAAGCCTACCCCCGCCTTAAATTTCTCCTCATCGCATCAGAAGTGTATATATATATATATATATTTATATATATACATACACTTAAATTTCAATAAATTGATAATCTCACTTAACCCTCGATAGTGTACTAAATTATCAACCTCGTTAAATGCATAAGATACTAACTTTATTTAAATTTTTTGGGACGCAATATATATATATATATATATATATATATATATATATATATATATATATATATATATATATATATATATATATATATATATTAATTAATTAATTAATTAACTACAAAAAAAAAGTCCATAATAAGCATTACAAAACTTTCTACTTTTAACAACTTTTAGGGTTCGTTTGATTGCAATGGTGAAAAATGGGTAGAAAGAAAATGTTTTACAGAGAATTGATTTTCCTAGAAAATGTTTTATTGAGAATTGTAATTAATTGTGTTTGATTAGTATAATTTTTCATGGAAAATGTTGAAAGTTTGATGTCCATTTGGCTTCTTTTTTATACAATTTGTCCATTAAAGTGATCATTTTTTTTACCATTGGGTCTAAAATTTATTCCAATTGTAAAAAAGAAATTTGAAAAAAACAAAATTTACCATACCGAATTTTATTTGTTTGACTTTGTTTTGCATGGAAGTTGTCAATAAAAGTGAATTTTTTTTTACCATTTTATCTAGAATTTGTTCCCATTGCAAATTAAAAAAAAAATGGAAAATGTTTTCCCACCAAATAGGTGGGAAAACAAAATCAAACTTTTGTGTATCAAATGATTGTACCTAAAAAAAGGTGAAAAACATTTTGTCAGGAAAATTTGTGCTATCAAACACCCTTAATTGGCTAAAGTTAGAAAATATTTTCATTTTTCACCCATTTTCTAGGCTATCAAACAGACCCTTATTTTTTTCAATTACACTCTTTAGAAAAACATGTAAATTCATTCGCTTTTATTTTATTTTATTTATTCAAAGTGAAAGCAACACTTTCCCCATCTTGCACTCAAAGGCAAAAGCCATGATACCTTATTCCAAAAATTGGTTAACACGTCAAAGACTAACAACAATGTATATATTGTTTATGTACAATAATTCAACATTAATTTATTCAAAAGTCTTGCCGTCCCAAATTAATAAACGCTATTAATCACACGCCACCCCTAAATTGTTTAAAATAAATTTCACTCTTGACTATGTGAAATAGTGTCCCGCTATAATCGAGGACGGATCCAGGACCAGATTACAAGCATCTACTAAAAAAAATTCAATGGGTTGAGGACTGGATCGAACTCCCCAGATCTGTCCCCGTCCCTGACCATAATTATTAATATAGATATTGTAATTAATTAGGTCCAACTTTATGTAAAGGACAATTTTCTCTGATGATTTTAACTAATTAATTGACCAGATCAAAAAACAGGCAGTCTGATTTGAACAATTCATGTACTTATTTACCTAAGCATGTCTTAGGATAGGATGGTTAAAATTAAGGGGTTAAATCTACCCATGGTATAACCATGACCACCCAAATTAATTTTTATTCATCATGACTATTGTATTTTATATTCAGGGTCATCGGGGTCACCCAAATTGATTTTGATTCAACATGGTCATCCAACTTTAAATAAAGTTTCAGTGAAGTCACTCGATTATTACAATAAAAAAAATACTACAGAAAAAGGGAAAAAGAGAAGCAGAAACGAAAATAGAAACACACGTGATAATCATTACAAAAACTTTTTAAAAAATATATACGAAAGCAAAAAACAATTATTATTTTCTTATTTGGGTTTGATTTATATTATAATTTTTCCCGTTAGTGATTTTTTTTTTATTTGTGTGTGTGTGTGTTACTAGTTGTATATTTTGTGTATTAGCAGAAACCAAAAAAAAATTGTTTTTGCTTTCAAGATTATTATATATATATTAATTTTTTAAGTTTTTTTTAATGATAACCATGTTGTGCCTTTTTTTATTTTTTATTTTTTGTGGTAATAATTAAATTTTTTTAGTATGTGCGCGATTTTTTATTGTGGTAATAATCGGTGGCTTGACTGAAACTTTATATGAAGTTGAGGGATCGTGGTGAATTAAAATTAATTTAGATGATTATGATGACACTAAATATAAAGTAGAACAACCATGATGAATAAAAATCAATTTGATTGACATGACACTACAAAGTATAAATTACAGTGGGGTCATGTATGGATTAAGTCTAAAATTAAGATAAATTAATGGATAAGGTTCCATGTCAGATCGATCGAGATTGGATAGACATGACATGCACTTTATGTGGTCATTCTTTAATTAATAATCCAAGTATTGAACATGCTATAAACAATATGAACCTTTCGACGAGAATAATAATCTTATAATTCAATGGTAGAGAAAGAAGATAAGGCTAGCCATGTCAGAACGGCCCAATATTAAAATGGAATTAATTCTAGAATTTTAGGGATAAAGTTACGCATCGAATGAAGGTGAAAATATGGATCGATTTATAAGAATCTGAACTACTCATAATAGGGTTGACCTTTTAAGATGTAATCTCAAATCTTAACATGACATCAGAGCCCGTTAAACTTCAACCAGCGATTCGATTTGATTAAGACTCAAAAAAATTGAGCACGCGAATTTTAAGATTAGTTTGCTCAAACGAGCCACCATTTTGCAGGGACGTGTTAGGGATAAAATCCTATATCGAATAGAGATGAAAATATAGACCAATTTATAAGAGTTTGGACGACTCCACTTATAATAAAATTGATCTTTTAAGATGGAATCTCAAATCTTAACATAGAATAATAATTTCCATTATAAAAGAAACATCTTTGCTTCATTCCTAATCAAACTTTAAAGTTCATTCAATATGTACACAGATTAAGGAACTGATAAAACTCTCATCCAAACACATATTCCATTTTAAGGTAAAGCCCCATCTCAATCTCAGTGTAATTTTTAGGCTCTACTATCAACAGACGGAAGGAGTTAATAGACGCACATTCTCCTCCTGGATGATGGGAATTTACGAGTAAGTGTATCGATCCTACAATGTTACTTTATGACATGTTTGGACCAAATTAAAATCTGATTTTTAATATAAGTCTAAGTCAAACAATCAATATCAATCACATCTTTTCAACCACACATTTTAAAAATTTTCATCACAATCCACTAAGAATCTGATTTTAATCAACACCGAACACTCTCTTACTTTATATATGAATATATTAGTAATTTTATGTCAAACTCTCCTCCACATAGGTGCGAAACACGTATGTGGTATTATCCGCGAAAGTTCACGTCATATTCTTATGTAGGTATATGAGCAGGCCCCCCCACCTATAGGGGGCGCCACAGTTGTACATGGCCCATGTCAGCACAACTTGTATGTGAATATGATGTTATATGAAAGAATTATTCTCCGTGTACAGAACTATGCACTACCAGAATTTTTACAGATACTCACATGGTGTGTGGGCCCCACATGAATTAAATATTATTTAAAAAAGTGGATCCCACATGTTTGTGTCTTGCCTGGAAAATTTCTGTGAAGTTTTTGCCATGTAATTGTGAACTTACCTTAGAGACTGGCTATAAAAATTTTAAAAACAAGACATGATACTTTTATAAAATTATCTAAACAAGTTCAAAAAACAGCTTTTTAATTTCAAAAGAAACTTTTTAACCTTTTAAAAGTCTTGCCAAACAGGCCTTTAACGACAACTTAAAAGATAACTTATTCCTAAAATTATGGATTGTCATACTAATGGAATCTCTCACCGTCCACTGTCCCACGTGTTTCTCTTTCTATAAATATTGGTTTACAATGTGTATTATGATTTGCAGGTCCGAATTAATTCATTTGGCGAAATCAGTTAAAATGGTGAGGTTATCAGTGTTCATTGTTTTGGCTTTTTTGTGCTTATGGGCAACTGCCATAGAAGCAGAAGAGCACCCAAAATACAAAGACCCAAAACAGCCGTTGCATGTCAGAATCAAGGATCTCATGAGTAGAATGACCCTTGAAGAAAAAATTGGCCAGATGACAATGATTGAGCGGAACGTTACATCCCCAGAAGTCATTAAGAAATACCATATAGGTAAGTATTTTTCAAAGATTTTAATTTATTGAGTATTTGGGAAGATTTTGCGATGGATTGAATGTCTTTTGTTCGACTCTAAAATCAATATATATGATATTGCAGGGAATATTTTGATTGCTGGAGGGACTGCACCAGCTCCCCAAGCTTCTGCTGAGAAATGGATGGATATGACTGATGAATTCCAAAAGTGGGCTCTTTCTGATCGTCTTGGAATTCCCATTATTGTAGGAATTGATGCTATTCATGGCCATAACAATGCCTACAATTCCACTATTTTCCCTCACAATGTCGGCCTTGGAGCTACCAGGTAAGCTTTATGTTCAACTATCTCATTCAAAACCTTAAACTCACAAAGACGAAACAAACAGATTATGAAAGTGTTTGGTAGGGCTTTTGAAAAGCAAAAGGCGACTTCTGAATCTGTTTCAATAAGTTTTTGAAAGTGCTTCTTGTGATTAGAAGAACTTTTAGGCGAAACTGATTGGTTTTCTCGCGAAGCTCGTCTACAAAAAGCAAAAACAAAAGCCCTTCCAAACGAGCCTTGCGTCTTTAACACGCCTCCTTATATGCATTAAATCTGTTATAGGGATCCCCAACTTGTTAAAAAGATTGGGGCTGCAACTGCTCTTGAAGTCAGAGCTACAGGAATCCCTTATGCTTTTGCTCCTTGTATTGCGGTAAATATATGTTCCTTCTACTATATCACATCATTTACTGCGAAATTTAATCATTTGAAACGAAATAATCATTCAAATTCTCCCATATTCCAACTATCTATGCTTAGAATATAACGCCACAACTAATGGTTTGAATTCTTGGTTTACAGGTTTGTCGGGATCCTAGATGGGGACGTTGTTATGAAAGCTACAGTGAAGATCCCAAAATTGTACAAACAATGACTGAGATAATACCTGGTCTCCAAGGAGACATTCCAACCAATTATCCAATGAATTTTCCATACATCAATAATGACAGGTATAACTTTTCTTTCAATAGATTAGCAATGAACTGAGAAGAAACGAGAAATATGATTCATATAGCCGAAACCAAATTTAGGGGGAACGAGAGTTAGTTTATCATTGATGTATAGAATACTTGGGAATATATTGGTGATTTCAAGAATTATCAATGGAATTTCCATAGCATTCCGAAGATATATTCAGTTATTCTGATTAATTTTCGGTTTGTGAAGGATAAAAGTTGCAGGGTGTGCAAAGCACTTCGTGGGAGATGGTGGCACAATTAATGGTATTGATGAGAATAATACTATCATAGACTGGAATGGATTAAAAAATATCCATTTGCCTGCCTATCATGATTCTGTAAGAAAGGGTGTTGCAACTATTATGGTATCCTACTCAAGCTGGAATGGGAAGAAGATGCATTCTAATTATGGTCTCATCACAGGGTACCTCAAGAATAAGCTAAAATTCAAAGTAAACATTCTTAATAAATTGCTTATTTTATGCAACTCATTCCTTAATTTTGTTAATTTAGACTGTTTCTCTGTGTTGTATTTCAGGGTATTGTCACATCAGATTCGGAGGCTATTGATCGAATAACATCCCCGCCACATGCTAACTATACTTATTCAGTTCAAGCTAGTATTCAAGCTGGAATCGATATGGTCAGTATTGTGAAATGTGTTCATATGTAGCCGATCCAAACGTATTGGGAACCACGATTAATTTGTTATTTAACTAAAAGAAATGATCTTGATTGATTTTTCGTAGGTCATAGTTCCATACAAATTCATTGAGTTCATTGATGACCTGACCTTACTGGTGAGGAAAAATGTGATCCCAATGAGCAGAATTGACGATGCTGTGGAGAGGATATTGAGGGTCAAATTTATGTTAGGACACTTTGAGAATCCAATGGCTGATCGAACCTTGGCTAGTCAACTTGGAAGTCAGGTCGATAATCACAGACACTTTTTACACAAGTATTATACCATTTTTCCTTTGATAACAATGGAAAATTTTCATATGATTAATTTTTCTTCAAACAGGAGCATAGAGAATTGGCTAGAGAAGCTGTGAGGAAATCGCTTGTTCTTCTCAAGAATGGAAAAAATGGTGACGAAGTTTTCCTCCCTCTTCCAAAGAAAGCACAAAAGATACTCGTGGCAGGAACTCATGCTAACGACATTGGAAATCAATGTGGAGGATGGACAGTAGAATGGAATGGCCAATCGGGTAACATTACAGTCGGTATGTTCTGTATCCCAAAATAAGTTCATTTATGAAATGTAATCCTTAATTTACTCAATAAACAAGAATTTACTCAGAATACAGAACCAGAAACGGAATTCATCTGGTTCGTGTTGTTTGACAGGTACTACAATCTTGACAGCTGTCAAGAACACTGTAGATCCCAGCACAGAAGTTATATACAGAGAAAATCCCAACAGGGAATTCTTAGACTCCATTGACTTCTCTTATGCTATTGTTATTGTTGGTGAACTACCGTATTCAGAATCTGTTGGAGATAGCAAAGACCTGAAAATAGCTGAACCAGGATACGGTACAATAACTAATGTGTGTGAATCTGTGAAATGTGTTGTCATTGTCATTTCTGGGCGCCCAGTCATAATAGAACCTTACCTCGAAAAAATGGATGCCCTTGTGACTGCTTGGCTTCCAGGAACAGAAGGCCAGGGTGTCGCCGATGTTCTTTATGGCGACTATGGTTTCACAGGGAAGCTTGCCCGCACTTGGATGAGAACGGTCGACCAGCTTCCGATGAATGTTGGTGATGCAAATTATGATCCTCTATTTCCATTTGGTTATGGCCTTACAACCACACCTAGAGAACTAATAGCAGCCCAGTAAATCATTAAACACTTATTCTTCAGTTGTTTGTTTACTGTTTGATTAAATTTGTTCTCCAACATAAAAATAAGTTTCAAGTTTTTTGTGAAACTTATAGTTTATCTTTGGGAGATTCAGTTGGAAGATAAGAGCTTCCCCTTGTGATAAGTATATTCAGATGTAGAAAATGTTTGACTTTGAAGATATTGTGTAATCAGAAGTTATTTTGTTCATTTCAATTTTAAGAATATATGATGTGTTCTTATTTTTTTTAAGGTATAATTTCTAGTGTTAGATAATTTTCATGCATGCAAAGTGCAAACCTTTCATAAGGCATATCACAAAAAAAAAAATTGCTCGCGAGTCAAGCAACTTATTTAGTATGTACAGATACTTTCAAAAGAGTCATTTTGCATTAGAAATTGTAACCAAATACAAAGGAACTGAACTACCACACAGCTCTGGGTGCATAAAAACTTGAAACACTTTGCTAATCAACGGGTAAGCAAGCATTGTAGGTACCTCTCGACTGTATCGAGCCCACAGAGTTTCTTAACGACAGGCATGGTAGCCGGGACCTCCAACTGGAAAGTAGAATCAGAACCATCTAATAAACTGCCCCAAGATTTGAGCTGTTTCCTGGCTTCCTTAATGGCTGCTCTAGTAGCACAGTGAACTGAAGCAGCCAAAAGTAATGGTGGTTCACCTGAAGCTGCAAAATGTAAAACATTGGATTTAGTGTGCATACACAAATGCAATACAGTGTTGGATGTGATTGATTAAACCTGATTCTAACTCCTAAAGAAATAATAAGCCAAAGAGGAATTAGGAAAAATGAGTATAGAAAACACTGGTCTACAGTGGGTCTCCCGGATCATAGATATGTACTCGACAATACAACCGTGTTCTTAGTTTTAAAACATCTGCAATAGATTCTATGTTCGGAAATTGAGGTCGAAACTTTTTTAGCTTCCAGCATTGTTCCATTTGGACTTTTCAACATATAATTAGGCCGTTGATAGGTCTTCCTCCATTCGGACTTCCAACATGAAAATAGATGCTATCGATTCATTTTATATATGGTCTTTAATATGCCCTTCTGCGTGAAAATCAGATTCATTTTACGTGTTGGTGAGTTTTGGACTTCTATCAAACATATCTACGTGTTTTTTCTGTTCCTTCAGGTTCAAAATTCTCTAGTTTATGGCAGCTCTGTGAGTTTCTTAGGACTTGAAATTTTCATATATACCTATTGTTATACAAATTAGCTTAATTATAGGCTTAATTAAAGTTTCTTAAATTGTATAGTTTCCTTAGATAGTTTCCTATCTTTTGTATATATATGTGTATCATTTTTTCAATGAAAACAAATTTTCTTTTCCATCTCAAGATCAGAGTCCCTTACAAATTATTTTATGGCATTTAAGAAGACTTATGAGGAGCTTAATATGTTATTGCCCTTTAGCCCTGATGTGAAGGTTCAGCAACGCCAACGAGAGCAAATGGTTATCATGAGTTTCCTTGTTGGCCTTCCCTCTGACTTTGAGCCTGCTAAGTCACAGGTTCTATCTGGTTCTGAGATATCCTCATTAAATGAAGTATTTAGTCGAGTACTCCGCACAGAAGGTACTTCGCCGGTCCAACTCAATGGTGCTTTGGTAAGTCGAAATAATAATTATGGGTCTGGACGATTAACCAATCAGAGTGGAAACAAAGGAGGAGGCTCACAAGGGCTTGAAACTCGACCACATGATTCTGGAGGAATTGTGTGCCATTATTGTCACAAGCCAGGACATACGAAACGTGATTGTAGAAAGCTTCAGTACAGGAATCAGAAAGCTCACTCGGCCTATGTTGCATCCACTAATGATAATTATGAGAAATCAGTTCTTATCTCTGCATATGAATTTGCCAAGTTCTCACAGTATCAAAAATCACTAAAGTACTCGTCTCCTTCTGTCACTGCTATTGCTGATTCTGGTAAACCAAATGCGTTCCTTCTTTCCTCATCCTCCAAATGGGTCATTGATTCTGGTGCCACAGATCATAGACAGGTAATTCGGGTCTCTTTTCTACTTTTCGGTCCCACACTTCCACTTCTACCGTTACTCTAGCCGATGGGTCACCATCTTGTGTTCGTGGGTCTAGCACGATTACTCTTACCCCTCTACTTCATCTGTCGTCTATCTTACATTTACCTAATTTATCCTTTAATTTGATCTCTGTAAGCCAGCTTACTCGTAATCTTAACTGTTGCATCTCATTTTTTCCCGATCATTGCTTATTTCAGGATCTTATGACGAAGAAGATTATTGGTAAAGGACATGAGTCTGGAGGCCTCTACATTCTTGACACATCAATACCTAAGTCTGTTGCTTGCTCTGGTGTAATGTCTCCATTCGAAGCACATTGTAGATTAAGTCATCCATCTCTTCCTTTGCTCAAGAAGCTTTGTCCACAGTTTAGTAAGGTGTCTTCATTAGATTGTGAGTCGTGTCAGTTTGCAAAACACCATCGTCTTAGTTCGAGTCCTAGAGTCAATAAACGTGCTAGTGTTCCTTTCGAATTAGTTCATTCTGATGTTTGGGGTCCGTGCCCTATTTTGTCTAAACCTGGATTTAAGTATTTTGTTACTTTTGTGGATGATTATTCTCGTGTCACTTGGTTATATTTAATGAGAAGTCGTTCTAAGTTTTTTTCTCTTTTTTGTGCATTTTGTGCTGAGATTAAAACTCAATTTAATGTTTCGATCCGTACTCTGTGAAGCGTTAATGCCAAGGAATATACATCTGCTTTATTTCAATCTTATATGGTTCAAAATGGCATGCTTCATGAAACTTCTTGTGTTGATACTCCATCTCAAAATGGAGTGGCAGAACGTAAAGACAGACACCTTCTTGAAACTGCACGAGCCCTATTATTTCAAATGAATGTTCCTAAATCCTTTTGGGCCGATGCAGTTTCTACCGCGTGTTTTCTAATTAATCGCATGTCATTATCTGTTCTTCGTGGTAAGGTCCTTTACAAAATCTTTTTCCCTAAGAAGACATTGTTTCCTGTTGACCCTAGAATATTTGGTAGCACTTGTTTTGTTCGGGATGTTCGTCCGCATCTCACAAAATTAGATCCCAAGTCTCTGAAGTGTGTCTTCCTTGGTTATTCTCGTCTTCAGAAAGGTTATAAATGTTATTATCCTAGTCTTAACAAATATCTTGTCTCAATTGATGTTACTTTCATGGAAACACACCATATTTTCCGTCTTCTCTCCCTTCCGCACGTTACGGGGAGGATGATGATTTGTTAGTCTATTCTATCACATCCTCCGAATTTGTCTCGGAACCAGCTCCTGCCAAGCCTCCTATTATTCACGTCTACTCCAGGCATAAAGCTCCTGATTCATGTCCTGCACCTGCTTCTTCGTTATCAGATCTAGTCCCGAGCGATGATCTTCCTATTGCGTTACGCAAAGGTAAACGTCAATGTACTTATCCTATTTCTTCTTTTGTTTCTTATCATTGCTTGTCGTCATCCTCTTGTTCCTTTATTGCATCTCTTGATTCTATTTCTATTCCTAAAACTGTTCATGAGGCCATATCTCATCCTGGTTGGCATCATGCAATGATAGAGGAAATGAATGCTTTAGATGACAATGGTACTTGGGACTTGGTCGATTTACCTTCACGGAAACGGACTATAGGATGCAAGTGGGCGTTTACAGTTAAGGTAAATCCAGATAGGTCGGCTGCTCGATTGAAAGTCCGTCTTGTCCCTAAGGGATATGCTCAAACCTATGGAGTAGACTATTCTGACACTTTTTCTCCTATCGCTAAACTGACATCTGTTCGGTTGTTTATTTCTATGGCAGCTACTCATCAATGGCCTTTGCATCAACTTGATATCAAGAATGTTTTTCTTCATGGTGATCTTCAGGAGGAGGTGTATATGGAGCAACCTCTTGGTTTTGTCGCTCAGGCGGAGTCTGGGTGAGTTTGTCACCTTCGAAAATCTCTGTATGGTTTAAAACAAAGTCCTCGTGCTTGGTTTGGAAAATTTAGTCAGGCTGTTGAAAAGTTTGGTATGATGAAAAGCAAGTCCGACCATTCTGTGTTCTACAAACAATCGAAAGCTGGTATCATTCTTTTAGTTGTGTACGTGGATGACATTGTCATTACTGGAAGTGATGCTACGGGAATCTCATCTCTTAAGGCTTTTCTTCATACTCAGTTTCACACAAAAGACTTAGAGATGCTAAAGTATTTCTTGGGTGTTGAAGTCACAAGAAGTAAAAAATGTATCTTTTTATCTCAAAGAAAATATGTCATTGACTTGTTAACTGAGACGGAAAAATTAGGGGCAAAGCCTTGTAGTGCTCTAATGACTCCAAACATGCACCTTACAGGAGATGGAGAACTAATTGAAGATCCTGAGAGATATAGAAGATTGGTTGGAAAACTTAATTATCTTACAGTGACTCGTCAAGATATTGCATATTCTGTCAGTGTTGTTAGTCAGTTTCTGTCATCTCCAACAGTTCATCACTGGGCAGCGTTACAAAATCGATAGAAGGTCCACATCAGGTTATTATGTTTTCGTTGGAGGAAATTTGGTCTCATGGAAGAGTAAGAAGCAGAACGTTGTGTCACGATCGAGTGCAGAGTCAAAATATAGGGCTATGGCACAGTCTGTGTGTGAGATAATGTGGATATATCAGCTCTTGACAGAAATAGGTCTCAAAACTGCAGTTCCAGCAAAAGTGTGGTGTGATAACCAAGCTGCCCTTCATATTGCATACAATCCTGTGTTTCATGAGCGAACTAAGTACATTGAAATTGATTGTCATTTTGTTCGGGAGATAATTCAGCAAGGTTTGATTTCTACAGGGTATGTGAAGACTGGATAACAATTAGGGGATATCTTCATAAAAGCTCTAAATGGGGTTCGGGTTGATTATCTTTGTAACAAGTTGGGCATGATTAATATCTATGCTCCAACTTGAGGGGGAGTGTTATACAAATTAGTTTAATTATAGGCTTAATTAAAGTTTCCTAAATTGAATAGTTTCCTATCTTTTGTATATATATGTGTATCATTCTTTCAATGAAAACAAGTTTTCTTTTCCATCTCAATTCCACCTATCTTGTCATTTAATGATGCTATGAACAAAAAAAAAAGTTATTTCAGTCATGGGCTTTCTGGTAAAGCCGTGGTTCATTTTTGAATGTAGTATTTTACTATGTTTATACATTTCTGGCTTATGTAGATCAATCTATGATCCATCAACTCAATTAATATTTGCTTTTTAGTCGTGGTTTCAGAAGCATTTTTTTTCACACAAAATAGTGATCATGCAGAAGTCAAACTTATTCAAGATAAAATCAATAAGCTGAACTTGAACAACATACCCTTAGATGAAAGAACGCGTTTTTTATGACATCCACTGTTTAGAACCTCGACATTGAACTGTTTGGGAATAGTGTCAATAGTTGGAATTTTATAAGTCCATGTGCTATCTGCAATCACCAATCCCTCTGTATTAGTAAGATATTCTTCTAACATAAAGAAGCCAATTCCTTGTACAAAAGCCCCTTCAATCTGTAAAAAGAAGATAATGGAAAACATTAGTCAATATTTGATTGCATGAGCTAGCAAAAAGAATAAAACAAGAATTATACTGATCAAGAAGAAGCTCAATACCATTGCATACTAAATAACAGTGGGGAAATTTCAGAATAGTCTCCAACCTATGGAACCTATGGAATGTTATTTAGGTAGCGCTGCCTCCCAACCTCTTACTTTTGTAGAGTTGTCGGTTGTATAGGAAAGTTTCTATCTGTTTGGATATTAACAGTGCACATGCAATGCAAGTGAGCAATGTTTTGAAAGGTACAAGAGGCAACACAAATGATTTTAATGAAAAAGAAATGAAAGAGAGAAAACAAAAACCTTAATACCTTGACACCCTAAGTGATTTTAACCAAACCCACCTCCACTAGGATATAATGGTAATTTTAATGAAAATTTAACTTTTTAACAGCAATATTGAAGGTTCCACAAACTAGCCAATGATGTTACAAATTGAGAAGTTGGGAACAACATTTTCAAAAGAATAGGTTGGAAACCAAGTTGCTAGAAAGCTAATGGGTCAGGGACCAATGGGGCAATGTTCCAACTGTTACCTTATATAGTTGTATTTATGTTTGGGAAGCCAATTTCTAGGAGTTGTGTTTATTTACTTTCCTTGTATATTCATATTTGTACAGTATTTATACACAATCAACACAGCAATAAAAGATAACAATTTTTATAGAAATACTCTAGATCGTTCCCCTCTTTTGACATAGTATCAGAGTCGTGGTTCTAAGTTCATACCGGGTGTATTTTTTTCGATCAGACCTTCTGGTTTCGTGTTGGGCTCGTCACGATCGGACCATTCTATTTCGGTCGCGATCGGACCATTCCGTTTCAGTGTTGGGCTCGCTATTTTGGCCTTGAGCGAGTCACGAGTGTTTGTAGCTAGTTCCGTTGCTGGTCGTCGTTGGGTTTTGGTAAAGTGAAAGCGGATTGAACCCGTTCCCCCTCAGATTTCCAATCGTCTTCTACGGGCTTCCAATTCCGACGAATCTCTGTCTGTTGAAGTCTTCGCTGGGTTCGAAATTTTTCCTGTGGCTGGGTATCTCTGTGGTTACCTTTTGTTGGGTATTTCATTTAGGCTGGTCTTTGCTATTTGGGTCATTTTGGGCCTCTCCTGGTTATTTAATTCTTTGGGCCATTCTTTGCTATTTAAGTCTCGTTATTGAGTTGGATATTTATTTCATAATATCATCTGACAAGTTAGACTCCTTTCTTATTCGTTTTAATGGAAAAAATTACTCGGCTTGAGAGTTCCAATTTCAACTATTTGTCAAAGGTAAAGAGTTGTGGGGTCATCTTGATGGAAGTGATCCTGCTCCAAAAGATGCCGACGCTTTATCGAAGTGGGAAATCAAGGATGCTCGGGTTATGACCTGGATCCTTAGTTTGGTCGAACCTCAACTCATTCTCAATCTGAGACCTTACAAAACTACTGCTGATATGTGGGTTTATCTTGGCAAGGTTTACAAGCAGAACAATACCGCTAGACGTTTTCAATTGGAATTTGAAATGGCTAACTTTACACAGGGAAACCTATCAATTGAAGAATATTTCTCAGGTTTTCAAAATCTTTGGGTTGAAGTACACGAAAGATGAAGGGGATCTTCTACTCTTTATCGTCGTCTAGTCGGGAGTCTTATTTATTTGACCACCACTCGCCCTGATATCTCTTATGCTGTCCATCGGGTCAGCCAATTTATGTCTTCCCCTCGACATCTTCATCTTGCGGCTGTTCGCCGTATTATTCGTTATCTACGTGGATCACCTACTCGTGGGCTATTCTTTCCTAAAGGGTCTTCTCTTCAGTTCTTAGCCTACAGTGATGCTGACTGGGCTGGATGTCCGGATACCCGTCGTTTTACAACGGGCTGGTGTATGGGTCAGCCAATTTATGTCTTCCCCTCGACATCTTCATCTTGCGGCTGTTCGCCGTATTATTCGTTATCTACGTGGATCACCTACTCGTGGGCTATTCTTTCCTAAAGGGTCTTCTCTTCAGTTCTTAGCCTACAGTGATGCTGACTGGGCTGGATATCCGGATACCCGTCGTTCTACAACGGGCTGGTGTATGTTTTGGGTGATGCTTTGATCTCTTGGAAATGTAAGAAACAAGACCGTGTTTCTAAATCATCTACTGAGGCTGGGTACCGTGTCATGTCTACCGCTTGTTCTAAGATTATTTGGTTGCGTGGTCTTCTGGAGGAGCTTGGGTTTCCTTAGGCTCATCATACTCCTCTCCATGCGGATAGCACTAGTGCTATTCAGATTGCAGGCAATCCAGTCTTTCGTGAACACACCAAACGCATTGAGGTTGATTGTCACTTTATTCGTGACACTTTGATAGATCAAGTGATATCCTTTTCCTATGTTTCTTCTAATCTTCAGGTGGCCGATTTTTTCACGAAAGCAATGACTCGACTGCGGCATCAATTCCTTGTTGTCAAATTGTTGCTGGTTGATCTCCCCGTATCAATTTGAGGGGGGATGTTACCTTGTATAGTTGTATTTATGTTTGGGAAGCTGATTTCTAGGAATTAGGTTTATTTACTTTCCTTGTATATTCATATTTGTACAGTATTTATACACAATCAACACAGCAATAAAAGATAACAATTTTTATAGAAATACTCTAGATCGTTCCCCTCTTTTGACACCAACAACAAAATTAACCGGACAATGGATTTTTCAATCATGTACCTGTCCCAAATCCACAGCAGGGTTCATGCTTTGTCCACAGTCATAGATAATATCTGATCGCAATATTCTTGTTTCTCCTGTCAGAATATTCACTTCTACCTGCAATATCCATGGGTTCAGTATAGTTATATTAGCGGTACGTGAGTCATCTATTTCCTGAACTCATTTAATATAACAGATTACTGCTTATTTAGGAGATATAACGAGAAATGAACAATATAAATTTGATTATGTAATTTGTGTATAACAGCTCTAAGGGGTAAACTTGTTTGTTTAATCTGTTAGGAAAACAAGAAATGATTCAAACAGAAGAATTTACCTCACTTACTGCAGCTCCATAGTTCAGGTATCGTATTGAGCTGGACTCGGGCACATAATAAGAACTTGCTACTAAGTTTACAGCTTGTAAATGAGCCTAAATTCAGAAAAGCCAAAAATTTGAACACTATGATTTCAAAAGATATATATATATAATCAAGAAAGGTCTCAGAATAAAACATCAATGCTTTGTTACTCATTCATATTGAGGAAGCCTAAACATAGCTTCCATCCCTAAACATGATATTTATAAAGTAATCCTCTCCATTAATGTTGAGGGAGCTTAATCATACTGTATGCCATCGACTTAATATTCCTACTATGTAAACGATTCATTAGGAGGCCATTTTGCGTGAGAAAAAAAATGAGGATGAGAAACTCCTTCTCCATAACATGAACCACTATAAATATATGTGCTCTTTGCTCGTTTTCCGCTAGCTTTTCTGTTCATTATTTTTCTCAGAAGTAGGGATCGGGGCTTAATCCTAATATAAACAAGCCAGTTGACTGACCAATTTATACCCACTTTCCCAGTTGGATTTTTCTGCACCACTACACGTGTTTAACTATCTAATTTATCATACAAGTTTCCAATGCTACCGCCTGCGAAGAAAAGATATTAAGCTAAGGCACATTAATGAGTTGAAAAAAGGTCCACAGCAGAAAAGTGGTGTTCAAAGTTACATGTGCTGATTCTGAGATAAAGGTAGGGTGGAAATCAAGATAGTGAAGGAAGGAACCTGGAGTATCAGGATATCCCAGTTCACAAAATCCATTTGCTCTTGCAACTGTTTCTTAAGAGGGGCTAGTCTTTCAACCAAGACATTGCAGCATAATCTAACTGCTTCACAACTTGACTCAGAAGTCGTGCTCCCAGCAGTGAACCCTCCTTGAATTAAGCTCAAGGTATCCGACTGTATAACTCTTACTTTCTCGACAAGATTTTCACTTCCATCGCATTGAATTGTACTGAGAGCATAAGCTGTCATTTGTTTTACCTTTGTCCACAACCCCTGGCCCAATTCTATACCTCCAACTTCTACAACAATAGATCCATCCCAAAGAATGCTCACTTTTCCCGGGGCCGGTCGTACTAAAACTTCATGCACAATTGGCACTCGAGAAATTCCCCGTTTCCGCCATTTGTGAGACCCATTGAACTGTTCTATCATGGCAATCCGATCAACATAGCTTGATGATCTGGCCAGCTTATCCCATATAGTAGGCAAAGTATACTCTATGGAGTCCCCAGCGGCACTCCCATAGAACAAGTTAAGGCTTTCATACGTGTGAAGATTTCGTTTCCTTACAGAGTCCACTTCCATTGACAGCACAGAAGCTACATTCTCTATTACAGCATCAGCTACAAAAGATCCCTGCACCTCCCCTGGGGCCCGCATAGCAGATTTGCTAATATGGTTTGTTTTGCATACCTTTATATCAAAAGACAGAGCACCCCAATCATACTTTTTGAGTGCACCTACTATGTTACTCGGCATTGCAGGGCTAATATCTGGCTTTATTCCCGCATTTATTAATATGTCAAGGTGCAATGCTGTTATCTTCCCGTTTGATTTGAACCCAACAGTGTAAGTTATCTTCATCGGATGCCTTCCTCCTGCCATTATCATGTCAGTCTTACGATCTAGATATATCCTGACTGGACGGCATAATTTGTATGCGGCAAGTGCACATGCTGTAGCAACCTGAAAAAACACATATGGCATTTGTATTGAGATTTTACACTCATAAAATAGATTTATTCTATCTACTTGAGCAAAGTCATCAAAAATAGATGATCTTCATGTTGTACATTGAACAGTAGGACTTTCATAGAACATTGATTTTTTTGGATATCTTGAGCGTGTTTGCCTAAGATTAAAAAGTTAACTTATAAGTTAAAAAGTGAGTTTTTAAAGATAAAAATGAGCAAGTTACTTGACAGTTGGCGAATTACTTTTGAAAAGAAACAAAATTTGTTTCCTTACAGTAAGAAAAAGTAACATATCCAAACATTTTGAAAACAAGAAGTTACTTCTTTTAAGCTTATTCAAATACGCTCCTTCTCAGACACACTGAGACACAGTCTTGATAAACTAATTGACAAGATTTTAGCTTTATAGAAGCTCAAGTAATAGTGATGCAAGTTAAAAGTAATATTGATTAATTGATAACTGCATCAGTTAGATATGAAAAATATAGAGGAAAAGAGAAGAATTGAATGGCACTTTGCTAGATACTTACAGGCATTGCTTTTATTGCCTTTCCACCAAAGCCTCCACCTACTCTTCTTGTAATCACACGGATATTATGCTCGGGAATACCAAGACATTTCGCAATTACACTATGCAAGAACTCCGGGCATTGAATTGAACTATAAATTACCATGCAGTTATCTTCATCTGGGATTGCTAAAGCAGTTTGGGTCTCCATATAAAAATAGTATTGCGAATTGAGCTTGATCTACAAGTATAAAAATGGACATAAGATGCATTTATTCAAAAACTTGCATGGTCACATGTTGGCTAAGCTTATAAATAAATGAAGTTACTTTTGTGTAACCTTTCATTCCAAATATGTTTCGATAAGTTACTTTTTCTTACTTTTAAGTAAAAAATAAATAAATAAATAAATAATAATAAAAAAATACTTGTTTTGAAAGTAAATCCAACCCATAGTCTCAAGGTCTATGAAGCACGAAGACCCATAGTAGGGGGCAGGCCTGTGTCCATCCCAGCACGTATTGTATCGCGTTGGACACTGTCACACTGACTCTAGGACAATCCAAGACGTGTTTGACAAGCCACGTGCCCATGTCTTATATTTTATATATTTTTAAAATTCTCAACGCAGGAGTATTACTTTAGGGGCACTCCTCAAGCAAGTCTTCAACAAGTCTTGTGTCGTGCCCTATATTTAAATCCACATATCCGTTTCCCACCTTTTTTGAAAATCACGTGGTGACAATATGTCTGTGTCATTTCCACGTCGTGTTTCCTTGGCCATTGGGCTTCTTAGATAAAAGTGAAAGGATTGTGTAGGTACTTAGAACACAATGGAGAAAACCTTTTGGAAACAAATGCAAAGTATACAAACTAATTGAAGTACCTCAGTAGAGAGAATCTTATGGTCAGCTTCAGCCATTCCTTTCACGAAATCGCCAACTTTTTCTGGGTATAAGAAAGGAGGAACGTCGAAAAAACTTGCTCTATCAACAGCCTCGTCAACGGTTAAAATGGGCGGATCTATAGTTTTGGTGTCATAATCAACCAGGGCCATTTTAGCAGCCACGTCAGCATACTTTTGTGTCTCCGCAAGCTGCAGAGGATTCCATCCACATAATTAAATTTGAGATCATAATTCGAAATTTTCATGGAGAAAGTGTAACTGAAACTCTGCAATCAATAGGACAAACATCCCAATCCTAGTAGGAAATATTGGGAGCACGGAATTACCACAAAAGCAATAGGCTCACCAGCACACCTAGTGAGATCGTCAGCAAATAAAGGTTCAAAACCAAACATTGTCTTGCTTCCAACGTTTTCCCCTCCTTCTGGGATGTCTTTGAAAGAGATAATAGCAGTAACCCCATTTGGTAGCAAGTCAGACTCAAAAGAAATGCCCTTCACACGTGCTAAAGGTTTGGTGCTATTGATAAATGCTCCATGAAGACAGTTTGGTGGTGATGGAATGTCATCCACATACACAGCTTCACCTGTAGAATTGACCAGAATAAGTATACTAAACAAGAACAACAAACTAAGCTTTGTTATCAATAAATTTGGGATCGGTTATATGCGTCCTTTTTTGCAACTCTGCTGGAAGATCTAAAGCAACAAGATCCAATCATCTCTATCAAACATGCCGTAAATGTTTCCAACAAGGCTTCTCATGAGTTGCAACCCTTTTAAAAAAAAAAAAAAATCTTTTATTTATTGAACAAGCCAAATGTATTTTCCCTCAAAATCAAGTTTACTAGTTACTATACTTTGAACTATAAGGAAATGAAAAAGTGAAAATTTACGTAGAAAGGGGACACATTTTCAATATGCCTTTTCAAGAACAGTTAAACCTCTCTCGTAGTCAGCATGCATATTGTGAAACTGGCCAAACAGATGGTTGGAAAGAAAGTAAAGGACATGACAAACCAGAAGCTTGAATGGCAGAACCAGATTTTATAATTGATTCACCAATTGGATAATACTCCCTACTAGATTCCACAACATGATTTGCAGATGACAACAATGTTGGTTGCACAATTTGACTATGATCATCGTCATTGTTCCTTTTGCAAGCTTCTTCCAGCAAAATGCCATCAGTTTCATCAAATGGACCATCAGAAATCGCATAATCAACACTGTTTGAAAAGCTAAAAAGAAATGAAAATAGATAGCTGACAGCTAAGCTGGACCGATAAGCAGCATGAGAAGTGCCATCCTCAGGTATCACACAACTTTTAACTAATTCAACTGCTTTATTTAGAATGCCAACACTAAGTGTTTTCCCAGCCAGATATTCCTCAACTTCCCATGCTCTTGTAGCATGCCTTGTCCCATAAGCACCAAAAGCCAATTGAATATTATTTACTAAAACTCCATTTTTATTGCAAGAAACATCAGCCAAGAAAGCAGCATTTAAATATGGCAATGCATTTCCAAGAGGCCGGGCTGCAGCACGATAGGATTCAAACAACAAGCCAGAACTAGTTTCGACAGAATCATTATTTCTTATCGGTTCCAAAAATGGGATATGAACACTTATAAGCACAATTCTGGAGTCCAATGGTGGCCTAGACAAAAATTCTTGTAGTGTAACTTTTTCGTGTTTATGACCTTCCAGTATGCTGACGCTCGAACCGACAGCAAGAAGTAACGTAGTTATATCTGAAGCAAAATAATTTCTCTGTGCCATCACTAAATTGCCCCCTAGACTAGCCGAGTTCCTAATGAACCCTGAAGCAACCTTCTCCATATGGTCAGCAATTTTCTTAAACACCATATTTCCATCCAAACACGAGTTAAGTTTTTGTTCTTCCTTTAAATTGAAAATCACTTTTGAAATCGACACAGCTGCTCCGAATTCGATCCCCGAGTTATCCCTTCTAACTGCCGATAGATCTGGAATATACCTTAAATCAATATACTTATCATATATTTCTGTGTCCTTGTAATAACCAGTCCCTGTATTACCAACTACCAGCTTAATCTTTGTACCGTTTTGCACCACATCAGAGTGCAACAAGCTTAGAAGCTCCTGAATAGTTGCAGGAGCGTACCAAGAATTTCTTCTAGAATTCAAAAGCATTACAGACTTAACATTGTCTTTCAAGAATCGAGGATACATACAACTGTGTTCCTTCGGACTATAGGATGGCAATCTACTTACTTTCACTTCCTTGGTATCTCCCTTTCTCCAGAAAGAATTGAACCCCAAATCCTCCATGTCAACATCATAAGCAAAACTTTTGCAGGCATCAGCAATGGGTCGATATCCTGTACATCTACAAAGATTTCCCGTTATAGCCTTTTCAGCTTCAAAAACTGTCAGCTTGGAGAGGCCGGGTGAGGGTTCAGGCCTCTGTTTCTCTTCAGCATTGACGAGAGCTGAGAAAAGGGACATGCACATTCCTGGAGTGCAAAAGCCACATTGAGAAGCATGGAATCCAGCAAACCTTTGATGGATTGGGTGGAAACCATCTTTACTATTTCCAAGGCCTTCGCTTGTAGTAATTGAACAGCCATTTATACTGCAAATAAGCGTAAGACATGAACTGATGGTAAAATGTTCAACCTTTTTAAGTACAGGATCGTACTTAGACAGAAGAACAATACAAGCACCACAACCACCTGCAACAGTCCAATTTTCAAACATAAATGGTCTTGCTACAGTAAAAAGCTTAAAAAATAAGCACTTAGAATTAGGAGAATTGAGTACTAGAACTTGACAGAACAAGATCATCTAGAACCTTCCACCCAAAGTTAGACAAATAAATTATCAAAGCATGACTCATTGGCCATACTTTATTTCTAAAATAGTGGAAAGCAAGCATAATATAATTTGTTTCCCCAATTACTTTTATTGCATCTTTTCATACTCATGCACATGTGGCAGAAACAGTCCAATGTATGACTGATGCGGCTGTCAGGTCAGCCATCGAAAAGTCAATTATTGCTAATAGGCGACAAGTCAAAATCATGTTATTCTGCCTAATATCGGCAAGAACGGAAAGACATAGAACTGTTCATATGATACAACTCAATCAGCAAAAAGGGACAAACACAAGCTTCAATGTGATGTACTACTATCTGAGGAATTATAAAGGACATTCATTAAGGGATTTTTTTAACTGTCCTTGGGATGGCAAGATCAGCCTTGAGCTCAACTTCTTAAGCTTACCTCTCCCAAGAAAGTAGTGCACACCCTAGGGATTATAAACTGACAGAAGCATATAAAGTCCACATCCCACAAATCTGAAGCTATTAATAGACTTGGACTGCAACTTTAACAAATAAGTCCCAGGAAGTTTGACAATCACCTCTTCTAGGCAATTAGAACTAAAAATCTGAACTGACCACAGAAAGTTCAACGAAACACCGCTATCAGACACCATCAGCCAAAGTTGACAACAAACAAACATATTTTCTAGAAATACTAAGTGGCCAAAGACTCTGTGCATGAGTTCCTCTACCATTTTAGTTTAAATTTTTGCTAAAAATCCTTTATAACACATTTGACTTAGTCATCAAAGTTTCTTCAGCCAAAGCATTCCCCCGATGTACGACGGATGAGTAGGCTAACCGACCCCATAACTATGCAAACTTTCGGTACTCGTTCACTTGGAGGTTGACTATGTTAAGGGATATAATCCCAGATCGAATAAAGATGAAAATACAGACCAATTTATAAGGGTTTGAGCTACTCCCCTTAATAAGGTTGACCTTTTAAGATGAAACATCAAATCTTAACATGGTATCAAAGTCCATTAAGCTCCAACGAGCAATTCGATCCAATTAAAACTCTAAAAAATCTACGATTTCAAATTGTCTGTTCAACGTAGCTACCATCTTGTGGTTGGCATATTAAGGGATAGAATCCACATCGAATAAAACATGAAACAAGACCAATTTATAAGGAATTTGGGCTACTCCCCTTAATAAGGTTGACATTTTAAGATGGAACCTCAAATATTAACTAGACATTACCACATACATTCCATACTCAACAATTCTAACTTATTTTGTCCCACCAATTCTCAAATAAAATTTTTCACTTAGAGAAACAAGATATTTAGGAATCAAAACATGTTGATATATGAAAAATATGTGTTGCAAACCATCCAAATTAAATACACAAACAAGTAAAATTCAAGATCAAACAGCAAAAAAAGCACTGCCACAATCTTACATTTCCCAGGTGTTGAAATGAAAGATTAGGTAGTAACATTAATGAATATTAAGAGATTTGTTAGCTGTAAATATTTGTTGTTAATAGAATATTAGTCATTATTAATAGAATATTAGTCAATCCTGTAAAATAGGAAATTAGTTAGGCTAGCTAGCTATTGCAATCTTTCCCCTGCTCTATTGCTTGTATTCTCTCCTATAAAGAGAACCCCTGTAATCCTATGAGGTTGAGCTAATACAGAAAAATTAATTTTTTTTTTTTTTTTTTTATTATATATATACACAATTATTTAACAATTCCCTAAAAATCAATTTCTTTTCTGCAGACTTCTTTTTGTTGGGCAGCCATGTCTGACATTTCATCTTGGTCAACCCCATCTCTCAAAACCCAAGCCCCTAATACCGATTCTCACTCTGTCCAGATCACCGCTATACACATTAATAGTGATAATGATGTTCAATAGTAGGATACTCAGTCATTCCGGATGTCCATCAGAGGGCAGGGAAAGATTGGGTACCTAACAGGAGACAAGAAGGCATCAGCATCAGATGATGCAACTTATGCGAAGTGGGATGCAAAAAATTCAATGGTAATGACTTGGCTTGTGAACTCTATGGATGAAGATATTAGCTTCAACTATATGTGCTACTCCACAGCCAAAGAACTCTGGGACAATGTGAATGAGACATACTCTGATTTGGGAAATCAATCTCAAGTTTATGAATTGACTCTTAAATTTGGTGACATTTGGCAGGGGGAAGACTCGGTCACCAAGTATTTCAATTCATTGAAGCTCCTTTGGCAGGACTTGGATCTGTTCAATGATTATGAATGGAAATCCACTGAAGATGCTGATCATAACAAAAAGACAATGGAAGCTCATCGTATTTATAAATTCCTTGCGGGACTAAATGTGGAATTTGATGAAGTATGGGGAAGGATCATTGGCAGGACTCCACTTCCTCCAATTGGTGTGGTGTTTGCTGAGGTTCGAAGAGAAGAGAGTCACAGACATGTAATGTTGGGGAAGAAGACTACTAGCGGGACTTGAGAGTTCTGCCCTTGTTATTGTTGAGGCTACTGCTAATAAAGCAACCAATTTTCAGCGAAGACCTGAGGGTCGTGTGATTACTGCAACAAACCGCGCCACACTTGAGGAATCCGGCTGGAAAATCCACAGAAAACCAGCAAACTGGAAGAGCAGCAAGCTTGGTGACAAAAATAGCCATGCAATACCCACTGTTAATGAAAGTGAGACAAATCCCTTTACCAAGGAGCAAACGGATCACCTTCTGAGCTACTGAAATCTAATTCCTCGTCTGGTATTCCTAGTGTTTTTCTTGCACAAACAGGTAGTGCACTTAATGCCCTTTCTTGTTATTCAACTTTTGTTCCGTGGATCATCGATTTTGGAGCCTTTGATCATATGACCAGATCTTCCAATCTTTTCACACTTACTACATGTTCTAACCGTTGAAAAATTAGAATTGCAGGAGAGGGTTTGATAAAATTATCTAAAAATATAGGTCTTAAATATGTCCTCCATGTCCCTAAACTAGCCTGTAATCTTTTGTCTGTGAGCAAACTAACCAAAGAATCTAATTGGCATGTAATTTTCTATGATTCTTACTATGAATTTTAGGAACGGAACTCTAGGAAGAAGATTGGATGTGCTAAGATGATAGATGGACTTTACTACTTTGATGGTAGCTTCTCCAGTAATAAAAAGGCTCAATGCCTTAGTAGTGTTAGATCTAATTCTGTTCATGAACAAATAATGTTTGGCACTTAAGACTAGGACATCGTAGCTTTCCATATGTTAAACATTTGTTTCCTACTTTATTTAAAGGTTTGGGTTGTTCAACGTTCTATTGTGAAAGTTGTTGCTTATCTAAGAGTCATCTTACTACTTATCTCCCAAAACCTTATACTTCTTCAAAACCATTTTATTTAATACATAGTGATATTTGGGGACCCTCAAGAGTCACTACTCTCTCTAGGAAAAAAATGGTTTGTTACCTTTATAGATGATCATACACGTTTGTGTTGGATTTATTTGATGCGTGAAAAGTCTAAGGTTGAAAAATGTTTCAAAGAACTTTACATGATGGTTGAAGTTCAGTTTCAAACAAAAATTAGCGTTCTTCACTCCAATAATGGAATAGAGTATTTTAATAAAATTTAGTGGGAATTGAAGGAAAAGGGTATACATCATCAATATACTTGCATGGATACCGCTCAACAAAACAGAATTGTTAAAAGAAAAAATAAGCATTACTTGAAGTATCTTGTGCTATAATGTTATTAATGAATGTTTCAAATTTCTTTGGGGGACGCTATTTTAACAGCCACTTATTTGATTAGCAGAATGCCCACGTGTGTTTTAAAATATAGCACGCCATTTGAATGTTTTAAAAAAAAAAATTCCATATCTAGGATGCAATCAAATTTACCCTTAAAGGTTTTTTGCTGCATTGTTTTTGTTTATATACCCAATAATACTTGTTCCAAACCTGATCCTCGGATTGGAAAATGTGTTTTTATAGGGTATGCTTCTAATAAAAAGGGATATAATGAAAAAAAAAAAAAAAAAAAAATTGTGTTAGTTTGGATGTCTCTTTCTTTGAAAATAAATCATACTTTTAACAAAAATTCTCTTCAACCAATCAACACAAAACAACACAACAACAACAACACAAAACCACAGTTCCCCACATCAAACACAACACCAAAATCAACAAAAAAAAACAAAAAAATCCACAAAAAAAACACAATCCACAAAAATCAATCACACAAAAAAAAAAAACAACACGGGGGAGAATAAGGTAATGGAAGAAAATTTTTTTTGGATTTATCTCATACTCCTTTACCAAATATGATTACTTCACCTAAACACTCTCATCCTACTGTTATTCCCGAGTTCAAATTCAGGAACAATGTGATAAAACCAATGAAGATAGTGATAGGAATCCTAGTCATATAGTGCCGAGAATTATTGTATATGTTTGAAAAACACTAGAACTAGGTAAAAAAAAAAAAAAACCTAATATTGAGCCCTTAGTTTATACTCGGAGAAGACATCATCAAAAGAGTCAAAAGCCAACCTATTCCTCTTGGGAATGATCAATTCGACCTTCTGGAACTGGACCTCCAGCTATCATAGGTAGTTTTGTTCCTAACTCATATTCAATTCCTATTACTTCTCCTAGCCAAGAACCATTAAACCTTGATATTCCTATAGCTTTTAGGAAAGGAACCCAAATTTATACCAAATATCCCGTTGCCAAATACCTTTCTTATGAAAAGCTTTCTCATACTTATATGGCTTTTCCTCAAAAATTTCACACTTGTTTGTCCCGAGAAACATTCAGGAAGCTTTTGATGATTCGAATTGGAATTAGCGCTGATGGAAGAGATGAATGCTTTTAGAAGAAGTGGTACTTGGGAGATAGTTGATTTGCCTAAGGAAAAAATAACAATAGGCTACAAGTGGGTCTTACTGTGAAATGTAAAGCTAATGGTAGCATAGAGAGATACAAGCAAGACTAGTGGCAAAAAGATTCACGCGGACCTATAGGATTGATTTTCAGGAAACCTTTGCTCCAGTGGCCAAAATAAATTCGATTAGAATCTTGTTATCTTTGGCGGTAAACTTCGACTGGCCGTTACACCAGTTAGAGGTAAAAAATGTCTTTTTAATTGAGATCTTATATCAAATTTACCAAAATAAAAAAAAAATAAGTTTTGAGTACCTCTGGTTTGAGGAAATAAGAACAAGGTTCTTTTTCCTATTTGTGGAGAAGTCTGGGTTCAATAGTAGGAGTGAGGGAAGATGATCACGTACTTGATTCCATTCCTCAACAAAATAGTAGGAGTGAGGGAAGATGATCACGTACTTGATTCCATTCCTCAACAAATCAAGAGAGCTAAGACGAAGGAAGTTTTCACTTTTGATTTAGTTTAGTTTTAGTTTTAAATTTACTTTCTGCAACATGTATCTTTTTTCGCAGTAGATTATTTACCGTGGCATGGGAGCGGTAGATATTTCCATTAGGGGTTGACCATGTTATATAGCGTGTTCTGCATTTGAATTTCAGTTGCTGCAATATTTTGGTACTGTGATCAATTAGTCAGTAGTTCGATAGTTCGTCAGACTAATAGAACCATTCGGCTGAACTATCAGCTTAAATACACATCTAATAGTTTATTAAATAACACCAGTAATTACCTAGAACTTAAACTTCCAATTATACATCATGTAATTCAATGTGAAGCTATGTTGAACTGTGTAAAGCCTAATCACATTGTTCCACTTATTCTCTTTACCACAAATCAACCTTCGAGATGAAGTTTAACAAATAAAAATGTTTGCTTAACTTCATTTCTTTTATTTTCTCATAAACGAGAATTTGTACTTAGAGCGTGTTTGGCATACACACAGAGAAAGACAACACCATCAAAGTAAAACCATGTCAAAAATCCACTCTTGAAGGGGGTTTGAGATCGTAAATACAAAAATTATATGTATTTTGGATAACATTAAAAAATTTACTTACCTTCACCACAACCAAGCTTGACACTCTTGAAAGGGGTTTGGGATCTCAAGAAGTGGAGTAAAGTAGTAGAAGGGTCAATATTTTGGATCTCAAACCTTCCTCCATTGACTGCAAAAACCAGGCTCTCATTTCTTGACAGTGGCTGTGGTTCTGTACATATCATTTCTGCTTCCATATCTGATGTGCACAGTGCACTTTGTCTGTTTGTGTTAGAAGAAGTAAACAATGGGAAATCTGGGATGGAAAGGATTAAATTTAGGACCAATTGAATAAAGATTAAAGCACTATGCCAAGTGGAGTAACTTCAGCATGTCTACATGCCACTCCGGTACTACAGTCTCGCTCGCTCGCTCGCTCTCTCTCTCCTCTTCTCTTCTCTCTCTCTCTCTGTGGTGTTGGTAGAGTCAAAGGTGTATGAAAGTCATGATTTTGAATTGAGTGAAATGAATATAAAATCGATAGATATTCCAGATACCGCAAAGTGAAGCTGACGTTTGGTGGTCATTCTTAAGGTAATAATGCATTTGAAATGTGCTGTAATAAAAAGTAAATGGTTAGAAAAGAAAGAAAAATTTTTTTTTGAATTTTTGTATAATATGTAATGTTGTATTGGAAATGATTTTGAAAGAATAACTTTTTTTTTAAATGGATTTTTTTTTTAATGAAAATAAATATCCCAACTTGTTTTGTTAGGTCTGGTCGAACTTGCCTATAACATTAGTTTTTATTTTGAAGCATTTTAATTTATTGAACAATCAAATAGTTAGCAAGCTATAAGAGTGATGTTCACGACATCCTTCTTTTATTTTTTAGCAAATTAGAAAGACCATTTTGACATATAAGTCTTAAAAATTAAGCTCCTATTTGATTTTGATAAAAATAAAATTTTTATTAAATTTTAATAAAAATTAATGAAATGCGTAATTGAATAATTGTTAAAATTGCGAATGCTTATAAAATATGTGTATTTTTAAACATAAGGACCAAATAGAAAGGCTATTTTTGGAGACGAGAAATGAAAGTGCCTGGATACCCTGAGTTTAAGGGTACCTTTCGGCCCTTTATACCTCTAAGCTAGGGGTGAGAATTTTATTTATTTTAAAGAATCACCTGAGTCAACGGACTAATCCATCAATGTACAAGTTAAAAACCCATGTAAACACGATAAAGTTAATTCTGGTGATATTCTTTTTAATATAAAATTAACTATCCAAATGAATTTAGATTAATAGCATAAAATCAAATAAAAATAAAATATTTCTATTTTGTGCAATACCTTCTATCCATTGAAAATCGTAAAAACGCTTTAATTTGAAAAATTTTGTGCGAAAACTTCTACCGTCAAATTTGCCGTTAAAAAGGTAAAAGTCAATTAAATAGAATTATTTTTAAAAAAAAAAAAAAATTTTTTATTCTTTTACAAATTATCCAAAAAAAAAATTTTTTTTTATATATATATATAGATTCTTTAAACTTTATTTTCCACCTCACAGACTTTATCTTCCTCCTCAAAACTTTATTATTTTATTTAGTACCTTCCAAAACCGCCATAATTCCCTCACCCCCAAATTTCTCATTGCTTCTTCTCATTCCCAAGATTAGAAATATCCACATATCAACTCCCTACAAAACCCAATCTTAAGTTGCAGCTCCATGAGAAATATCACGAGTTATTGGCGACGTTCCGTCGTTAGCTCTCAAAATTTCTCTTTGCTTGTCATTAGTTTCACATAGTTCCCTTTTTTCACAAGCTCTTATTCAATTGAAGTGTCCATTTTTGTTGCCAGAATTGTTTTAGGACTTTTTTTTTCTCGTCATGTCAAACGAAATGCTCGTCCACCATCGTGAGGTAGCAGTCCTAGCAGCTCTTAAGGCGAATTACAGCGTTTTTGCCTTCGATGAATTCAAGTGTCCACCGTGGCTTGTGTGAAGCATTGTTGCGCGTGTGAGGACTTATCTTGGGAATGAGAAGAAGAAATGAAAAGTTTGGGGTGAGACATTTAGGAGGGTTTTGTAAATGATTAAATAAATTAATAAAGTTTTGGGGAAGAATGAAAGGGTGGGGTGAAAAATAAAGTTTTCAAAGTTTAGGATTGTGAGTGGTATATATATATATAAAAAAAATTGGGTATTATAAAAGAATAAAAACTTTGAATACTAAAATTACAATTATTACTTTTTAATTTTGACATTTTTACTATTTTTAACATCAAATTTGACGATAGGGAGTTTTTCTGCTATTTCAATAAGTATGGGGTATACTGGGCAAATAAAAAAAAAAAGTTTTTAGAGTTTGCTGCTATTAATCCATGATTTATATGAAAATTAAGCTTCATAATTGTTGTAAAATAATGAGATAATTATTGATGATTATTTAGTATTATCATGATACATGGATAAATCTTATCTAGTTCAGAAAGTGTATTTCATTCCAACTGTAACTCTCCTTTTAAACCTTATAAACTCCTAGTTCTTAATTCCTCATAAAATACACAGAAAAGGCTATTGACTTTTATTCTCTCTTCCTTTTTCTCTCTTTTATAACACGTTATCATCACGAAAGCTTAATTTTCTTCAAAGTTTTGTGAGCACGACATCAATTCCAATTACCAATAGATTGACCATACACCACAACACGAAGAACAACATTCCAAAACAAGAAAGAAAAAACACAATACCGAAAGCGTTAATTTATCCCAAAGCAAGAAAGAAAAAGAAGAATATTAGGTAAGGATTTTGGATATATGCTCTTCTGAACACGTATACGTTAATTCATGCCACTAATTTTCTTGTAATTGGTTTATGAATTCTAAATCTCACATTTTTAATCATCAATGAATTCAAATCAATTCACACTTCATGCTGCCACAATCATTGCATTAGCATATTCAATTTTTCTGCAATTTACTGCCACAATCTTCCACGTGTCTCAAATTGTCTCAATTCACAAATCCAATTTGTGCCACGTTTCATTGCACGTGTATAAAGAGCCATTAAAATTAATTGGACGTTAAAAATTTTATTTTGTTTCTTGATTCTTAAATGGTTCTATGTTATTCATATGCTGCATATGTTGGTATTTAAAAAAAACACTAATTGCATGTGTTATAATTATTTCGTTTCAACAATTGTTTTAATCTATGACTTATACCTTCTGGATGTATTATTTATATTAACGTTTTTTTATATTCGTTAAATTTATCTATTGTTGTTGTTGAATTTTTTTTTTAATTAATAATATATCTCGTTGTTGCTCCCAAAGAAGCACAACTCTGTAAATAATACATGGCTCATGAAGAGTTAATGTTTCTAAATAATAATTTGTTGTTGCTCCTGAAGAGTATAAATTATAATATTCCAGAAGAATATTAGCATATTGCTCTTAAAAAAACATAACACTGTAAATATTTAAATTGTATTAAAGTATTACTTCCTCTCAAATAACATAAATTTATAAGATCTAATGTGTTATATTTTTGCTCCTAATAAGTAAATAAATTGTTGTTGCTCCTGAAATAGCACAACATTATAATTAATATTTTAGAAGAATATTAATCGCGGATCTGTCTATTACAAATATTGTTGCTCCTGAAATAGCACACAATTATTAATATTCTAGTTAGATTTTATTTGCTCTCGAAGAACATAATTAAATAAAATAAATTGTGTTTCAACTCGTGAAAAATAAAATTTTATATAATTTATTATTTCGAATAAAAAAATATGTTATTACTCCTGAAGAGTATGACACTCCGATTCCAATATTTTAGAAGAATATTGATATATTGTTTTTAAAGAAGCAAATATATTGCTCCTAAAGAGCTATTATTTCGAAATAATAGTTTATTGTTGTCTCTGAAATTGCACAACATCATAATTAATATTCCAAAGGAATATTACTTGCTCCTGAAGAGCGTGAACTATAATTTTCAATATTTCAGAAAAATATTAATATGTTGCTTTTGAATGAGCAATAATAAATAAAACGTACTCTCAGAGTAGCACATATTTCGAATAATGTATCATTTTGAATTTATGTTTATCCCTGAAGGACAACGTATAACTAATGTCATGAAAAAAATGATTAATTTGATTACTTGAATAATAAATGATTATATAATGTTTAATCATATTCTTCAAGATTAAATAATTGAATTATATCTTATATTGAACCAAAAGTTCAATTTGACTTTATTGTTTGGCATGATCAGGTGGACCATCACTGGATCAATAATGATGTGAAATTAAATATTCAAATGGATATTCAACGAAGAACCAGAAGATTCTTCAATCCAATGATTTCCTATATATTATTTATTCTATTTATCGACAATTGATCATTATACATCAATAATTAAAATAGTGACTGAATTCTATATATTTCTGAAAATTAATTTGGGTGATATATGGGGCCCCGTCACCCTACACGTTGAACATCTAGATTTTATTTGTATCTAATAGATTTGATACAAATATTAGATGATTGCATGGTGTTCGCAACCTGAAGTTTGCGAAAGTGATACTCAAATTATGAGCATAATTTTCAGATTATACAATTAAGACAATGTGTCTTTTTAATACTAGTGATTCTAAATCTCAACTTTTTAATAAGTGGTAAGTTGAGATGTCGATAAATTGTTTAACATTATTATTTGTTAAACGTCTCCAATTAATTTAATTGAGAATCGAATATTTCCCACTTCAGTTTAGGGAAAGCAATTACATATCATGTCAAGATCTAGTTTTCCTAATTATAATTTGACTTATGGTCAGAGCCTAATTTTCAATCAAATTATTTTGATAGTGCTATATATGTAAAATTAATCCACCACAATGCACTGACATGGAAAGTAAAAAAGAGAATACTGAGAATAAATGGGTAGCATGAACCCTTATTCCAAATTGATGATGTTTATAAAAATGATTGTCAATTTAATTTGACAATTCTCTCAGCATTAGGGGGAAGAATTAATAAGCTAAAAATAATATAAAAATGCATCAATATCTAAATCCTCGCAAAAAACAATTTGAACTAGAAGTTCAAAAGATAATTTATTTAGATTCATTTACTGACCAAAATATATCTCACATATCAGCTTTAAATGCTCCAACTCGAATTGACTCTAATATTATATTTGATAAATTTATGTCATGCCTTAAGCGTGATGATATTCAATTCTATTACAAAATCCTCCAAACGAAAATAGAGCAATTGATAAATATTGTCTTATTGAGTAGGTATACACTTTTAATGAATATTTAGACATAACATATTATAAAATCCCAGAAGAGGTTCAGGTACCTGAAATAATGAAAATCAAGATATCTCAATAAGTTATGTCATCGTGGAAAAAGAAATAGAATCGAAAAATACAAGAAACAATTGTCGATATCACTTTTACACATGATGTATTGTATCATATTATGAATGGCGAGGAGTCGAAATAAATTCGTTGAAATATATTGATCGAAGAGAAAATTGATCAATCAAATATTGAAAATATGGTTTCTGAAGAATTACAAGTGTCTGAAAATAATGAGATTTCAATAAATTATATGTCATCTCATAAATTATGGGAGCGAAATAATGTTGTTATAGACACTATTCTCGCCTTTAATGTGGCTCTTGATATTATGCAAGATGAGGATATTGAATCACCGTCTGTTAAAGACTGTCAAAATAGAAATGATTGGTCAAAGTGGAAAGAAGCTATATAGACGGAATTGAATTCTTTTGAGAAACGAAAAGTGTTTGGACCTGCAGTTCGAACACATGAAAATGTAATTCCTATGGATACAAATGAGTTTTTGTACGCAAAAAAAATGAAAACAATGAAATTACAAGATATAAGGCCCGACTTGTAGCTCAAGGTTTCTCACAAAGACCATTAATTGATTATTAGGAAACATATTCTCCCGTACTGGATACCATCACTTTTAAATTATTTATTAGTTTGACCGTGTCACAAAAGCTCGATATGTGCCTTATGGATGTAGTAACTGCCTATTTGTATGGTTCACTTGACAGTGACATATATATGAAAGTCCCTGAAGGACTCAAAGTATGTGAAACAAATGATACATGCCCAAGAACCATCTTCTCAATTAAACTGCAAAGATCATTATATGGATTAAAACAATCTGGACACATGTGGTATAATAGTCTTAGCGAATATTTGTTGAAGGAATGCTATAAAAATGATGATATCTACCCATGTGTTTTTATAAAGAAAACGAATATTGGATTTGCAATTGTGGTGGTTTATGTTGATGACTTAAATTTAATTGGAACTCCTGAAAAACCCAACAAAACTGCAGATTATTTGAAAAATGAATTTGAGATGAAAGATTTGGGAAAAACAAAATTCTGTCTCGGGCTGCAAATTGAACATTTTTCAAAAAGATTATTTGTTCATCAGTCTACATATACAGAAAAAGTCTTAAAACGATTTTATATGGATAATGCGCATCCATTGGTATCACATATGATTGTTCGATCACTTGATATAAAAAATAATCTTTTTCGTCCACCTAAAAATGAAGAAAACATTCTTGGTCCTGAAGTACCATATCTTAGTGGAATTGGAGCATTAACTTATCTTGCAAATTGTACTCGATCCGACAAATTTTTTTCTGTAAATCTCCTTGCAAGATATAGTTCTACACCAACACAAAGATATTAAAATGATGTTAAACATATTTTTCGTTACCTAAAGGGTACTATTGATTTGAGATTATTTTATTCTCAAAAGTTGAGATCTGGGATATGCAGATGCAGGTTATCTCTCTGACCCACATAAAGCTAAATCACAAACAGGATAAGTGTTTACACATGGAAGAACAGCTATATCATGGAGATCTGTGAAGCAATCATTGACAGCAACATCCTCAAATCATTATGAAATCATTGCAATCCATGAAGCAGGTCGAGAATGTGTATGATTGAGGAACATGGTCCATCATATCCAAGAGTCATGCGGATTAGTTTCAACAAAAGATAGTTCAACAATTTTGTATGAAGATAATGCTGTTTGTATTGCACAACTCAAATGAGGCTATATCAAAGGTGACCGAACGAAGCAATTTCTCCAAAATATTTTCATACACACGAGCTTCAGAAAAATGGCGACATCAATATTCAACAAATTCGTTCAAGTGACAATGTGGCCGATTTATTTACAAAAGCACTGTCAACATCTACATTCAAGAAATTTGTTCATGAGATTGGAATGTGTCGACTCAAAAATTTTCAGTGATCAACATCAGGGGGAGTAGCTGTACTTTTTTTCTTCGCTTAGGTTTTATCCCACTGGATTTTCCTAACAAGGTTTTAATGAGGCAGCATTTTTATACTTCAAAATAACTGTACTCTTTTTCCTTCATTTGATTTTTTTGTCTCATTGGGTTTTTATCAGACAAGGTTTTAACGAGGCAATTATTGTACAAATAATCATCAAAGGGGGAGTGTTGTAAAATAATGAGATAATTATTGATGATTATTTAGTATATCATGATACATGGATAAATCTTATCTAGTTCAAAAAGTGTATTTCATTCCAACTGTAACTCTCCTTTTAGACTATATAAATACCGGTCTTGATTCTCAATAAAATACACAGAAAAGTTTATTGACTTTTATTCTCTCTTCTTTTTTTTCTCTTTTATAACAATAATTAATTTTTGAAGCTTGATGCATTATTTTCGTTACACATTAAAAAAGAGGATAAGATATTTTATGAAGGATAATAATAACAATGAATATTTTATTTATGCACCATTGGGACTTACATAAAGCTCGTTTATATAACTCTTTGAAAACTTATTTCTTACTTTCACTCTCAACCACATCATTCGACTTACCATTACACACGTGATAATAACATTTGGAATGGAAATTTGAAATATAAAGTCGAAAATTCCTTATCTTCACATATCTTTTAATATTACTATTGGATTTTTCGATACTCAATAAATCCGGACAATGATTTAAAATAGTTGATGAAAATTTAACGACATCATAGACTTGGTTCAACTGGAATGCTACCGACACATTTGAAAGGCCCGAGTTGGAGATGGATTGGTGGTTTTGATTAGTATAGGGTTTATTGGTTAGACCCATTTACCTATTATTAAGTTGACCCATCTTTTTGGCCCAATTATGTGACCTAACTTCTATTGGTATGTATATCCATTCTTCTTGAAGACAAGTGTGGTGCAAATTGAGAGAAGAGAAAGAGAAGGGAGTTAGTTTTGTCTTGGTGACTTTGGAGCCATTGCCTTCTCCTTGTTTCTTCCTTCCTTAGTGGTTATTTGCATTCACCCATTATTGATCCTTCGTGGGTTAATTAGAAGAGAAAAACTTGTGGCAAATGGAAGTGTTGGGTCGAGTTTGAAGCCATGTGGTGTCTTTTTGGTATTTTTCTTAGCCCGATTTTTTGAAGCTTGGAGTCCAAAATTTAACATGTGGTATTAGAGAGGGTTGGGTGGATTCTTGACCTTAAAATCGAGTAGAAAAATCGCAGAGAACTGCAGCCAAACCAAAAGCAAAAATTTGTCCAGATTTTTGCAAGAAAATCGAACCTACAATTGAGTTTTTTGGCGAATCCAAAGACCTTTTGGTGAAAAGGTGACCACCAGTGTGACGTGCAGACAGAGGTGGTGCTGTCTGACTGACGCGTGAGAGAGACGACGGAGCATGGCGACGGCACGTGATGCCCACGCGCGGAGACAGAGGTGACGCGTGGCGGCTCGTGGAGCGTTTTCCGACGATAGTTTTTTCAGGCAGTTTGTTTATTTTGATTTTCTAAACGTATTGTTATTTTTAGTTTAGTGTTTCAGGTTACGTAGGAAAAGTTGGACGATTTTGCCCTCGATGGGTACAACTGCCGAACTACAAAACATTTACTGAATTACTTTAGGCCACAAATTGCGGCCTTAAAGCGGTAAATTCGCGTGTCTCATAATTTACGGACTTAGATAGGTCTGCTGTGGTAAATTAGCTTATCTCGTTTAAATTTCAGTATTAGCGCATCATCTTGTGGGGTTACATTAGGATTGAGGTTACTTTGAAGGGGTGACCATTGCTTGTACTAGAATTTTAGGAATTATTTGCTCTATTTGAAGTGTTGAATTTGAATTCAAGTTGGTAATTACGTTTGTGCTATAACTGTTGTTTAGTTACTGTGCGAGACTGCATTGCGTGGAACTTTAGAATTTTTTTTTATATATCTTCTTGTTGCATTAATTATCTTGTTAGAATACCTAGACTTGACCCTTTGAACATTCCCTTGATCTAAGGTCGTGAATCTTATGAAATCTAGGAATCTAGAACTGTGTATATTGTTGTATTATGATTACTTTGTCTATTTGTGCAATTTTGGTTGTTCTATTTTTCAAAATGTCTTCACATTTCGATATTGGAATTTTCAATGGGAAAGAATATTTTTCAATTTGGCAACAAAAGATGAAGGAGATTTTGGTTCAACAAAAAGTTTCAAATGCTATAAACAGTAAATTTCTAGAAAAAATTTCAGAATCACAAAATGAAGAATATGATGAACTTGCATACAGTTCAATTATTTTACACCTATCTCACACTGTTTTGAGAAAAGTTGGAAAATTGAATTTTGCTAAAGAACTTTGGAAAAAGTTGGATCACTTATGTTTGCGTAAATCTACTCCTCATAAGTTATACTTGTTTGAAAGATTTTTTAACTTTAAAATGGATTCTTCAAATGATCTTGATGAGAATTTGGATGTTTTTAACAAGTTGGTTCAAGACATCATTATTTGTGATGAGAATGTGTCTGAAATCTATAAGGTCATTATTTTGCTTAATTCTATGTCTGAGTAATATAGAGAGGTTAAGAATGCGATTAAGTATAATAGGGACACCTTAACCCTCAAGATTGTCATTGATTTCCTTATGAGCGAGGAAATTGAGATTAAAGCTGAAAAGGAAGATAAGAGAAATGGTAAGTTGCATATGATGAGGAGTAGAATGAAGTTTAGGCATATTAGTTTGGGTAGAGCTCAAGACAGTAATGATTCAAGTAGTGACTCGAGCGACGAGGATGACTTGCCTTTATGGTTAGATGCACGGAGAGCCTCACAAAGCAACCACCTGATAGCCGACTCTATGCCCACCATCCGCAAAACAATGTTCGAGCACACAACTAGGTTCAAAGGTTCACCTTGAGTGACCCATCGATTCAAATAAGTCGGAGATATCCCCACACCAACTCTTTCTTCACCGATCCATGGCCAAAGGAACAAACGATGAACGTAATACCTCAAGACGACCATATCTAGCTTGTTCTCTAATCGTTGTTATGGCCGCAGTAGGCTCCCCAGATGATTTACCTAAAGGAGATGCCAATCTACTAACTTCACCGTAAATAATTTTCCAAATGGGCAATATTAGGGGGACAACAGAGGGAGAGAACTACTTATAAATACCACATAACAGCTACACAAAGCAAATAATCAAAGATATGAGGTGGCTGATATAGATGCTCTTGTAGACTTAGCAATGTATAGAATAATGTTCAAATGTTTAGTCGACAATATATTTATTGTGGTAATTATTGGGATTGAATAAAATTGAAAATATTAGATTTCACGAGTAGAGACTCTCTGAAAATGAGAGATCATAGGATATCACAATTAAAATATGATGTAACAACATAAATTTTGATGTGAATATAATTATTTTAAAAAATATTTATCTAGTCGATTTTAAATTTATTAGTCTAGAATGTTATTATAAATAAAATTAGACCAAGTTGCACGATCTGATATGCTAGCTGGATGGATGCTTTATAGAATATTTCATATTTTCATTAGTTAAAAATAAATCAAAAAATGTAAGATTAAAGTGTTCAATTAATTCCACGTGGCATACTTCACTGAGGAAATAATAAGCTGCCTTACAAATAAACTATCTTCAATTTGTTAAATAAAATAGCAACCTATGTTATCCCTGGAAATAAGCTGCCACGAGCCTCTCGAGCTCGTCTAAAGATGAGCCCGAGCCGAGTGTATTTTGATGAGCTGCTCGTGGGCGAGCCGAAGCTTGGCTCGGCCCACAAGCCATGAGCTCGACCAACAAATAATGAGCCGAGCTAGTGGGCTCGGCCCATTGCCACCACTAGAAATAAAGAATAATCTGATTGATATTTGAACAAAAAAATGTTGGAACTCATATTCAATTTCGTGCTTGTGTAGTATCTTGAAAAGCATGACTTGAAGAAAGAAAATTCATATCTAGCTTTAATTGACAATGGATTTTATGCATCAAATGAATACGTGAAGTTATGAATCTTTAACCTAAAATAATTCTTAAACAAAGATAATTTGTGTTGCAATTAAAAAATAAATAAAAATTATTAACTATTATTATCAGTTCTAGGGAAAATTCTTCGAAAGTCAGCCAACTATTCTTCAATTTGTATTCCAAATTATGCAAATCTTTGACACCAGAGAATGAACTGGATGTCCCAAGACACGTTCCTGTCTTAACTTGTACAGACACGCGAGACACGTGGGGTAAAATAGTCGAGACAATATCAAAAAGTGAACTAATATATTTTATTTTATGTCCAATTTAATGTACAAAAATATCGACTAAGTTCTAACAATTCAATAATAATTTTTAATAATATTGTCTTTTTTTTTTCTTTTTCTTTTTTTCTTTTTACTTTTGTTTACTTAATAATTTTAAATGAGAATTGCTGAAAATCTCTGTGAAAACACTACAATTTACCAACATTTGATATCCTAAAATTATTTATTTGTACGTACTATTGCTTCTTTTATTCCGTATATTTTAATTTTTATTAATATTTAAATAACAATAAATACCGTCACAAATATTGTACTACCTTGCATTTTTCATAATTATCAATGTTTTTAAAATTGACTTAGATATTTATTCGAAATATATCAAGGGTCAAATGGTTCGTCGAATAAAAAAAAAAAGAAAAAAAAAGAGGGCGAACTAATCAATTATGAGATTATGTTAGTGAATTTTATATTTACAATTTCTTAAATATAATTAGATAAACTGTTGTACCAAGTTATCAAATTAAATCCACTAGCTCGATTCCGCTAGCGTAAAACTAAACAGCACTATAAAAATGTTTTCATTAAAAAAATTGAAATTTAGACTTTAAGAGTTACGTTGTTATCTTTATCGACATTATAAAAAGAATGTATGGGTGTGAAACTTAATTTTACGGTTTAGACAAAACTCATAAAAATTAGGGATGACAAAAAAAAACATGTTCAACCTGATACTCGTGACGTTCCGCTCCAAATGGGATGGGGATTACCCTAATTGCAAGGACGGGGCGAGGATCATTACCCCGAAGTGGGTACGGAGCGGATATGGAAAATATAGTCCACATCTCTCTACCTGCCCCATTTAAAGTTAATTTCAAATTTAAGTGTTTTATCGAACAAAAATAATAAATTTATCATCATTTTTAAAGAGAACATTTGTTTTTAACAAATTAGTAAAAAAATAATAATATTTACTAACTACAGACATAAAAAAATAAAAACAAAAAATAATATAAATAAAAAATAAATGGGGTTTGGGAATTGGGAATTGGGCAAAATAACAAAAATATCTGACGAGACGGGGGTGGAAATGGACGACCCGTCCTATATCCGTTCCGTTGTCATCACTAATAAATGCTGGAAACTTGATCTTATCGCTTAACCACGGTTTTACACTTTCTAGCGATCTCTTAAAAATCTAATCTTCATACCATTGGAGGGTTATTGAGTTTAAAGTGAACTGAAAATTTCAAAATCAAACAAAATTTTCTTTCTTTACAACTGTATTAAGTGTTAACGCGGCGCCTAACGTATAACGCGTTTCATTACACGCATATATGCACCGCTAACCCCCACTGTGTATGTATATTTATTCCCACTCACACGCTGCTAAAACCAAGTCAATTGCACACAAAAACACACACACTTTGCTTTAATCTGATGCAGAAAAGGCTTTAAACATTGAATTTGGAGTGTGAGAATATGGCAGATCGAGTACACCCTACTGCGCCACCGTCTTCATCCTCGACGGAAACATCATCCAAAAGTAATGTTGGAGTTCCGCATCCACCGAATCCAGAGCCATCGAAGCCGATCCCGCCTCCACCGGCAACTTATGTCGTTCAGCTTCCCAGAGAGCAAATCTTCCGATATCCACCAAATGAAAATGCCCGCAAATTCCGAACTTCGAATCTTAAAAAAAATCGACGGAGCTGCTGCTGCCGGCGGTGCTGCTGCTTTACCCTCTGCCTCATTCTCCTGCTCATTGTCGCGGCATGCGTCGCGGCCGCGGTTTTCTATCTCGTCTTCCGTCCTGAATCGCCAAGGTATACAGTAGATCGCATCAGGATGAAGGGCTTCAACCTGACGTCAACAGCGCCTATCTCGCCTGGATTTGACGTAAGCATCAGGGCGAACAACCCCAACGACAAGATCGGAATATACTATTTAAAAGACGGCGCCGCTAACGTTTTCTACAACGACGTTAAGTTATGCGGCGGCGTTTTGCCCACGCTTTACCAACCTAATAATAACATAACGGTATTCCAGACGGCATTAAAGGGGTCCAACATTGTTCTGGCACGCGCCGTTAAAACGGAGTTATTAAATGCACAAAAAATGTCAACAGTGCCGTTTGTTTTGAGAGTAAAAGCGCCCGTTAAGATCAAGGTGGGATCCGTTAAGACATGGGAAATTAACGTTAAGGTCAAGTGTGACGTCATTGTTGATGCATTAAATGAAAGGGCAAAAATTATTTCTAAAAAATGTAATTACAGTGTGAGATTATGGTAGAGAATTTTGATTTTCGAATGACAATTATTTATTCTTTTGGTTGTACACAGTCATGAAGGTGGATCTTAATTTGGGATCCACAATTTTATATACCTCTATTTTTACTATTACTCATGAACTATCATGTTTAAAAAGTAATCATGTCTTGGTCAAGAAATCGAGTCATTAAATTGTTATTTTCTTTCCTCGATGTTTTCGATCTCTCCTTCTTGGATGCTATTTTGACATATTTTTTAAGGTTTGGATATATTCGACTGAATCAGTTTGGATTTAGGATTATTCATTCTAGTTTTCACGAGAATCGTAGAATCGATTTCGATTTCAACTTCTTTCTTATAAAATTGATAAGTTATATGTAAAAAAACAAGAATCAAATCAAATCTGGTTTCAGTCTCAACGGTCACTAGTCCTAGCAGAATTAAGGGAAAGAAGAAATAGGAGGAGGAGGAGAAGAGCGATGTCACAAGGGAAAATAACATAAGAAATTGAAGAGAGCTTGACAACTTATAAGTCGTTTAATAATCAGTTTACATCACATACTATTTGTTTGTGTAATTTTTTTTTATTACAATGTATAAAATTTTTCGTCGTCAATATTATCGTCACTCCATTACCAATTTCGTAATTAGATCTATACACCGTCAAATATTGACACAAAATCGCCATCAACACAACTCATCTCACCACCAAGACTATCATAACTTATCTACACGTACCATTATAACCCCGAAAAGATTGTCACCACCATAAAAAAACCAATCACACAAAAAAAAAAAATAATAAAAAATAAAGTAGTTTTAGATCCACTATAATTCAAAATCAAAGATTCCCAATTCATTGGACAATCAATTCCTAATTTCATGTCTGGACACATCGTAGGTGGTTGCAAAAAGAGTAGTGATTACGGCATAATCATATCGCATCAACGACAATGGTTTGTGATAGCTTGGTCTTGATTTTTTTGTATATTTGGTGATAAGATGATGATGGTGGGTGTGGTGAGAGAATGGGAGGGTGAGAAATGACAAAGAGAATGGTGGGGTTTATGGAGACACGATAGAGAGAGAGAGAGGAAGAGATTAAAATTTAGGCTTTTTAAAAATAAAAAAAAAATACCTGATTTTTAAACTTACATTTCATTTGCATTATTTTTTGGACATGACTTCCTTTAGAATGTATTGGGAAAAAGTCGTAAAACCCTATAGGCGCAACTAAAGACATATATGAAAGATTAAGGAATATTGGACATAATAGTATTTTGTAAGGGCGGGCAAAATCCGACCGAACCCATCAAAATCGTCCAAATCGAACCAACCCGATCGAGTTTGGTTGATTTTTTTGTTGTTTTTACACGAGTTGGGTGGGTTGGTTGTGTAGGCGGGTCGGGATATGAGTTAACTCATGAAAATCAAATAAACTCGTTCAACCCAACCCGACTATATTTATGAACTTTACAAGTGTTATAATGTTGTTTGGACGAAATTGAGTCAATTTGTTTCTTCACACAACCTTCAAAAGCTACAATATTCAAAAAATCTAAATTAAAATGTCAGTTCTTGTTGGGAAAATTTTGTGGAATAGTTGAAAATTTTGAGGAAACCACACACAAATTATATATTACTAATTAACTAGGTTCTATATACGCAAACACGATACACGAGAAGTCTTGAATATGACACATGCCATGGAAACTCTTAGACTAATATTATAAGACTTGGATAGAATACATTTTACAAAAAATAGTATAAGCAAATAAACATTCAACACAAAAATATTGGATTTCCTAAGATGAAGGAAATCAATGTTGTCAAATATTTTGATTCATTGTTTAACATGAAATAATGATGAAGACTCATCTCGATGTTTTTCTTATGATATGATGAATTCCTAGAAGTTCGTTTATAGCATCTACTTGTTCAGTTGTGACGCTATTGGATACTTGGCTGAATTTTAACCGGTGCATCTATTATTTTATTCATGCAGGACCCACACGCAATGTGAGGGTCGGTCACCCGATGTGTCAAACATTTTCGGGTAAAGTGGCTTTACTCAGTTTGAACAACTTGTTTGGCTCAGCTTAGAAGTAGCTTTTTTAGTCTCAAAGCACGAGGCAGATGGGTTTCTTGTATTTTGTTGGAGACTGGGTTGAACTTTTTTCTAATGACTTGCGTCTTGCGCTACTCGTTGTTCCGTTCTAACCTTGAATGGAGGAAGGGAGCCTTGACATTGACGTGCATTCCTAATTACTATTGGCTGGCTTTTCCACTTGTTACACTGTTCATCGGGATAAAAGCACTCGTTGGCCTTGGTTCTAATGCAGTTTTAACAGTCATCGAATTCTCTGTGTGTTCGATGAACTCGAACTTCGTTTAAAGTTTGGCCATTGTATATTTGTTCGAAAATGATCAGCATATCCATACTTTTTAGTTTGACCAATAGAAAAGCTCCCTATCTAGTTGACACAAAACTAGATTTTTGCATCGTATTTACTGTTAATCAAATTGCCGATATAGACGAAGTGACCAACATGGAGCAACGTTTAAGCTCAATGACTAATTTGGAGGAGAATGAATTCTAGTGATTATAAAAAAAATAGCTAAAAGTTTAGAGACCACAAATGTATTTAAACCTCAGCTCAATCAGTCATCTAGAAGTCCAGAACTTGGTAGAAAACACCAGCCTAATTTTTTTTTTTATTTTCTTAGTCGTTGATGAACCCTGAGAATGTTTTGTCAAGCTTAAAACGAAGTAAAAGTTACTCTCTTAAGCCTTTTTTCTCTTTCCAAACATAATTTAGAAGTTACTTTCTCTACTAATAAAACTTACATTTCTTAAAAGTTAGAAAAAGTAACTATTTTAAGTTTAGCCGAACATGCTCCCACACAATTCGTAATCGCGTAAAAATAGTCACAAATACAGTATCACAGTCCACCATAATACCATTTAATCAGAGACTATTAAATGAATTTTTAAAAGAGAATTATTTCTCTAATTCGACTTGTGAGAAAAATTAGTGATCTAAAAAACGCGTTTAAACGTGAAGCATGGACAAAACGCATCGCTTCATGTATAGGTGAGCTTTTTTCACCTGGGCATTTTTTTTTTCTTTTTTAATATAGTATTTTATAAGTTTAGATATTTGGTAGGTATAATTTTAATTATTAAATGATTTTTAGATTGATTAAAAATTAAAAATAATATTTAAATAAGAAACATCTTTTTTTATGTTTAGGCCTCGTCTAGCTCGAAGCTTTTTAAAATAGTGAGAAAAATAGACACTTATTTAACATTGGAATATGCTAACTAACTGAAGAATATCTTTTTATAGCAATGAAATTTTAATTAAATCAGTCATCTTATCTGCCGATCAGGTCAAGGAACTGGATCGGCATTATTCTTAGCATTTTTATATATTCTGACGGAGTCACCAAGAAAATGGACCTACTTTCTCCACATTTTTTACCTATAAATTATAATTCTATATCAACATAAATCTCCAAATATATTCTTCTCTTCAATTTAAATTTGGTTCTTTAAATCATATGGCATTTTTCTCGTCATTGAGACATACATTAGTTGCTCAATCGATTATTCGTATAAAGTGGTAAGTATAGTCCTTGAATCCCCGAGTAGTTGCATATACCATATCAACGTTGAAAAATGCTAAGTGTACACAATTATGGTGTACTTAACCCTCACTTGGGGTGAGGTCCCCAAAAATGTGGGGCCCACCCCATGTGAGAGGGTTACAGACACCTCTATCACTATGCACAATAATTATGTACACCAAGTAAAGTTCATCAACGTTTAACATTTTATTTCACAATAATCAATCCATCTTTAACTATTGCTTATGAAAAATGAAAAGGACATCTCTGTCGTCGACATGATATCGTAGGATACGATTTCAAATGAGGACAAGAATTTCATCAACTTTTTTCGTTGCTTTTCGAAACAAAACACCAGCCTTCAATTGTCGACTAACATGTTAATGTTTTTGGTCCTTTTCACTGAGATACGAAGGCACCCCATAACCAGAATTTGTTTTGAATCAGATATAACTTAGTAAGTGAGAAGCCCAGAACCGATCAGAGATTTGCAGTTATGGAAGTTGATCGAGTGCAGGCTCCACTACGGTAAGCATTCTGTTCTCCTGCAATAGATGCGATAGGTGTGCGATATGATTAGGTTCCACACATTCGAACACTAGAGTGGTGTTATAATCATTTCCTGACAAGCCTAGTAATTGATAGATATGCAGTAGTTACCGGCGCGAACAAGGGCATTGGGTTGGAGATAGTCCGGCAGCTCGCGAGTGCAGGCTTGACCATTGTTCTTACAGCCCGGAATGAGAACCGGGGTTTAGCAGCGATATCACTGCTTCAGGAATCGGGTTTATCAAATGTAGTGTTCCATCAGCTTGATGTTCAAGACAGAGAGAGCATAGAATCATTGGCCAACTTCATAAAAACACAATTTGGAAGGCTTGATGTTTTGGTAAGTGAATATGATTTTCATTTTAGGACGTCTTAATGATACCACGTTTAGTCCCTATTTGGTTTATCCAAAAAAGTCGATAAGTTTTAGGTGAAATTCGCGCGCACATTTAATGGGATGCAGAACTTTTATCAACATTTCAATCACGCATTTCATCTACTTTTACACTAAAAATCTGACTTCTAGCAAAATCAAACGGGAGCTGAAATCCGGCAATTTTGAAAGCCTATCTAGTTATTTGTGATCATCACTGCAAGATTAGGTTCGGCGCACCTCGTAGATTCAGGTTCACTCCCTTGTTGAATGAACAAGTATAAGGCTTTTAGGCCAAGAAAACATTAGGAAAAATGATTGAAAGCTGTTGTCTATACAAAGGGAGAAGTAAGAGAAGATTATAAATAGAGTTTCCGATCCTAAGTTTTATTCACCGAATACTGTGGTTTCAAGAGGTAATTGCTGATTTAGTTTTTTCGACCCATAGAAATGCACGAGTCTTTCTATTGAAAAATGTTTAGCAATTTATCGTTTGTGTTTGTTATTTTTCAAGTGTCAAGATGAAATCCTGAGATATAATGCAGAGTGGATTAGAAGGGACCAATCAACTCTTAATTGAACAAGAAATAACTGGTTTAGCAAAACTTTCCAGACAGTAACCCTTGTTTTATTCTACATTTTCTTCTTTTTGTAGCACATTTGATGATCAAATTTCTGCAGGTAAACAATGCTGGAGCTTCTGGAGTTTTAGTTGATGAAGATGCCCTCAGGGCCTTAAATATAGACCCTGCAACTTGGGTAAGTTTTTATGGTGCTTTACTTGATCAAGCTTTGCTAATCATCCCCCACCCGTCGAAGACTAAACTTAAATATTTGGTAAATGTTTGCAAACAGATAGAAATGTGTGGTGGATAAGTATGTAATACTTGTGGATCCCACGAAATATGTGGATAAAAAGTGATTTGACTTTTAGAAGGAGTATATAAACACTTGTCAAACATTGGCATAAATAGTTTACCATATAACAAGTTAAGGTTTTAGATGGGATCGATCAACATGGTAGGCAAACGTGGTGAATTCAAGTCTCGTTGCCAATTAAGAAAACTGTGCTAGTCAGACAGTTGATGAAAAATTAATTCGACACGTGTTGAACTATGTCATATAAAAACTCAAGCTGATAGATTAAAGACATGTTTATTTCTTAAAATTTAAAACTTGATGCCTTATCGTGCGCAGACTAGATTCATTTTTATCAAAGACTTGAACCCAGAAAATCTTTACATGCTTTGGTACCATATTGAACCAACCATTCTCATCGAAAGAACTGTCGAGGGGAGGGAATGCTGAATTCAAGTCTAAATTTGTCTCCTTTCTAACATCTTAAACTTTTAGCGAAAGTAGTTCAATACTACTGCTAATACTTGTCTCTTATCTAATGCAGTTAGCAGGAACGGCAGCCAACTTGGTTCAAGATATGATAAAAACGACCTACGAGAAGGCAAATGAATGTTTAGATACTAATTACTATGGTGTCAAGAACGTAACCAAAGCTCTTCTTCCTCTGTTACAGCTTTCCACGTCTGGAGCAAGGATAGTGAATGTTTCTTCCTTAAGGAGTGAATTAAGAGTAAGCATATAATTATAACCAACCCCAACCTCAGGGGTGGAGCCAGGACTAAAAATCTTATAAGTTGGGCTGATATTATGGATAAAAAATATTTTGTACAAAAACTAAATGGGCCTTGGGTTGACCCGGAACGGTAGGTCAATTAAGACTCTGAAGTTGACTAAATTCCTTCCTTATCTGCTGCTGTGAATGCACACAGGGGTGTCCAAAAGTCCCGAACCGAACCGAACCGAGCGGTTCTTCGTAAGTTAAATATCCAAATGAGTACCCAAATCGAGAACCGATGAGTATGGGTCGGGTCTCGAGTCTAGATCAAAAACCGAAAAACCGAAACTAAATAATTTTTTTTATTTTTTATTGAATTAATTAAATTATTTTATTTTTTTCTAAATAAATTAACAAATTAATTAAATAAATCAGATCATTTCATAATTTTAAGCCTTGAGCCTCAATTTTTTAATATGGATCACAGACATTTTAATATTAATATCTACTTTTTTGGTATTTGTATGCATTGAATAATGTTATTCGACAACTAGTTATTTATATATTTTTGAATTGGGCTACGTTGATTTGTAAAAGTTACAAATGAAATGTCATTAGTTATATTTATGTAGTGTTACTGTAAATGTTAAAAAATTTAATTATGGTATGAAACCGAAAGGAATCGAACTGAACCCGAACGTTTCCATAATTATATTTGGACCCGACGGATTCATTTATTAAATACCCAAAATTTTTGAAACCGAGCAGAATCAAACCGAACCGACCCACGGACAGCCCTACTCACACATATGAAAGTGAGATTTGAACTCTCATCCTAAGTTCTCATATTCGACTTACGGACAATAATACCTGCCCTTGCCTGACCCTAATTTTCCAATGACTTTATAGTCCAATGTTATGCATCTTTGGGCCGTATAGATACACGAAGGGGGCGTCGAATAGCATTTACTCATCAGGCTTTATCCCATAAAGGTGTGTATAGTAAAGTGGATTCGATAGTGATAGGAAGAAAAAGAGGCTAAAATATAATCATTATATTGTCGTGTCGTATTTAGTACTGCTTACTACATATGCAATAAAAAGTTATTTGGTAGTGATATGAGACCATGCAAACTTTAAATCGACGTTGTCTATTCTAGTTCACCAAACATGCTATAGAGCCTTGGTGTCGATCAAAAAATCAACCATAAGAAGCTGAATCGAGTAAAAGACGTAAAATCAGCCGAACTCAGCTGATACTTTTCATTTGTTATGCAGAGGATCCCTAATGAGCAGACTAGAAAAGAACTTGGAGACATTGACACTCTAACTGAAGAGAAAATTGACAAGATAGTGCAAAGATTTTTGCATGATGTGAAAAATGATGAAATAGAAATGAATGGATGGCAAAAAATGCTACCAGCCTACAGCATATCAAAAGCCACACTGAATGCATACACTAGAGTTGTTGCAAAGAAGTACCCACAAATGTGCATAAACTGTGTCCATCCAGGATATGTCAATACAGATTTTAATTCGCATACTGGGACAATGACAGTGCAAGAAGGCTCTTCTTCCCGATGGAGGTCCGACCGGACGCTATTTTGATCGTACTGAATTGGCCGAGTTTTGATGAGTCGTTTCTTATAATAAATACGAAACACATGCACGAATAGGCCACATCGGACACGACATGACACCTCTATTGAATTATGCATTTTGTATTTGTATTTTATTTTTCAATAAGATTACAGCCAATGTTTTTTGTCCTTTCATGGTCGATGAGGCAGCCCATTTTGAGTTCGAGCAGAAAATTTTGAACTCTGAAATCCGAATTTAAAAACAGTGTGGATATAAAAATAAAAATAAAAATAAAAATAAAAATAAATTATTATTGAGAAGTAATAATATTTAGCTTATCACCAATTACTTGCTGCACAACAGGAGCACTTATTTTGCTCTCACGCAAAGCAAAGTGTTGAAATTCTCTCAAATTACGCCCTTGTCATAGTTCATGTTATATTTGTGAGGTCGACTTACCCTCAATGCGGTGTCGTGTCGAGAACTCACTTAACTATAAATTTTCTTAAAATTTATATGTATTTTAATTGATTTTTCAAAAATTAGAAAAATTATTCACGAGGACGATCGTGGACTTGTGAAAAGTTAAGTGTAACTCTTGTAAAAATGCGTGTTGGTTGAACGACGACATGTACCTTGCTAGATTTTTCAGAAATCAAATTGAATCGCAGTTACTCAATTACGCTCGTAATTATGTATACACAAGATGTTTATACATGATCATTAAGAACTTTTTTTCCATAGACTTCATTTGAATGCTAAACCAAGTTTGATTTATTGATGAGATTACACTTCTTCAATGCTAATACAATGATTCGAAGTATAAATTATTTTTTTATAAGTGGTAAATTGCTATCACCAAGTACATTTTCTTTGCAACATAATCAACGTACAATGTTAAGTACTACATATTAAAGATGTACCATGGTGTATCCAGCAATCGTAATCCTTGAACTGTTGAATCAAAACGATATTCACAATTTGCTCCCGATCAAGCTTAACTACAAAGAAATTCTAGCATTTAAATATATAAGTTCATTAAGCCCCTGGCTAAAAAATAATAATTAAATTAAAGTAAAAGTCAACAATTAATTTTAATGGTACATATCATGTGACCCAAAACTTACATATTTGATCAAAATTTATTTAAAAAAATGATTTTTATATAAATTAAACATAGGTTAATTATAGAAAGAATGGCTAACTTTTCATTAAACGGTGGAGTTTTTTAACATTTTTTTTCGAGTCTTGAACACTGATTAAAATTTCATAAATATCCGACTAAACTACTTCGTTGAACTTCTTAACATGAACACCCGTTCTAGAATTTTGAACCTAGTAAAGCGTTCTCCAATTTCATATTAAAGTTAATTTTCGATTTGCTGTATGATCTAATACCTTAAGGGTCCGTCCGGTAGGGATTAAAATCAAATTAAAATTGAAAAATTAGTCGTCATTGTTGACTTTTATTAGACAAGTGAAATCCAATAACGATCATATTTTCAATTTTAATTGGATTTTAATCCCTACCGAACGGAGCCTAAATGACAAATTGAAACTAAAGATACATTAAAGTGGATATGGATATGATTGTACACTCGCTATAAAAAATCTCTTTCTTAATTTGTCGAGTCTCGATCAGTTTAGACACAAAATACTATTAATTTCTTATTTATACTGATTCAAATAATTTCCAGGCTTTATGGTCTCTCCAACAATACCTTTTTTTATTATTATTATTATATATGATTTAAACTAAAGAAATGGTTGACTTATGACACTAAAGGAATTATTGACTTTCTGAAAACGTACACGTTTAAATGAAGACTAATTTAATCATTAGTAACCAGAAATAAATCAAAGTTATTTGTACTTTCCCGTTGTCACATCTCTAATCTTTATTCTTGATAAGTCTCAAACGAGCCATTTTCAGTTGGAACCAATGAGTTGATATATATATATTAAGGTAATAATTGACTTTGATTTAGAATTTAATCAAATTTAGTATCACTCGTATTGAACTCTAGTCCAATGACAGCATATCATATGTTTAATTAAATGTATCATAATTTTTGTATTTAATTGAACTTATAATTTAATGTCATTAGTGCCATTATCTACACTGATGTTAAATATCGATGAAATTTAAGCTCATGTTTGGTGACTATTATTTCACCATGGCTATTCAATTTCTTTTCAACATTTTCACTAATTTTAATATAAAATAAATTTTAAAAAAGTTTATTTTAAAATAAGTGTTTATTTTATTTTAAAAACCTTTTTTTAAATAAGTTTTTATTTTAATTTTTAAGGAACCATTTTTTTTTTAATTTTTCGAAGTAACTTTTTTTTTAAAAAATAAGTTTTATTTTATTTTGAAAACGCTTTTTAAATAATTTTTTAATTTATTTTTAAATTTATTATATATATATAATGCAAAGTTATCGTTTTACCCATTTTAAAATGAATAATAATAGTGAAAAGAAATTAAGTGACCATATTAAAATGTTATATGAAATTAAGTGATTATAATGAAACATTATATAAAATCAGATCGTCGTGATGAAATAAAATCAAATAGATTGTGGTGAGAGTGAGTATAAAGTTGGATCTTCACGATAAAATAAAATAAAATTAGATGATCTAACATCAACTATAAAGTTGAATGATCATCATTGTTGAATTTAATCCCAGTTAAATGGTTAGATCCATGTCATGCTAGGATGAGTGCATTGATCATTCAACTGTATACATAGCTACAATCCCTCTCCTTTCTCTCACATAAATATCCATCGTCTTTTTGCAGTTTCTGCCATGGCTGCATTCAGGAGAGGCAATTAATGCGAAGAGGACAAAGAGTGATATTGACTCGTTAATTAAAACAAGAAATCATGCCAAAGATTAAAGGGAAAGCATTATGCATTTCTCTTGCTAATGAATCGAAAAATGAGGTGTGGCTCATCCCTCAAATCTCTCATCTAAATTCCCTCTGGTTTTGCCATCTAATCGTCAATTTTGGCTTCTTTTATCAAATTTTTATCTGCATCAGCTGCCACCTCTCCATATCTATCTTTCTTCAGCTCTCTCTCTCTCCGCCGATTTCTATTATTATAGATTATGTAGCAATAAGTGGATCTTGCTTCAATTTGCATAGTTCTTCTCTGATCACATAATAGGGTTTCTGGGATTTAATTCCTTGGCACTTCCATTTTGGGTATTCTGATCAAACTTAAAAAGGAAAAACTAAAATCTTTTTGGATTTTGATTCACATTGTTGTACTCTTGTATACCCTTTTAAAAGTTTTCAGGTGGTTTGAGTTTTAACGTGATAAGAAGTATAAAATGGGTTTCAGATTTGGATTTGGAACTGTTTTTGTTGTTCAAATTTGAATTTTGTATATCAGGTATAAGGGGTTTCTTCTATTAAAATTATTTCTGTGATTTGAAACTGAATTTTGGAGGAACTGGGTATTTGTATCTGCAGGAGAGCAATTGTAGATTCTTCTAGCAGTCTTCTGCATTGAGGTTGTAATCATAAGTTATTTGATGATAACTAAAATAGAAGTAATTGCTTCTTATAGTTCTAGTTCGTGCTATTATTGTATGGATTATTGAAAAGGCCTCCTATTTTACGGGAATTTCGATATATTTAAGGCAAAAAAATTACTGGACAGAATATTGTTATTGTTCTAGGTGTTTTCATCTTGGCATGTCTGATGTAAGAATTGCAAAATTTATTGATTTGTGGTTTTTTTTTTTTTTTTTGAATATGTGCTTCATTTTCAATTATTTGCTGCTCAGATTCTGCCTGCATATTCGGGAAAATTTACATTGATATCGGTTTTCTGTAGTAATACAATAATGTTACTGTTTTTTCAAAGATGGCATGCGTGAACTGTTCAGGGCGAAAATCTGCACTCCGCTAATCAGTATAATTGAATTTTGTTAATAAAAGCGGAAATAAAGGAAAGCTGCTGTGTGGTAATTGTTTGTAAAATTGTTAGGCTTGTTGTACGTGAAGAGTTTAGCTCAGTACTTCTGCAAAATTATTGGTGGGTTTCTTATAATTTGGTGGGTCGAGGAATACAGAGAAGTACGTGTGTGCTTTTCTTGTTAGTCAAATTGTTATTCTTGCCATACGCTGATTGTCAAGCTAATTAAGAGTCATAAATGTTGGTTGTTTCTTTATGTTGTTGGTAGCCCAAATCTTTATTAAATTCTCTGCAATCCAATTGTTGCGAAAATTTGTATAAATGAATGTTGAGTTTTTGGTATTCAAGGCGTCAAATTTGGAATGTACTGGTCATTATAACTCAAGCCTCTCTGTTGTTGTTGGCAGTTCCTTAATCCCACTGCTTATTTAACGAGTTTGATTCGTAAAAATTTGTGTGCTCATGCTGCTTGGCTGAAATTTATTTCCTTTGTTTAGGCTAGAAGATATGATAGATGAATGCATAACTAAGAATTGTCGTGTCCTGGAAACTGCTCGGATGCTTTATGCCAAGTATTTTCTTTGCATTGCTTCTTGAGATTGACTTTCTTAACTTTTTCAGTTTTCCCCAATGCCTTATAAGCAAATTCAACTCTTACTCAAGAAATGAGATCACCCTTTTGAATTGCATTGCATTTTTGTTTCCTTAGTATAAATTGTTTAGTTTCCTACATGCAATTCTAATTAATTTTTTTTGGTTTATCAACGATTTAGGAGATGAGTATCACAAGTAAAACCGAGGAAAGAATGATTTCCAAGAATAGTGCAGGTTCACCGTCTGTTGAGGAAGCTAGTAGGGGGAAAAATTATGGTGAGCATGGTACATTGAAGAAAGGTCCCTGGACTTCAGCAGAAGATGCAATTTTAGTTCAATATGTTACTAGGCATGGAGAGGGGAACTGGAATGCAGTCCAGAAGCACTCAGGCCTTGCCCGCTGTGGGAAAAGTTGTCGTTTGAGGTGGGCAAACCACCTGAGACCAGATTTGAAGAAAGGTGCATTCACTCCCGAGGAGGAGCGACACATCATTGAACTTCATGCTAAAGTGGGAAACAAATGGGCTCGGATGGCGGCTGAGGTGTGTATCGTAATCTCAGTTCAGCTTCTCTTTTAGTTTCATTGATAATATATCCCCCTGTGACATTTAAGTGCACGTCTTTTCTTCAGTTTAGTGTTATATATTTCAGAAGTTCTATCTGGTTTAATTCATCATTTTAATAACATTTGGATATTGGAAATAGTGTAAAAAACACTGCCACTTATAACAAAGTTTCATGTTGGTCGTCAATGAAATCTTCTTTTTAGTTTTTATTTCATTTTGGTGAACCAGTTATAATCTGTTAGTTTTTCTTAAGATGTTAGATGTGGAAGACCTCCACATCTGATTTCTACAACTTCATTTTGCATCTTTAAATTACTTCAATATCTTACAGCCTTGCCTAGCATAAAGAGACTAGCTAGTAACTAGTCAAGCTTGACATTTATAATCAAACAATATCTTGTCCTAAAAGGCATGTAGTTGGATCGATATAATTTCGTTTGATATTCAAAAAATGTTTATCGTCATTAAAATGCTACGATATTTGTTGGTGATATATGTTTATGACTTAGGTGAAACATCTTTTTTACGCCTACTCTCCTCTCTGGAAAGTTTGAATGGAAATGTGTGATTAGAAATCCTACCTGCTATGCTTGCATCACATCAACAGCACTTATAAATAAATAGAAAGCATTCTCTCGTGTTCTTCTCATGATAATATTAATCTCTGAAACATCTTAGAAATATTCTTTCGTAATACGGACTTCCAAAACAGATGGAGAGTTTGTTTTTGCTACTCTGGCTGTATTTACTTGTTCTCATTCATTTCCCCTTGTATTTTCCCCGTAGTTGCCTGGCCGTACAGATAATGAGATAAAAAACTACTGGAACACTAGAATTAAAAGAAGACAACGTGCTGGATTACCAATCTATCCTCCAGAAATATGTAAGCAAGCATTAAATGAGAACCAAAGAAATGAGGACTTCCATACTTTCTCATCCAGGAATGCTCACCATCACAACTTCTCACCAATTAATAACTTTGAAATCCCGGCCGTGGAATTCAAAAGTTTGGAACTTAATCAGCTGTTATGTACACCGACACTTCTTGATATGCCTCCAACTAGCTTGCTTGGTATCCCTGCAAATGGCCTGCTAGTGCAAGGTCTCAATCCTTCTTACACTGGTAAGTCCATGCTCTCAACATTCTACCCATCGAAGTGTTTTCAAGAATCCGAATTTTTGCATCCCAGTTTAAATGCACCTGTTTGTGATGTTGTCCCAGTAGGCATTCAATACCCAAACGATGGTTCGATGCAGATTGCTCAATCTTTTGCTCTACCGTCTGCATATAACAGTAACTCAAACTCTGATAATCCACCATCCTCGAGTTCAGTTCGCGGCTGCCATTCCATTTTAAATGGCAACTCTAGCTCAGAGCCTGATTGGGCGATGAAGCTAGAGCTCCCTTCACTCCAAACTCGAACAGGTAGTTGGGGATCACCTTCTTCTCCACTTCCTTCCCCTGAATGTGTTGGTACTTTGATCCGTACCCCTCCGACCGAAAACACTCAGTTGTGTAGTCTTTCCCTGCAAAACAGTGGTTTGTTGGATGCTGTGCTGTACGAATCACAAAATTTGAACAATTCCTGTCAGAGTTTTTCTCAAGCGTCGGTTATGCCCGTTGATGTAATGAATATTTCATCTCATGATCTTCATGAGACAAAATGGGAAACATATGGTGATCCGCTCTCTCCTTTAGGTCATTCTTCTGTGTCCTTCAGTGAATACACCATCAGCAGCAGAAATCCATTGGATGAATCCCAATCAGTTGAAACTATGCCAGGTCTGGATTATTTATTTTCTACAAAAACAGTCTAGATTAGTTTTTTGATATGCTAATTGTATTCTCTTGTCTTTTAAGGATGCAATATTAAAGAAGAACCAGTCGAGCCTGTCCCAATGCAATACGATGACAACTCCGAGACAGTGACGATCTTCTCCAGGCCTGATTTCTTGCTTGCCTCTAACTGCTTTGTTCCTAACAATGACTGGAGTTGGGAACATTCCCTGCTGGAAGATGCATTCGGGCCATTCCTTGGTGAGGATTTGTGCTGGGACTACAAGCAAATGAACAGTGGTGCTACTTCTTCAGCTCAAGGGTGTGGGCATAGTTCTTGTGCATGGAATACTATGTCTACTGTCTAGTCAATTGCTTTCAGTCTTGTATATCTCACGTTTCGAATAGCCTCGTTTAGAACTTTTTCAACTGTTATGACTTGTGAATATATCTGTGGAGAATGAAGTTCTTATTTTTTAACTGTCGGTCGTTGGAATATCACATTGGCTTCAAAAACCGGAATCAGTTCCATGAAGTTTGCGAGTCTTCGATGATTTGGAGATGGGCAATAAATTGTGTATGAATGATTTCTGTCTTTAACTTAGATTTTCAGTTTTCATGATATTACACGTGCACAAATCACCTTACCTTCTGTCTAGTACACTAATGGATGTTATAGAATAAGCGCTAATTTTTACTTTCAGAAGTATAAATAGAAACAAGAAGTACACGAAGGTTTATTATCGTTCGGCGCCCATGCGAGCTACGTCAGGATAGTAGGAAGAATAAGATTACAAACTCACCTACGCCTTTCTTACGTACAAAAATAGCCTCTTTTAAGTCCATAGTAGGAATACTATGTAAATAATACATATATGAAATATTCATTATACCATGTAGTGCATTGGGGCAGTGACGGACCCAAGATTTTGAGTTAGCGCGAGTGGCTGTGGATCGTCGACCGTTGTCATCAATAAAATATTAAGAGTCCCGTTTGATTTTTTTTTTTTTTTTTTGTTGCAAAAAGTGGATTTTGGAATAGTGATTTGATGGAAATTATGTGGTTCAAAATAAGGAAAAAAAAATAATTTTGAATGTAATATTATTTTATTGAAAATTGTGTGGTTGAAAGAAGAAAAAAAAAAGAATCAAACAAGGTCTAAAATTTAAATATAAAAATTATTTTGTTCAAACTGAACATATATAATTTTTGTTGTAAAAATTAGCAATAATATTCACTAAATGATGTTGTTGCCAAATTTTGTACAATTCAAGGGTAGAGCGCGGGTACAATTTTTTAGAATTGTATTAAACCTGATAAAATGTAACATATATTATTTTGGTAAGTTTAGTTTAAAATTCAATATGTGCCACAATTGTCAAATGCACCTTATCTTAAGGATAGGTCATGGTTCCGAATCTCCTCTCCTTAACCCATATTCCATATAATTTTGGTAATAATTAAAGAATTAAAAATCTTTTACAATAAAAACGGTGGGAAATGGATTCGAAACTGGGACTTAGTATATGAATAAACGAGTTCTCACCAGCTGAACTACAAGAACTCTTTGAAAATGAAGAAAATTACCATGTATATAATCTAAAAATTTTATTCATTGTCAACCAAAAAAATTCTTCCCAGCGGATCCTATACAGGCGACCGCAAGGGCTCGACGTGTGCTGGGTCCGCCTAGGGATGGCAAAAAGGCTCGGCGGCTCGCACGGCTCGGGCTCGGCTCGGAAAAAGCCCGAGTCGGGCCCAGCTCGAGCTCGGTTCCACCGAGCCAAGGCTCGGGCCGAGCCTCATTTTGAGGGCTCAGCCAGAGCCGTGTGGCTCGGGTCGGCCCGCAAAAAAAAAAATCAAAATTTGCCAACTTATTTCACTCATCATGAAACTAATAAACTAATTATAAGTGACAAATTTATCTCATAATGTATCACATAGATTATTTTGAAAAATGGGTGATATTTGTTTGTTTAATATTTATTGTATTATTAGTTTATTACTGTTTTCATTTCTCTAAAACTCTAAGTACCTAAATATTTAAAGTATGCATTTTCTCATTTACACAAATGTTTATTATTCTATATTAAGTGAAATTATTAGTGATATATATTACTTAATTACATTTAAAAATTGAGCTAATTTCATTAATGGTTACTAAAATTTGTAAGAAAATTTAAATCGATCATTAAAAAGATTTATTACTTTGTTATAATGGATAGTTACTCATTTATGAATCTAACATGTTATCCGACATAAGCCTATAAGGTGCCAAAAAAAAAAAACCGAGCCGGCTCGGGTCCAAAGCTCGGGACAAGCCTCATTTTTTTTGGCCAGGCTCGGCTTGGGCCCAAAAAAGCTCGGTCCAAAAAAGCTCTGGCTCGGCTCGAGTTTTTTTTTTTCCGGCTCGACTCGGCTCGTTGACATCCCTAGGTCCGCCACTGCATTTGGGGGGAGGGGGGGTGCCTCCTCCCTCTAACCCCCCGTGTTGAATATATTGCGAAAGGTCAATATGTAATCTGAAAGATAGATATAAATTATGCTTTACTTGTTCAAATTAGAAGTTCACTAGTGACACAACTTGTAGAGTTGTTTGTTTATATGCTAATTTAGGTGTTCTTTTGTTTTGATAAAAGTGAATCGGTCACACCTCGTATCCTCAAGAAAGCAAGATGCTACATGCACTGATAGATTTTCCGGATGGAGTTACAGATGGTGAGATGGCAACCTACAGTATATTTCATGTGAAAAAAATGTATGTATGTTGACTGGATGAATGTTTTATTATTGATGAGTATTTTACTAAAATGGGCATTTTGAAGTTTTTTGTGTTATGGTTGATAAGTGATTTTCTTGGTGGGTTACTGGGCCTTATAGCTTGAAATTTGGTTTGGTTTGGTTTGGTTTGGTTATTTTGGTAATAAAGTCTAAGGCTTAATAGCATGAAACGTCCATACGTTTGACAGTTAGTGTGCAAAACATCCCAATGTTTCTTTTTTTGCATTTTCGTCCCTATTTCAACGTTTGCGGTGTGGAAAACATCATTTTCACTATTTTTCAGTATAAAATGACCAATACACCCTCAAATTTAAATAAAACAAAGAAAATGAAATGAAAAATAAAAAAATAAATTGTAATTATACTCTCAAACTTTTTAAAAAGTGCAAATGGGTCCAAAAGTCTTATTAAACACAAAAGGTTTAAACACAAAACGTCCCTACGTTTGACACTTAATGTGAAAAATGTCCATACGTTTCAAACATGTTTGTATTTGCTCAATAGCACAAAATGTCCATACGTTTGACACTTATTGCGTAAAACGTCCTTACGTTTCATTTCTTTTTACATTTTCGTCCTTATTTCAACGTTTCATTGCAGAAAACGTCATTTTCACTATTTTTCAATGTAAAATGATCAATATACCCTCATATTTAAATAAAACAAAAAAGGAAAATAAAAATAAAAATAAAAATAAATTACAATTATACTCCCAAACTTTTTAAAAAGTGCAAATGAGTTTAAAAATCTTATTAAAATATTCAAACCATCAGTCTTTTCTTCATCTCTCAATGTGGAAAACGTCCCTACGTTTCAAACTTCAAAAATAGATATAAACATGTTTGCTAATATAGTAATATGGCTGGATTTACTTGTTCTCATTTATTTCCTTTGTATTTTTCTATTTAGTTGCTTCGCCGTACAGATAACGAGATCAAAAACTTCTGGAACACTAGAACCAGAAGAAGGCAACGTGGTGGATTACCAGTCTACCCCGCTGAAATATTTTTGCAACCACTAAATGGTAACCAACGAACGTCAACATCATGACTTCTCACCGAATATAAACTCTGTGATCCCGACAGTGGAATTCAATAGTTCAGAAGTCAATCAGCATTTACATACACCACCACATCTTGATATTCCTGCAAATAGCCTTCTAGAACAATATCCAAACTTGTCATTCTAGCCATCGAATGGTCTTCGAGGATCAGAATCTTTGTTTCACGGTTTGAATGCAGACGTTTGTGATGTTCTCCCCGACGGGATTAAATATCTGACCAATGGTTCTGAGCAGATTGCTCAATCTTTTCCACCTCCCTCTGCATATGATAGTAACCCGAATTGCAACCATCCAACACCCTCGAGTGCAATTCCTGATTGACATGCCATTTTGGATGGTAACTGTAGACTTTGGGCCTCCAATCTCTTCGTTCTGGGCTCAGTATCACCAACCAAACGACACCACGATTGATAAACACAACCCACAAACCGGTTGCTCAAGATTCTATAGCCCACAAAGGACTTGGAGAAGAAAGACTTTTCAGCCAAGAGAAATTAGCCACAGAGGCTAAGTAGGAAGACAAAACCGGATCTCCCAAGAAAAGCACAAAACCGAGGCACGAAGCAAGTAATAAGGGATCGATTATATCTTCTCAAGTAACAAGGCTGCTCCAGACTTTCTCTCAACCAAAATAGTGATGGACAACCAAATAAATAGGTTAGGAATAGATATGGGCTTTAGGTCAAATAGGGCCCAAATAGCAAAGGAGATAATGGTCTAATATCTTTAAAGTCTTTCAAGTATTTGGGTTGGGCCATGAACAGTACTAATATAATTAGGCTGCTTCAAATGGCTCAAGTGGGTTACATGAGGGGTTTAGACAATCGTGGCATCGATACACAACATCAATCATCGATCGAGACCTATAAAGTATATTCCAACAATAAACGGTTTAACATCATAACCCAAAATTTATTGGGTATCAAAACCTCACAGTAACCTTAGTTCGGAGAAGCTAGAGAGCATTCCAGTCCAAACTTGAATACATAGTTTGAACTCACCATCTTCTCCATTTTCTTCCCTTGAGACCGTCAATACTTCGATCTGGTCCCCTCCAACTGAAACACTCGGTGTAGTCTTTCTCCTGGAAATAATAGCTTGTTGAATGCTGTGTTCTACGGATCACAAAATTTGAAAAATTCGAAGAATAAATCTTTCCCGCAAACTTCTCATGCTACAGATATGTCAGTTCATAGAATGGGAACTTCATTTCATGATCTCCACGAGACACAATGGGAAGCATCCCTCTCCTGTAATTTTCGGGGTCTGAGGCGAACTCCGAAAATTGAACCCCCTAAAATCAGCGTAAATACAAAATCCAACGATGTATTATGTAACGTATTGCTAACTTGAAACTAAACAGTACAACAACAAACAAATATAATATATTAAGCCCCGTGACTCAGTTCATCTTCCAAGAGTCATTTCATACCAAAATTCTAATCTATATAGCAACACAGAGATATAATGCCTCACCATATTTGACAAACCATGTAATGCGTCCAATGAATAAGATAATGGACATAGCTGCAGTGCATAATTTATTAAAAAAAAATCCTAACCAATAATATAAAAATCAGATTCTTCTCTTGATAGATTTCCCCATTACCCCTACCCTTTCATGGTTTCTAACAAAACAACTATTCTAATCTTCAAAGGCCGTAATTAACACCAAATGAAAAAAGAGGCGCATCAAAATGGCCTTTCCATATAGATAAATATAATTTCTAATATTAAGGGAGGATGAAAACATCAAACCCTAAAAAATTACACAACATGCATACAACAGATCCCCTTAAAAAGTTAACGCGTTCCACTATTAAACAAAAAAAAATTATTCAAATGATTGACATGGATATCTTAGAGGTTATAAAAAGATCAAAAAATATCATTTTGCTCCTTCTGTGTAATTAAGCCGTCGTCGTGTCGACGGTGGTGCTGTCTCTCCCGCTGCTTAGTGCTGAGGAAATTCCAATCAAGCGGACAGATGACGAATCAAGTTGAAACTCTAAGGGTCTGTTTGATTACAAATGTGAAAAATGGGTGGAAGTAAAATGTTTTGCAGAGAATTGATTTGCCTAGAAATTGTTTTACTGAGAATGTGTAATTAATTGTGTTTGATTGATATAATTTTACATGAAAAATATTGAAAGTTTGGTGTCCGTTTGACTTTTTTTTTTTATGAAAATTGTCCATTAAAGTGATGTTATTTTCTACTATTGGGTCTACAATTTGTTTCAATTGAAAAAAAATAATTGTACCGAATATCATTCATTTGACTTTATTTTGCATGAAAATTGTCAATAAAAGTGAAAAAAAAAAACTTACCATTGTATTTAGAATTCTTTCCAATTGCCAAAAAAAACCTGAAAAATATATACCAGCCAAAACATCAAGAATTTATTTTCCTTAAAAGGTGAGAAATTTAGAAAGTTGAAAAATATTTTCCTAAGAAAATTTTGCCTATCAAATACTACAAAAAATGAATTTCATGGAAAATATGGTGTATCAAACGAAGCCTAGAAAATACTCTGGGTTTTAAATGCCCCAAAAATTGAGGCCAATTGGTTTTGGGCTAGACTAAAAAAATTGGGGACCAAAAAATGAGGCCCCCTCCATTTTTGGGCCTAAGGCGCGGGCCTCATCTGCCTCGCCTCAAGATCGGCCCTGGCTCTCATCAACGGAAATCAATTGGATGAACCATCCCAGTTAGTCGACACCGTGCCAGGTCTGGATTTTTTCTTTTCTACAAAATTGACCGTTAGTGCATGTTTGGTATAGACCATAATTGGGAAGTACAAGGAACATGACTTTTGTAGTTGGTTTGTATATTAATGCTATTCAATATTGTCTAATCCACATTTCCAAATATATAACTAGTGTTAACCCGTATGTATTAGTTTGTTGCTATGATAATGTATTCCTGTGTTGTTTTGAAGGATGCAAAGGTAAAGAATCAGCAGTCGAGCCAGTCTCAGTGCAACGTTGTGAAAACTCTAAAACAGCAAACCAGACGATCTTCTCGAGTCTTGATTCCTTGCTTGCCTAAAACTGCTCTGGTCCTGAGAGCAACGTGACTAAGGACCCCTTCTGAAAGATGCATTCCAAGGCATTTCTTGGCAATTATTTGAGCTAAAAAGCAAATGAACAGAGGTACTACTTTATCGACATAGTTCTTGTGCATCGAATAAGTCGTGTAATGTCTCAAATGCACTGTTGAGAACTTTACCGAGTATTTCAGCACTGAAAAAAAGTTATTAGTTTTAGTAGTCATTGTAATAGAAACTGCTGCTAAAATTGGGTCGAGTTTTGTGATGTTTGTGTTGGTTTTGAGAGTTAGGGAGATAAGACACCAATTTGTATATAAATAATCTTCATGATTGTTGTATGAATGGTTTCTGGTCTTTAAGCCTCGGTTTGGCCCCATTATCACATATAAAATTATAATTCATTTTTATCTCTTTTCATATCAACCACACATTACGTGTAAATCCAATAGTTTTTTCTTTTCTAAAATCCTTCATTCTCTAAAAAATTAATATTCCTCTCGTTATAATGTAGAATAATAGGGACCAAACGGGCGCTAAATGGCAATGTTATTTATAACGATCCAACTTCTATATCCAAACCGTTAATTTACGTAATGTCCGCTACGGGAGAGAGGTCCATTAATTCTCTGTGTAAAAAAAAAAGCACAATTAATCCTAAAAATCCATAGAATTAACTGTGATCCAAAAACAATAATAGAAACATTTGAGTCTTCGATTTAGATGTAGAATAGTTTCTGACTTTATTCATGGTCATGAAGTGCTATTTTAAACCTCCCCCCGACGTCAACATGAGGAGGAATATAACTATCTTTATTGTTTGGCGCAGAGGTTTTGAATCTAATGTTAAAATTGAGGGTTGTTTATTTATGTTTTAAGGTAGTTGTGGATGCAAGTTCATTGAATGAAATCTTTTGTTTAGTTTTACAGATTTCATGAAGGGGTAATATTGATTCAGATTGCATGTCGAATATGAAATTTATGGTACTTATGCACATTCTTGCCCTTCTTGAGGAGTTTCGCTTTTGTTATAATGCTTAAATATATAGTTTTCTTTTTACTTTTACCGGCAATGATTAGGGGAAAGAGATAGTTGCACATCGTGTTTATGTAATTAATAAATAATTAAATAAAGTGCTTCTCTATGTCATCTCCAACCCAAATCACAAACATAAAACTCAAAGTTCATATTATGTACAATAATATTATACTATATTTTAAAAACAAATGATAAGAAAAAGACGCCACAAATAGAAATACATTTTTAACATCCAATGACATTAACATCTATCAGGCAAACTTCAGTTAGCTTCGTATTCTTATTTTTGTGTCTACATATCAAAAGAGTCACAATCATTATTTATTTCACCTGACTTACATTGAGGAAGTACCTCTCTCTGAGTTTTTCACCTCCAAATACACATATGAAGTCGGTACAACTTCCCATAGAACTATAGTCTACAGAGGGTATGTGGGATCGCGAGGTGTAATCTTCGTTCTCGGTAAGCTCACCTATTACATTGTGCTCGAGATGGAGGAATTTGAGGTGGACGGGAACTGCAAGTGAGAAATGGGAGAAATAGGCTCTTTCCTTCCTCTTCACCTTATTTTGAAACGACTTCTATCTCTTTTCTCCCGAACCGGCCGCAGCATTTCTCATGAATTGATTGTTGGATTTGAATGGATTAAATTGAATATCTCCATATATTGCTTGTGCGAGAGAAAAAGATGATTATTGCGCCCATGATTAATCCAACTAAGATAATGGGCAAACACAGCCGCCCCCAATCCCCACCCACTACGGTTTCTTGGGGGCGTCAGCCATGAAAAGGGGGGAAGCTCCATTAAGGTTTTTCCAGTGTTTTGAAAATCTACCCGATCATTGATTCGGAAAAGGTGAAGGGTCAATGGTCAAAAGGTTCAACTGGGGTTGAATCGGATGGAATAAATACATACAAAAATAATAAAATTATATATATATTTTTTAAGATTTTCATATTAATAATTCAAAGTAAATATATTTTTACTAATTAGATTCATTATCCTACAATTAGTCTCAATACTAAATATTAAAAATCAATATGTTAAAATAGTTTACTTTGTTAAATTAAAATAATTTAAACTTATAAAAAATGATATCTAACATTAATATATTAATAATCAAGTGTAATTTAAGTTAAATTTGAAAATTAAATAAATGAAAGAATGAAGGTGAATATTACAATTTAATTAATTGTTATTAAAAATCAAATTAGCCAAACATACATTTGAAAATGATTTTGATGGATATTTTAACATTTTTTTGGTTATATATCAATATCCCACATTGGAAGTTTATAAAACAATTAGAGTTAAGAGCATGTATAAAAGGCACAATCCCACATTGGAAGTTTATGAAATATTTGGAGAGAAGTGCATCTATAAAATGAGCATGACATCCATTACTTCCCCATGGGCCTTAAAATTCTAAATAAATTTTGAAACCCATTTATGAAGTTAAAAATTTTTAAACAAAAAAAAAATTTGAAAATCGGGACCGGTTTGACGGGTTTTAACCGATTTTGAAAATAATAAAAAATCGGACATGATTTGGCCTGGTTTTGGGCCCGGTTCCGGGCCCAATTTTTCCGGTCGAACCGGCCAGGCCGGGCCGGGTTTGACAACATTGGGTTTTTCACTCATGGAAGATTAAATGTTTTTTCCGATTTTTGGGAGTTGAGGAGGCAGGGACTTCTTGTGTAAATTTGATATGTTAAGGTCATTTGCTGCAATTTAAGGATTATGGTTAAATTTTAAGTTTTAACCCCTAAGGTTTTAAATAAATTCAAGTTGGACCCTAAAGTTATAGGTTTTCCGTTAAAACAAGAAATTCCGTTAGTTTTTCCGTTAAACCAAAAAATTCCGTTTCATAGCCACTTTTTATATATAGAAAGATATATAAAAAGCGGCTATTAAACGGAATATGTTGGTTTAACGGAAAAATTAACGGAATTTCTTGATTTAACGGAAAAACTAACGGAATTTCTTGTTTTTAACGGAAAATCTTTTTTCACCACCCCTTACTTTCAAAATTATAATTAAATAATAATAAAAATAAATTAGATTTTGATAATTCATTCAAACTAAAATATCTTGGAGCTAATTTATCCGAATCGACTTTTCTCGAATCTGATTTATGTATCTAATTACGATTTATCCAACGAGACCAATATTCATATATTTACGATAACTCCATCAATATCTAAATATTTGACAAAAAAAAATAATTTGATAAATGTATCATTTAGTTCCTAACTTTCAAAATATTAAAATATAGTATATAAAAATTGAATTATATTTTATGAAAATTTTCAGGGTATTACATTCTCACCCCCTTAAAATATTTTCGTTCTCGAAAATTTACCCGTCACTTACCAATACTAAGTCTAACACATGATATACATTTATTATCGTAATACATATCATACTTTAACGATAAAATGAATTGCATTATTACTTAAAAAAGAGTAAAGACTTCAGCCATGCAAAAAGTTTAAGCCTCCGTTTGTTTTTCATTAAAACCCCATAAAAATGAAAAATATGACCGTTATCCATCACATCAATCTATCAATTTTGAATTTCTATCTCTTGTGTGGGGTCCAATAACGGCTATATTTTTCATTCTCATTCTACATTAATGAAAATCAAATGGAGCCTAAGTAAACTTATCTTCTTACCCCTTAACATATCTTGAGTTTTCTGTTTGTGATTTTGAGTTGGAAATGACATAGAGAAGCACTTTATTTAATTATTTATCAATTACATAAACATTACATCATTAATTATTTAATTAACCAAAAAATTAAATCTTTATTAATAACAAATTAATTCTTAAACAAAACTATTAAATATAAATTAAGCAAACGTGCATTGCACGTTGCTTGCACCTAGTATGTATACTATATATATATATTAATAGTATATAGTAATATATATAATATATTTATATTATTTTTAAAGTGTTATAACGGGAATACATTGGTTGGTGTAACAGAAAAACTAAACGTGAATTTTTGTTTTTAACGGAAAGAATCTTTTTTCACCACACCCTAACTTTCAAAATTTATACTTAAATAATAATAATAATAAATTAGCTTTCGATAATTCTTTCAAACGAAAATATTTTGGAGCTAACTTATCCGAATCAATTTTTTCTTGAATCTGATTTATGTATCTAATTACGATTTATCCAACGAGACCAATATTCATATATTTACGACAATTCCATCAATATCTAAATATTTGACACAAATAAAATATAATTTGATAAATGTATCATTTAGTCTATAACTTTCAAAATATTAAAATATAGTATATAAAAATTGAATTATATTTTATGAAAATTTTCGGGGTATTACATTCTCACCCCCTTAAAATATTTTCGTCCTCGAAAATTTACCCGTCACTTACCAATACTAAGTCTAACACATGATATACATATATTATCGTAATACATATCATACTTTAGCGATAAAATGAATTGCATTATTACTTAAAAAAAGAGTAAAGACTTAAGTCATGCAAAAAGTTTAAGCATCCGTTTGTTTCTCATTAAAAATCCATAAAAATGAAAAATATGACCGTTATCTATTACATCAATCTATCAATTTTGAATTTCTATCTCTTGTGTGGGGTCCAATAACGGCTATATTTTTCATTCATTCTATATTAATGAAAATCAAATGGAGACTAAGTAAACTCATTTTCTTACCCCTTAATATACCTTAAGTTTTCTGTTTGTGATTTTGAGTTGAAAATGACAGAGAGAAGCACTTTATTTAATTATTTATCAATTACATAAACATTACATCATTAATTATTTAATTAACCAAAAAAATTATATCTTTATTAATAACAAATTAATTCTCCTAATAAAAACTATTAAATCATAAATACCCTAAGCACACCCTTGCTGCATTGCATCCGTTGCTTAAACTCTTCGCTTTATATATATATAATATATATATATATATATATATATATATATATATATATATATATAAAGTGTTAAACGGAATACATTGGTTTGGTTTAACAGAAAAACTAACGGAATTTTTTGTTTTTAACGGAAAATCTTTTTTCACCACACCCTACTTTCAAAATTATAATTAAATAATAATAATAATAAATTAGCTTTTGATAATTTCTTCAAACTAAATTATCTTGGAGCTAACTTATCCGAATCAACTTTTTCTCGAATCTGATTTATGTATCTAATTACGATTTATCCAACGAGACCAATATTCATATATTTACGATAATTCCATCAATATCTAAATATTTGACACAAATAAAATATAATTTGATAAATGTATCATTTAGTCCCTAACTTTCAAAATATTAAAATATAGTATATAAAAATTGAATTATATTTTATGAAAATTTTCGGGGTATTACATTCTCACCCCTTTAAAATATTTTCGTCCTCGAAAATTTACCCGTCACTTACCAATACTAAGTCTAACACATGATATACATATATTATCGTAATACATATAATATTTTAGCGATAAAATAATTGTATTATTACTTAAAAAAGAGTAAAGACTTAAGTCATGCAAAAAGTTTAAGCCTCCGTTTGTTTCTCATTAAAAACCCATAAAAATGAAAAATATGACCGTTATCCATCACATCAATCTATCAATTTTGAATTTCTATCTCTTGTGTGGGGTCCAATAACGACTATATTTTTCATCCTCATTCTACATTAATGAGAATCAAATGGAGCCTAAGTAAACTCATTTTCTTACCCTTTAACATACCTTGAGTTTTCTGTTTGTGATTTTGGTTTGGAAATGACAACGAGAAGCACTTTATTTAATTATTTATCAATTATATAAACATTACATCATTAATTATTTAATTAACCAAAAAAATTACATATTTATTAATAACAAATTAATTTTTAAACAAAACTATTAAATATAAACTAAGCAAACGTGCATTGCACGTTGCTTACACCTAGTAATATATTAAGCCCCGTGACTCAGTTCATCTTCTAAGAGTTATTTCATACCAAAATTCTGATCTAAATAGCAACACAGAGATATAATGCCTCGCCATATTTGACAAACCATGTAATGCGTCCAATGAATAAGATAATGGACAGTGCTGCAGTGCATATTTTTAAAAAAAAATCCTAACCAAGAATTTCATAAAAATCAGATTCTTCTCTTGATAGATTTCCCTATTACCCTTACCCTTTCATAGTTTCTAACAAAACAACTATTCTAATCTTCAAAGGCCATAATTAATACCAAATGAAAAAAGAGGCGCATCAAAATGGGCCTTTCCATATAGATAAATATAATTTCGAATATTAAGGGAGGATGAAAACATCAACCCTAAAAAATTACACAACATGCATACAACAGATCCTCTTAAAAAGTTAATGCGTTCCACTATTAAACAATAAAAAAAATTATTCAAATGATTGACATGGATATCTTAGAGGTTATAAAAGGATCAAAAAATACCATTTTGCTCCTTCTGTGCAATTAAGCCGTCGTCGTGTCGACGGTGGTGCTGTCTCTCCCACTGCTTAGTGCTGAGGAAATTCCAATAAAGCGAACAGATGACGAATCAAGTTGAAACTCTAAGGGTCTGTTTGATTGCAAATGTTAAAAATGGGTGGAAGTAAAATGTTTTGCAGAGAATTGATTTGTCTAGAAATTGTTTTACTGAGAATTGTAATTAATTGTGTTTGATTGGTATAATTTTACATGAAAAATGTTGAAAGTTTGGTATCAGTTTGACTTCGTTTTTTTATGAAAATTGTCCATTAAAGTGATGTTATTTTCTACCATTGGGTCTACAATTTATTTCAATTGGAAAAAAATAACTGTACTGAATATCATTCATTTGACTTTGTTTTGCATGAAAATTGTCAATAAAAGTGAAAAAAAAACTTACCATTGTGTTTAGAATTCTTTCCAATTGCCAAAAAAAAACCTAGAAAATATATACCAACCAAAACATCAAAAATTTATTTTCCTTAAAAAGGTGAGGAATTTAGAAAGTTGAAAAATATTTTCCTAGGAAAATTTGCCTATCAAATACTACAAAAATTAAATTTCATGAAAAATATGGTATATCAAACGAAGCCTAAGAAATACTCTGGGTTTTAAATGCCCCAAAAATTGAGGCCAATTGGTTTTGGGCTAGACTAAAAAAAATTGGGGACCAAAAAATGAGGCCCCCTCCATTTTTGGGCCTAAGGCGCGGGCCTCATCTGCCTCGCCTCAAGACCGGCCCTGGCTCTCATCAACGGAAATCAATTGGATGAACCATCCCAGTCAGTCGACACCGTGCCAGGTCTGGATTTTTTCTTTTCTACAAAAATTGACCGTTAGTGCATGTTTGGTATAGACCATAATTGGGAAGTACAAGGAACATGACTTTTGTAGTTGGTTTGTATATTAATGCTATTCAATATTGTCTAATCCACATTTCCAAATATATAACTACTGTTAACCCGTATGTATTAGTTTGTTGCTATGATAATGTATTCCTGTGTTGTCTTGAAGGATGCAAAGGTAAAGAATCAGCAGTCGAGCCAGTCTCAGTGCAACATTGTGAAAACTCTAAAACAGCAAACCAGACGATCTTCTCGAGTCTTGATTCCTTGCTTGCCTAAAACTGCTCTGGTCCTGAGAGCAACATGACTAAGGACCCCTTCCAAAAGATGCATTCCAAGGCATTTCTTGGCAATTATTTGAGCTAAAAAGCAAATGAACAGAGGTACTACTTTATCGACATAGTTCTTGTGCATCGAATACGTCGTGTAATGTCTCAAATGCACTGTTGAGAACTTTACCGAGTATTTCAGCACTGAAAAAAGTTATTAGTTTTACTAGTCATTGTAATAGAAACTGCTGCTAAAATTGGGTCGAGTTTTATGATGTTTGTGTTGGTTTTGAGAGTTAGGGAGATAAGACACCAATTTGTATATAAATAATCTTCATGATTGTTGTATGAATGGTTTCTGGTCTTTAAGCCCCGATTTGGCCCCATTATCACATATAAAATTATAATTCATTTTTCATCTTTTTTCATATCAACCACACATTACGTGTAAACCCAATAGTTTTTTCTCTTTTAAAATCACTCATTCTCTAAAAAATTACTATTCCTCTCGTTATAATATGGGATAATAGGGACCAAACGGGCGCTAAATGGCAATGTTATTTATAACGATCCAACTTCTATATCCAAACCGTTAATTTACGTAATGTCCGCTACGGGAGAGCGGTCAAGGGCTTGAATCCTAAGGACACGATAGACTCTTTCATAGCGGACAATACGTAAGTTAACGACTTGAATATAGAGCATTGACATTTTTCTTAACAATGATTTAAGTTGAACCCTGATACCAATTGGATATAAAGATTGGATCGTTACATTATTGATATTAGACATGTGGTGTTGATTGCATGTAATCCAATTATATGATAAATTTTAAGAGCTCTAAAAGAATAATGCCCAAGTCTAAAGGGATACCTATAAAAAAAGGTGAATATAGTACCATTCACAATTCAATATGGGCAGTAGTAGCTAGGATTTCAAAAATTGCACAAATACCTTTCCATTTTAGGCACAAACTCTCCTTTTGGATGGATTCCATCCCAAAAAAGATCGATAATCTTGCATATGGACTGACTTTCTTTTTAGGAAAACTTGCATATGCATTCTCGACTTTGACGAAAGTAACAATCATTTTCCTAACTAATTTGGTCTTGTTTTTATCCCCAACCTTTAAGACATTAAAATCAAATCCCTCCTATTAATATATATTTTTAAAGACAAAGTTATCCATATATATTTAAATAAAATATAAAAACGCTTTTTTTTTTTCTTACGGTCAAATCAGTCTTGCCCCAACAATTTAGTCATAGATACATAGGGTTAACTCTTTTCTTAAAATCAACAAAAAGCAAAAAGAATAGAAAATTGAGCAAGGGGCATGTTTGTAGCTTGTGTTGGAAATCACATTTTTGGCAATGCCATGTCGAAATTATAGAAGACCCTACCTAATTCGTATAAGATGAGAAATACTTCAATGGAACAAGGCACATATCGTAAAACCGTCTATTCGAAATACATTGCTTTAAAACACTGAGGATGTTCCACCCATTACATTTTTCTCTTACAACACAACATTCATAGTTTGGGATTAAAATAAACTATATATAAGACCTCGTTAAGATTTTGAATATTTACACTATGATAGCTAAAGTAATTTCCTGACTATGACCATGAGAACAACTTCATCGACCATCAAGTAATTAATCAAAACTTCAATGGCCTTAGGCGCAATTAAATCTATTTTGGACAGTATTCCGAAACAACGTAAAGTATAATTAGGCGTGGAAGTCAAGGGAGCCTAGATGTAAAAAAAAAAAAAAGCATTAGCTATTTTAATTGTTATTTTAAATACTTAGAGGTTGTTTAAGCCCTCCTTTATTTTTTTTTTAAAAAAGTGCATTTTGTAATAAGGCTACGATGAAAAATGTGTGATTAAAAGATGAGAAATTATTTTGAATTTGCGTGTAATATTAATTTATTAAAAAATGTGTGGTTAAAATAGAATCAAATCACTGTTCAAGAATGTATTTTGAATTTTTGATAAAGAAAATGGCTCGAACAAGAGCTTAGCCCATGTTTGGTACCCATTAAAATTTTCATTCTCATTCTTCTACTCATTTTCAACCACACATTTTTCAATAAAATAATATTTTTCATCACATCAAAAACTTTTTCTTCTTTTCAATCATACATTCTCCATCAATCTACTATTCTATAATACATTCTTTCAAAATAATGTGTCTCAAACACACCCTTAATCATTTAAAAATTATTTAATAATTAAAATAATACATATCAAATATTTAAAATTATAAAATACTATATTTAATAATTCATACAACTAGTCAATTATACAATTTTAAAGTTTTCGAAATGCAGTCTACTTTTCATAGTTTCAACTTTCAATTAAACAAATCATACTTAACAAATTTATAAAAACTTCATAAATACTTTTGAAACTTCCGACAAAACGATAAATCTTAAAATCATAATTACATGGCTTAGAAATTTTATTTAATTTTTTTATCAAATAAAGTCATTTTTTTTTATTTTTTGCTTTTATAAAGATAAATTTATTTAAAAATTTGAAATTAAAATCAAATGAAAGTCTTTTAAAAAAAATTAATAAACTAAAGTAAATAAAAGATTTATTAAAAAGGAAAAAAATAAAGAATAAATAAAGCCTACCTAGACACTCCTAATCACCTCTAGGCTCATTTAATCACGGATCAATTTAGCAGTTAACCACTTAATTCGTGTTTAGCACTGGTTATTGACCATTGCTTGCTCGTGTCCAAAAGGGGAAAGGATCTGTGACTTCCTCCGGATTCCATTTGAGTGCCGCCCGCTGGAAATCCAATCATAGACATACATATACTGTGTACACATTTGGTTATGATATGGCTGAAAACAGTATGATATCTGTTGAAGAAGCACTCAAGACAGTGTTGAATGTCGCTCAAAGGCTGCCGCCTGTGACGGTATCCCTCCATGAGGCCTTAGGCAAAGTTTTGGCGCAAGATATTACTGCCCCTGATCCTCTTCCTCCTTATCTTGCCTCTGTCAAGGTCAGAAAATAGGGATACGTGTATATCGTGTGAAAAAATGTGTGTATGCTCACTGGTTGAAAGCGTTTTCGCTGAAATGGGCGATTTAAAGTTTTTATGGGGTGTTTGCTAAGCGAATTTCTTGGTGTGTTATTGGGATTTTTAGGCTTGATGTTTGGTTTGGTTTGGTTTAGTCATCTGGTATACTGATTGAATTGGAAATTCTGAAGAGTTAATGAAAATGAAGTATTTAGTATTTCTCTATCATTTTTTTCTTTCATTTTGAAGTGAAAATTGTTCATTTCTTGATGTGGTTTTTGCTTCATTATAGCCTTGTGGACAATTATGTGTCTCTAGTGTGATAGCAGACCGTTAATAATGTCTTTGATTTCAATGGATTGACAGAATAAATTATGAGCAATTTACTGCAAAAGCTGGAGTTTTTTTTTTTGGTTGAATGTGTGAGGTCCTAATTGAAGGTCAGCCAAGTATATATTATTTGCATTGATTGGTAATCACAGTACGGTGATTTTTGAGGTTTGCTTAACAAAGGCTTTGAAGACTAAGTGACCAGAATTTTGGGAGCTTTGCCATTAACATATCCCGAAGTCCATCTAGCAACTTTAGTGAAAAAGATTATGGAAAGTTTAGGCTAAAAATGCAGCAGGTGTTTGTATCTTTCTGGGAATCTCTCGATAACATCCTTGTCTCAAACTATTATTTCCTTTTTCGCCCCCCCCCCCTTTGGTCAGGGGGGTTTAAAATGAAAAGGTCACGATGTAGGAATCATTTGCCTTAGCATAATACACAAAGGAGTAACCTTTTATCCGAAGTTTCTTTTTATGGAGATTTGATCTTGATAGATGATCCATGAGGATAACTTGACCAGCGTGTTTTGCAATATTTTCTAGATTACAAATGTTTGATTGACCGTGACCTAAACAAAGTTGGTATCAACTAGTCCGTGATGAGTTCTATCTTGTACCACTTCAGGATGGGTATGCTGTACTTGCTTCAGATGGACCAGGTGAATATCCTGTAATTTCTGAATCAAGAGCAGGAAATGATGGAGTTGGCGTGACTGTGACCCCTGGAACTGTTGCTTATGTGACAACAGGAGGTGAATATATTGTTGTTAAATGTCTATGTTCTTCATAAAGCCATTTCCCGTTTGTTCAGTCTAGTCCCTTTTTATTTTCAAGAAATTGAAAATGATCTCATAACATAATTATATGTTACACCAGTTTGACTCCTGGAAAGTTGGTCTCTGTTTTTTAAAATGTGAATTTTGATCTTTCTAGACAAATTTTTTTGTTCCCTTCAGGACCAATACCCGATGGCGCTGATGCTGTTGTGCAAGTAGAGGACACCCAACTAATAGAAAATGCATCAGTAGATTCAAAGCGAGTACGAATATTGAAACAGATTAAGCAGGGAGTTGATATACGTCCAGTGGTATGGATTTTTTACTTATTTGCTAAATCTGTTGTGTATCAACTTCACTTCACTGTTAAAAGATTTATTCTTACTACTTAATTCAGTGGAAAGTAATTACATAGAATTTATTGCTATAATGGTCTAGTGTAATATCATATCCAACAGAGAAAAAATAATAATAATAATAAAAAATCAATCGATAATTTTGTTCAAGTAAACTCAATTATTTGAAAGAAATTAAGTAAGTTGGTCTCCTGCAATCACGAACTTCAATATGCATTATCTTTAAGAAAAACGAACTCACAATTATCATTTGTATTTTGTAGTCAAAACCTAATCATATGGGCTTAAAAACAGAGAAGATAGTGAATTCAGTGACTTGTTAAAGACAAACTTTAACTAAATATATTTGTCATCTCTCTAATAGTTTAAGCTTTTGAATGAAGTAGTTCGACATTGTACAACAACAACAAAAGACTAAGCTTTGTTGCCTAAAATTTATGGTAAGCTTCATGAATACTTTTTCCCACTCCGTTCAGTGCATTGCTAAATGTACTAGACGGCTCAAAGCAACTAGATCCTTAGCGATCAAAGTACGCCATGTTTATTTTCTGACCCTCCATCTTTTTGCTTTTTTTACTGATCTTGCATAATTCTTATGAAGAAGAGCCTCTTTAGGTCTAAGCAAAACATGTCACTACCATTTTAGTTTGACATTCTTTTGATTTATCTTCAATCTAAGCCACCTTCTGTTGGCTTTTATTCTCATTTCTTATGCTATCCATTTTAGTATGACCACACATTCATCTTATCATCCCAGTTCTGTTAAGTTCATCTACCATAAAGCATGGAGTATCATCTTAAGGACCATGTTTGTCATTTAACTCCAATGCTCAATACCATAAAGCATAGCAGGTCTGATAACTGTTCTGTAGAACCGACCTATTAAACTTATGAGGGATATATTGTCAGCCATCTATTGATATGCTTCCTCAATTTCAAGTTGAAGGTCTTATTATTGTGGCTCTTTTCAAAGTGGTGCCCACATTTCTAAAATGAAATTTTTTATACCTTTTGTGGAATACTAAGTATACTGCTCCAATCACAGCCCACTTATCTACTATACATAGCATAAAAGAAACTTGTTATCCACCTTGGCTCCAGTGTTTCTTTGAATTTCATATATTTTCAGTTCTCACCTGAATAATCATGTTAGCTGAAATTAAAACATCAAACTTGAGATGCATGGTGTAAGTGTTATGTTCAATTGAACACAGATATTTTGTTCACATGCACCAGAATCTTTAGTAGAATCCTATTGCACCAGAATCTTTATTAGAATCCTATTCGTTGTGATCTAGCATCCGTATATCACTGTCACTATCAATAGTTTATAATGCTCGAACAAAATCTTCTTGGCCAGGGATGCGATATTGCTGAAGGTGATGTGGTTTTGAAATCTGGAGAACGTTTAGGACCTGCAGAGATTGGCCTACTTGCCACTGTGGGTGTATTGACAGTGAAGGTATTCTTCTTCATCAACTTTTTATCCATGTACATATGTGACTTTTTCGCCCCCTGTATCCCTGTTTGATCCTCAAACTCCCTTTGTTTCATGCTGAAGCAATTTATTACTGTTTTATAATGGTAATAAATAGGTATATCCTACCCCGACAATTGCCGTGCTTTCAACGGGTGATGAACTTGTTGAGCCAACCAATGGGACTTTAAATCGTGGTCAGGTACGGAAATTATTTTGGTAATTGTTTATCTCACTGAGATTGCTTGCCTATGACTCAATACAAGTTCCTGAGTTCATATCCACTTGTTTAATTGCTAAGCAAGACTGAAATACGACGAGCAACCATTTAGAATGTTAGCTGAGTAAACACACAATCCTAAAATACTGGAAGTAGAAACTTTATGGTCTTCTGGAGCATTGGTCAAAGGCTGGGTTTAAGATATATTTACACTTGATATTTCTTTTTTCTGATTCCATTCTTCTTTGGTTTTGTTTTCTTTCGAGGCGTGGGTGAAGGAACGTTAGAAATTGTGTCCTCAGGTACCTCAATGTCTTATGCATTGAGGTAACAGTTCAATGGACGAACCCATGTCTAGTTACTTGGATGCCCCTTTCTGATTAAGTGGATACTTTCATTATTTCTTTTCATGTTCATCTGTGTTCCAGGATTGAGATTCTTGCAAATTTAAAGGTGAAAAAAAAAAAAAAAAACCTTGATAGGGAAGTTTGTTCTGTAGATTATGCAAAATCATCACTAAGAATGGCATCATCATTTTTTATTTTACATTGTTCTGTAGATTAGGGACTCCAACCGTGCCATGATACTTGCTGCTGGAACACAACAGCAGTGCAAAGTTCTTGACCTTGGTATAGCTCATGATGATGAAAAAGAAATTGAGAAGATTCTGGATAGAGCTTTTTCTTCTGGAATCGATATCCTTCTGACTTCTGGAGGTGTTTCCATGGGAGACAGGGATTTTGTTAAGCCTCTACTTGAAAAAAGCGGAAAAGTACACTTCCATAAGGTAAACGTTTGTTAAGCCTTTACTTGAAAAAAAGGGAAGAGTACACATCCATAAGGTAAACATTTGCACCTTTTCCGAATGATCTTCCATTCAGGTTTGTATGAAGCCAGGAAAACCTCTTACATTTGCTGAGATACTCCCTGGGTCCACTGAAAACAAGAAAACCAATAAAATCCTTGCGTTTGGATTACCTGGGAACCCTGTGAGCTGTTTGGTTGGTTTCCATCTCTTTGTGGTCCCTGCTATTCGACATCTTTCTGGATGGACCAATCCCCGCCTTCCAAGGTTGCTGAAAGTTATGGGTTTCTCTTTCTTTCTGTCACTGTATCCCAATTTATTAACCTTTTACACTCCAGTCTTCACTTTTCATATTTTATTCACGAGTTCATACTCCTATCAAGAAGCATTGTTGTCTAATTTTCAAATATGTTTTGGTAGAGTGCATGCTCGTCTTAAGCGGTCGATTAAGACCGATCCAATTCGTCCAGAATTTCATCGTGCCTTTGTCAGGTGGGAGGTCAATGATAGATTAGAAAACTCAGGGTAAGAATTAATCCTGTGATGCTAAATTTCTTCATGTAGATTGAGGATCGTTGATTACAGATTTTCAGTACTACAAATTTATGCCATCTCAAGTATTGTTCGAGTTTGTTCTGCATTTATCACGCTTGATGACGACATAAACATGACCATATTTTATTTTCTTTTGACTTCTAGATTTGTTGCTGAGAGTACTGGCCATCAAATGAGTAGTCGGCTTCTAAGTATGAAGTCAGCAAATGCTTTCTTGGAACTTCCTGCATCAGGCAACCTAATTCCTGCTGGAAGTTTTGTGGTAGCGTGGATCATTTCCGACTTAAGTGATTTTTCTGGACATGGATTACCAACATCAGCCCAGTCAGTTAACGCAGAACAGGGATGCATGCCTCAAGAAAAAAAAATTGAGTCACAAGGTTCTGAATTTAGAGTGGCTATCCTCACAGTAAGTGACACTGTTTCATTGGGCTCAGGGCCTGATAGAAGGTATCTCTTACCATGGTCTTGTACCTTTATGGTACCTTTGCCTTGCTTGGAGTTGATCCTGTCTTGGATCTGTGCGGGCTATATTTCACTAATTGTGTACTTTTATTGTCTGATATTCATCCTCTTTCTTGTCTGTCTCGTCCGTGTATAGCTTTAGTGATGCCCGGCATACCCAGCTTACTGTATTTATGTCCAATCCTACATGTTAGAAGTGCTTTGTGTGGGGATGATGGGTGTAAAGGGATGTGCAAGAAGATGGGTGACTATTCGAGAGGTTAGAAATAAGGTGTGCCATTTTAGTAAGTGAGAGGTGCATCGGGATACACTTTTCCGGATCATCATTCCCGAAAGGTCACTTCTATGATGCTAGAACAAAAGTGCAAATGGATAATACTTTATGTCAAAGTGGAACATGAAAGTACTGACCAACGTGCGACATAAATCAGCATATTGCTACTTGCATTAGTATGGTTTTTGGTATTAAACGTTTTAGGTTGGTTGGTGAATGCAAATTTTAAGTAAGTTTTGAATTGGATTAACTAATATTGATGTATTACTAGGAAATAGGAATCAATGTATAAAAACATTTACATGTTTGTATCAAAATTCTTATTATTGCTGTTACGCGCTAGTTTTTTTAGTAGGTGACAGAACTAATCTGTGTTCTCTCTTTACAATGGAGGACCCATCACTTAAAGTTTCCTGTTCACGGAAATGTCTTCCAATGTCATATTAATTCATTTACCTGTTGGAATTATGACTCATTCAACTTCAAGTTTGATAGAGACAAATGATTTTAAGCAAATTAAATATGCAGTCAAATTATCTTTAACATGTTAATTTTCCTTAAATAGTCAATTGTGTCAATAAAAAAATAAATTTTCTCTCTCATATATTGCTTCTCTTTGGTGATCTGATATGATGTATAATTCTGTAGTGGTCCACGGGCAGTTTCCGTTGTGAATTCATCATCAGAAAAACTAGGAGGGGCAAGTGTGGTTGCGACTGCTGTTGTTCCAGATGAGGTGCTGAAAATCAAGGAATACTTAAAGAGGTGGAGTGATGTTGACAAAATGGATCTCATTCTTACCCTTGGTAAGTTACTAAATTCTATAATCTATCCTTTTTGTTGAGGTATGCAGGGAAACCGTTTACTCACTACGTTTCAAACTTTCATCAGCTTTTGTTCCCCAAATTACTTATTTTGGGATCAAGATATTATGCATGTTTGTGTAAGCTTAAACAATTTTCTTATAATTTTGTTTACTAGTAAATAAGTAGGTTTTGAAATATATTTCTTTTTTTGAAAAATAAGTTACTTATTTTGAATTTAACTCTTACCATCAAAATAAATAGTTTTTTACTTATAAGAAAAAAGTAGCATATCCAAACACGTTTGGGAGCAAAAAGTTACTTAAAGTAAAGTAACAAAGCCTATGTTTGAGCTACATTAAAATTTTCATTTTCATTATTCTACTCATTTTCAACCACACATTCTTCAATAAAATAATATTTTCCCATCACATCAATAACTTTTCCTTCTTTTTCAACCACACATTTTCCATCAATCTACTGTCCCAAAATACATTTAATGTGGCTCAAACACACCCTAAAACGTTTAAGTGTAGCTTTTAAGTAATTTTCTAACTTATAAGAAAAAAAATAGTTGGGACCAAGATGTTACTTAAAAGCATAAGTAACCCCAAGTTTGGCCAAACATACTCTTCCGTGCTTGAGTTTAGGGCTTGGGCCTTGAGGGGTGCACCTAGAATATATATATTTGTATTCGACTCTTTTTTCATCAGTAAAGAATCAAATCAATTAGGTGGCACTGGCTTTTCCCCAAGGGATGTCACCCCAGAAGCTACAAAGGAGGTGATTCATAAGGAAACACCTGGTCTTCTGCATGTTATGATGCAAGAGAGTCTGAAGGTACTGGAGTTTACCCTGTGGTTTCTGTAAATTGATTTATTCTGTTTTGTTAAACATTAAAATGTATATTTACGACATGTTTCTTGGTAATTGAATGCCTTTGCCATGATTTACATTTTTATGTTCTCAGGTGAAACCTGAAACTCGAGACGTGCCATTGGGTTTTTTTTGCTTTGCCCATTTTTTTCTTGATGGAGTGGGCTAGGCCTGTTTGAATGTCAAGAACTGTAGGTCTTGAGAGTTGTAAGCATGGGTTTTGCCATGAAAAGAAATAGGATTTTTTATGTTCGAATCCAACTGCTGTCTCCTTTGGAAGAAAATATTTGTTGAGACAAAACCTTAATTAGATGAATTTATGAAATTTTGCAGTTATATGAGTTTAGACCAGCAGAAACAAGTTAATGAACACGGGGGAACTCTTGTAAACTTGAGGAGTAATCACGGAACTAACTTTCCAAGTTGTATTTAGATACAAATTCATTTTTTCTTGCATTTTAGGTCTACATAGACCTTCTACTTTATAGTTCAACATTTTTGGTGTTGCCATGCAGAAAGAGTTATATGATATCTCAAGCTTGGCACTTTTTTAAGGTACTAATTATTGTGAGTACCCGTAACAGGTAACGCAATTTGCAATGCTCTCCCGCTCTGCAGCTGGAATAAGAGGATCGACACTGGTAAGATATTATTTGTAGATCCCCTTTCATTGTACTTCATAAAATATATCTCCAGGGACGTACCATGACCCCAATTACACGTTCCAAGCTCAATTTGTAATGAATATTGGAAATTTTGTGGAATAAATGCAAGTTTGATGACAAGATGACCCTTTCTTTACACATCCACATACATAGCCAGACATGAAGGGGGTTAAATACACTGGTCACTAAACTTTTTTGAATGGAATTTTAAGTTGGTCTTTTGACTTAAAATTTTGTTACGATTAGGTCACTCCGACCTTATTGAGTCCAACTAATGCAAAAAGTGTTGTGGTAGTCTAGTTATTTTGCCTACTAGACTGCAATGTCAAAAACTAATGGATATAGACACAATTACTAAATTGTAGTAACATTTAAGTTCAGTGACCCAATTGTGACAAAGTTTAAGTTCATAACTTGGAACCAATGAAGTTAAGTGACCGCTTGAATTTTGCTAGAAATTCAGTGAGCACTAGTATTTTTAACTTTACACAAACGTGTACAATCTGGCCATCTTTAACCTTATCCACTCTAGATTGCCTTAATTGGTCGTCAAAAGGATTTTATTATTTCTTTCTTTCGCACATTTTTTGAAGATGTGGTATACATGTTTCTGATTGAACTACATGTTCAGATAATTAACATGCCGGGGAATCCCAATGCTGTTGCTGAATGCATGGAGGCTTTGCTGCCTGCTCTTAAGCACGCATTGAAGCAAATCCAGGGCGACAAGAGAGAAAAACATCCTCGTCATGTTCCTCATGCAGGTGCTACTCCGGTTGATACCTGGGAACACAGTTACAAGTCGGCTTCTGGCGTTGGCCAAGAACATGGTTGTTCTTGTTCACATTGATGGCATCTTGGTATATCAGGGTCATGTAGTGTCAACGTGTATTTTACTGTGGATGTTGGTATTGAACAAATTTTACATGAAATGACGAAAAATTACAAAATACACCTTACATTTTACATTCTAAAGCTCGTGTTTGTCAGAACTTGAATAGAATTTGCTAGAATGAGAAACAAGGTATGCCTTGTTTAAATTCATATGAGTTGTGTTGTATATTTTGCTATAATTGTTCATGATGCTGATTTACAGGGTATAGTAAAAGGGGTATATGGCTTGACAATTCGACTAGTTAAATAGCTCATTGAAGACTTGGTCCATAGAATAGAGAAAATATAATAATTGCTTTAATTATTGTTGAGATGACTTTCAAAACTTACAAAATTAAGGCTGAACTCCTTAACCTTTTACATGGTGTCACCATGATGGTGTGGTTATGGATCTTCATTTTGTTTAAATATATTAGTTTTTGAACCAAAATTGTAGGATGGATGATATAATCAAATGCGACTATCACGTGACTTGAAGTTGAAGGGTGAAATTCTTGCATCATTTAAAATTTTCTCCAATTCAATCGAAAGTCGCGAATGATTTTATTGTCTATGTTTTACTATTTTTGATCAAATGGGAACCCAAATTTACGTGTTTAAGTAGAGGCCATAAGATATGTTGACGTGCCGAGCTCCGAGGTCGGTCAGATCGGATTAATGCACGTGATGACCACGTGATAATGTGAGCTTGGCATGTGAGTTTAGCTCGGATGGTTAGCGTGCCCAAGAAGCTTGTGTAGTCTTTCAAGAGTAGGGAAATCTTAATGATTGGAAATCACTAAGATCAATAATCCAACCATTCAAAATAATCCACAAGAAATAATCTTATATCAGCATACACATCAGCTTCTAATCAAAATGATTAGACCTCTTTTCCAAGACACGCTCATTAATTATTGGGATTCACCTGCAAGATTTACTCATCATGGTGATTGTCAGATCGAGCTCGGTGACCAATTAAATAATTACAACGTGTGTACTTTCCCAACTCGAACTTGTAGGTGACAAGACAGGAAATTAATGAAGTGTGTATATTTTCTCCTATAAAAGAAGGGAAGACTGGAACATATAACATATCTTCCTGTAATATCCATATTTCGAATATTTCTTAGAAATATAGAAAGGAATGGTGTAATTACTTGTGGTGTTGTTTTAGCAATGAATCAAAGTTGTATTTTTCTTTAAAATTGACTTGAATCTTGTTTATACAATTTTCAACGTCAACAAGATTTATAACCACATTATACGAAAGTTTAGGAAACTTATAGTGTGTTTGAGCCACATTATTGTAGAAGAATGTATTCTGAAATAGTAGATTGATGGAAAATGTGTGGTTGAAAAAGAAGAAAAAATTATTAATATTATAAAAAATGTTATTTTATTAAAGAATGAGAATAAAAATTTTAATAGGTAACTCAGTCCTAATTTTGCCTTTAAAATAAGTCACTATTAATTTATAATTTTTGCCTTTAAAATAAGTCACTATCAATGATAAGGTGCGCCACATTGACCACCACAGCAATACGAATCCATAAAACCTAAGAAAGGGAAAATGGCCATATAATTCACAGTTCAGTGCTTGCCAACCGGAATCATTTTTTCGTTCAAAGCATAAGGTCAGAATAGTTGTTTTCTCAGAAAAATGGCCATATATTCTTCATTTGACTTTTTTTATCACTATTGAAAGTTAAGCGATTTTGCCTCATTTGAATCTGTACAAATAGCATAAATATTAGTATTTTTTTTTCCTGAATTCGCGGGTCGTATGATAAAGGGGTATTGGGTTTTTGAGTGTTTGTCCTTATTTTTCAGTGAATGGAAGAATGGGGCTTTGAAGTAGGAGTTTAATGGTGTTGAAAAGATTGAATTTTTAACTGAAAAGAGGTTTTCATTGGAATTAGAATTCAATTCTGGAAGTTATAAAAGCTAGGGTTTGGGTTGCATCTCAAAGAACAATAATTCTTTAATAATTAGCACTGGAGCACGAAAAAGGAAATTTTGTTCCTGGAAAAATGCTTTACCACAGATGAGTGGGATTTTAACCTGTAATATTTTGTCACTGCTCTAGTAATCTAGCAATAAAATCTGCTTTTGGTATTTAGGTAGGCTAAGAATCACTCATTCCTTTCATCTAGCTTTCAATTTAGTTAGCTTGTTTGTTACATATTTTTTTCGATTCTCGTACAAGTAATGTTTCCAGACATGCTTCACGTACAGGAAATTTATCACAGAAAAACTCACAGGCACACGCACATGTGTAGGACCCGCACAATTTTTTAATACATGGTGGGGCCCACCATGTGAGTATTCTGTCAAGTCTCTGTGAAATTCTTCCTGTACTTGAGGATTAATTGAATTTTTAATCTGGCCACTTCATGAAAAGAACAAAGCTGAATAGTTTTCCTTGAACTGCCACGTCTAATTCTCGAGTCAAGTTGATCTTTGATTATATTTTAATGCATCTCTTTTGTTTCATTGCCTAACTTTAGGCCATTTGTACTGAACATGGACTTTTTTGTAGTTTAATGCAAGAAGTTGGTTGGTTGACTTGCACCCAAGTTATTAGATTACGCACTCTGATATCTCTCTTATCGTTAACAAATTTTGCAAAGATAAAATTTTGGTGCATTTCAGGAAGCTTTGCTGTTAAAAAGAATCAAGAGCGACAATATGGCTGATGAGAGAGATCTAATTGAAGTCTTGGAAGAGAATAATCCTATTGACATCATCAAATACATCAACTATGTTCATTCACGACAATGCGGTGCTATAGCAACTTTTTCCGGCACAACTCGTGACACCTTTGAAGGCAAAACAGTCTTAGAGCTAAGATATGAAGCATACGTTCCAATGGCAGTACGCTGCATCAAATCCATTTGTTCTTCTGCAAGATCATCATGGAATCTCAATTCAATTGCTGTTGCTCATCGCTTAGGCCCAGTTCCGGTTGGGGATATAAGTGTATTCATTGCAGTATCTTCAGTTCACCGAGCAGATGGACTGGATGCTTGTAAATTTATTATAGATGAGGTGAAGGCTTCAGTTCCAATATGGAAGAAGGAAGTCTATACTAATGGAGAGGTTTGGAAGGAGAACTCGGAATTTCTGGAGAGGAGGGAAGAACTTGGGGTTCAGGACCAAACGCGAGGATGTTGTGGGAGGAAAGTTAAAGAAGAGGAAGCACTGAATACCAAGAGTTGTTGCAGGGTAAAGGTGAAGGAAAGTGGTGGAGAATTCTTGTAGCGTCAAAATATCCAACGCACCCTGATAGAGGTTGCTGAAAGGTTAGCCTGCTAAGAGGGTCAAGGTGTGCTCGTGCCAAGATTTCTCTCAGTTTCACTGTGTTTGTGGGTCTTTTTTCATTTTGTTAGTCTCAAAGAATTTGAAGGTTATACTAATTGAATCAGAAATTATGTGTTCCTTGTGCAATTCGTTTAGCCTCAAAGAATTTGAAGGTAAACAAATTAAATCAGAAATTAGATTTCACAATAACATCATGATTTCACAATATTCTATACATCACTGATTTTACTGGAAGTAAATCAAAACCACTTAGTTCCTAAACACGGTGACCTAAAGTCAAAAACCACTTAGAACAATTCCTAAACATAGTGACCCAGAGAGAGATCATGACAGTAAAATGATCTTATAACAAATAACCACCAATATTCATGGTTTGAGAGCTCAAGCTCTAATTAGATTTCTTGCTGGTGGAAAAAGAGCAACAGCAGCCCTATCAGTATTTGAATATTTTCGTGAAACTGCCTTGAGCTTATTTTCTGCTGCCCCAGAGTGGAATTGGACCAAGAGTTTTGCGCACTCCCTGTATACAAAGACGTGCAATTAGTATTGTCCAGTCGAGCATATTAGAAATACACTGGTAGGATTAAGGACAGATATACATCAGCTGATCTTCGCTGTAGCCTGTATGGTGGTTAAGAGTTTCATTCCAAAGGGGAGTCTTGTTAAGAGTGCATCGGGCTGCATAGACTGCAGCTGCAGCAAGCTTTGAGGGGCAATACTGGATGATGGCTGAGTAGTTCATCAAACCAAGTTCGGCAAAGAAAAATGCCATGCTCTCCATCTGTGCATCAAAATAGAGCTCAATCAACAAGAAATAAACACACAAAGAAATCTTTGTAGGAGTAGACAGCATATGGTCCCGTACTATCAAATCCTTCCCAACCGTTGGATTGATTACGCGAGAAGGTATATAATAGAAATACCTCCTGATCAGCCGGGACAGATGCTTTGGCATATCGAACCAGAAAGACATATGGAGTTGGAACTGTCAAATACCATTCCAATTTCCCCAGAATTGCTTTCTCCATGAGAAGAACTTGCTCTCTGATATAAGCATTGTCTGATATAGCTATGAAATCACTTACCTTGAAAATAAAAATAAAAATAAAAATTAGCACCTCTTATGACGACTAAAAATGACAAATTAAGCCTTCTTCACGATAAATTTGAAGTCGGAGATTTTTCTACCTCAGGTGCCCATATCTCTTCATACTTGCACGCAATCAGCATTGAGCTGATGCCAACCAGTTGAAGTTCCCTTCTTGAAACAGTCCTCATTGAAAGAAAACGGTCTACTATATTGATTGTGAGGTACAGACTTTCAGGCATCAGATCAAATTTCTTGTGAACTTCAACCAACCAGTCTACAAGGATCTCTCTCATTTTAGAATTGATTTCCGGCTGCAAATCCATGTAATCACGAACTCGAGCATCATCCTGATAACAAGAGAAGCACATACAAAAGTCTTTCCGAGATAAATATGAGAAAACGAAGAGAAACAGGGAACGGGAAAGAAAATTAGCACACCTCTGCAAGCTTGTAGAACTTGTAGATATCCTCAACATACTCCACGGCTGCCAATTCATTATCCACGTCTGCTGCATCAATGTTAACTATTGGATCCTTTGGTTTCTTGGTAATTCCACAAGCAGCCTGGAAAAATTGAGCAGTTAACAGCAGGACAAAACGGTGCAATGGGGCTTCAACAAAATAACAAACCCCTTTCCCTAAAAGGTTGGGGTTGACTACCTAAAAACTTCAATATAATTTCAAGAAAATAAGATGGGAGAGGATCAAAATTAGAACCTTGCTTCGAGCAGTGAGGATCCCAGTCAGAGTCTTTCCGGTCTTCTTTGATGATTTTCTTGCACTCCTCTGGCTTTTCTCTTCTTCATCAGGACTAATGACAATTACAGCTTCCTTCTTCAGCTTGACAAATTCTTTCTTCTGAGGTGCGGCCTTTGGAGCACCCTCTTTTCCTACAACTCCATTGACAACTTCTGGTAGTGGTTTCTGCAAATTAACAACAGCAATCTACTCATTCTGTATACAGGCAAATATCTAAAAAATTATTGAACTCAAAAAAACTAACCAACCTTACTGTTTTTCTCAGCCGCTGCTTGTGCATTTGCCAATAATTGAGCACAGAAACTCCTGACAGCAAAGATTTCATAAGTTCAGTTAAGTCCAAAGCACAAAGCCAAAATATCAATGTCTGTTTGCATATAAGAGAGGGGGGGTGGGTGGGGAGGATACCTTGTTATGGGGCGAGAGATCTGAGTTTGGGGCTTCCCCTCAACAGCTGCAGCAGGAACAAGGTTTCCTATATCTCCGAGAGCTCGCCGATTTCTTCCTTCTGCCCGCACATTCTTCTGCTTTCCTCCTACTGTTGAATCAAAACAAAAATAAAATAAAATAAAATAACTAGTTGAAATCCAAGCCCAAATAATTTCAAGTATTCAAAAGAGATACATAATGCTTAACTTCAAGAAGGATTATCAAATAAGAAAAAAGTAAGAAAACCAAAAATTTGTCATTTCTCAGATCAAATACAGAAACCCACAAATATCCCCTTCAAGATGTAGAATCAATGTAAAGAAAGAAAACCATTGTATCCCAAAATTGATCAATAACCCCTTCAAAACTCAGTCCAAATCACCATAAGAGAGCCTCAATTATCATTAAAAAAAGAAGTAGCAGAAACTGAAACTATGATCGGTATTATAAAATTGGAATATTTTCACTTACTATTGTTGCCTCTGGGTTGTTCTTGAACAACAACTTTTGAAGCCATTTCTAAATCTTCTTCTTTTTCTTCTTGATCGTTATTCTGACTGCCGAAAACCCCTCCAAGACTTACCCAAAACGATGAAAGAAATCCCTGGAGACGACCGTTGCGCGCCTGTCCTTCTGGGTCTTCGGTCGCCACAATTCAAACCTTAAATCTTTCTCTCTCTAATTTTCTCACTCTTTCTAGAAATTCTTCTCTGATTTTGCTGTTGAATGGTAATGCAAAAGAAAAGAGGCTTGGGAGACTAATTGGGGGTATATATGGTTGAAGCCTGGAGACGCTTCTCTTCAACGGTCATATTCTTGTTTTCAAGTAAGAGCCGTCAATCAAAGATTGAACGGTTCGGATCACGGCTTCGTAGCTTTCCAATTTGCCTACTAGCCGTTAAGAGGGCAGAATACAAGGGAGCCTTGAATTTTACCGTTTAAACAAAATTAACTCTTTTTTTTTTTACCTGATTCTAAAATTTATTATCAAAAACGAAAAAGTTGAAATTGTTTTTCTATAAATAACGTTACTTAAATTTAAGTAAATAGAATTAAGTAACTTAGCCTTGTGTCCGAAACACTGAAGTGATTGAAGGCTAAATTGAAATAAATATCTATAAATTAAGTTTAATTACACTGGAACGAACAAAAGACTCGAGTTTTAAGTTATAAATTTTTGTGCATGCATTAGGTCTAAGTACAAATTGCATTTGAAACATTTTATATTTAATAATTTAAAGTTTTTAGATATGGTAACAATAAGTATGTTGTGTGTCGCAAAATGAACGAGTTTTTTTACTTTTACCTCGATTAATTCATTAATGATTCTTTCATTTTCTGTATTATCTTTTCGAATAGTGCACAATTTTGAAGAAATTAAGTTAATGAGTACATTATTATTATTATTATTCGATAATACGATGAGTTGGTTCGCTACGAACCTCCAAATAATTGGGTTAGAAATTCACACTTTTACTTACAAGCCATTAGAATGTGCCCACCCAAGCAAGACTTCAATGGCATGTACAGTAAGGCCCAATAAGTTATAATCTTAAAAAAAAAAGTTTTTTTTGAAAATTTTGCAATGTTGATTCTTTGAGTTGGACTCGTAGCAACTTAATCGGAAAAGTTTAAACCTTGACATTTACTTTTTTTTCAATAGTAATTCTGATATTAAAATTGGATGAAAGATCGACGAAGAAGGGCCAGCCGACTGCAGGCCATGAACGAAAAAGAGGGGGTGATGATTGTCACTCAAAACCTGTGGATATTTCATTTCAAGCAGTAACTTAACATTAACTAAACCACAGTTCAGTTGTTCTAATCAAGGTTACTTGACCAACTCTTTTTTTCAGCAGTTGGCTACTAACCAAACCTCTTCTTAATCATAGTTTCAGTTAACTGACCTATGAGTATTGACTAAGAGGAGACTCCAAATACTTTTTTATTTTAGATAGTCGATGTTTAAAAATGAGATTGAAGAGACTATGTACTTTAACTCCAAATTTAAAGAGTCAAACTCACTCTCTATTTTTAGTTCATGTTCGTCTTTCATTCTTTTAAAAAAAAAATTCAATCTACTCGTTTTCAACCGTTCATTCACGTAATAAAATATTTTATATGTAAACCCAAAATTTCTTTATACTTTATTATCACCCGTTCTTTAAAAATTGAGTAATGTTATTTATTCCCACGAGATTGAGTCACGGTCTATGTGACAATTACATGATATTAAATGATAGATTCATTTAAATACAAAGTACTCATTTAATTGAGTCTATCATTTAATGTCGTGTGATTGCCACATAGATTGTAGCTCAACCCCAGTGGAAATGAATAACATTATTCTTAAAAATTCGCTATTCAAAACACTTTTTTTTCAAAAAATGGCCAATAAACAAAGGTTTAATGTACAATAATTGTATTTAATAAATCACATATTTCAATACTCTACTTCTTCGATCATTCCAACCACGTTTAAATTGATTGATCAGTTAACGTATAAAAATTACATTAAAAAAATGAGAAGAAAGTAATAAATATCTCTTGAGAAAATCAGAACGGTCAAAATAGAGAATTTGTTAGTGTATAAAAATTTTGACTTTCTAAACCCCTGTTTGATGTACATTCTTAATGAAAGAACGTATTTTAAATAGTGATGTGATGAAAAATATCAAATATATGGTTAAAAGGGAAGAAATTTTTTTGAATTTGCATGTAATATTTTTTTATTGAAAATACGTATTGAAAGAATACATTTTTTTTTCGAGAATGCAAATCAAACTGGGCCTAAATCTAAAAATATTCTCTATAGATAAGATGGTTCTAATACTTCAACTTTGGGAAAAAAATCCGACCATTAGTTTTTAACTTTTTAATCCTGTCAGTGTCTGCCACGATTATGAATTGATTTTGACATTGTACTCCTTCTGCACGTGCGTTTTTTCAAAGCTAATAAAGATTCTTGTACATTAATCGAGTTTCACACTCCGTATATTTTCAAATGCAAATGGGAAAGTGTATTTCAGAGTAATGTTATTCATTTTCAGTGTGTTTATAAATACAGTTTAAGTGACTCTAAATGATAGGTTAAATGAAATGTGAAATTAAATGACTTATTTAATTTTATCTATAATTTAATGTCACATTAACGCCACCTAAACTGTGTTTGTAACCCTAGTGGAGGTGAATAGCATTACTCTGAATTTTATTCTAAAATTGTTCACTGATGCCACAACACGTGACACAATGTCAAACTTGATGTCAAAATGATAAATTATTTTAAGAGCCCGCTTGAGCCACATTATAATGAGAATGAGAATGAAAAATATAGCCGTTATGAACCCCGTACAAGAGATAGAGAGTTTGAATTTTAATATTGATGTGATGAATAACGGTCATATTTTTCATTTTAATGAAGAAAAAATATGGCCCAAACAGGGCCTAAGTCTTGATTTTATTTCGTTTGTAAATAAGATCTTGTTTCCACGAACTATAGCTCGCGGCTGATCACTCTGTCAGAAGAATTTTGACATATTCAATAATGGGAAATATATGTGACAGTAGATGATTGGATAAAAAAATTGACTTTATTTTAAATAATCAAATGATAGAATATCATGTAACAATATGTCAACTTTTTTTGTCAACCCATCGACACTGTTTTTGGGTCGGGCTTTGAGCTTGGCCCAGTAGCATCTCTCTAAGAAATTTAGTGATGGTTAATTTTTTGAATACAATATAGTGTAATTTTGATTATATATCTCAACCTACTTAATCGATAGTATTGACCTCGAAAAATGGCTCGGACACGTGTCAAAATAAGGATTCACGTGTTCTCCTCACTGTGCACGTTAGCACACCATTAGTCACTTGTGGCCTTTTCCGGTGGGGGTAGAAGCGACTGCGAGTACTCGACGGTCAAGTCAGTATTTCAATCAACCGGAAAGTGTTGCCCGACGGTGAAGTGGTCACCAAGACATGGTCGAAAATGTGTGTAAATATAGTGTGAGACTTTTCTAGAATGAAGAAAACTAGAATGCCAAGATTAGAATGAGAACGCATCCCTTATCATAGTGTAAGAGTATTTATATTAGAGAAAGGAAGAAGAAAATTGTTAAATGGAGGGACACGTGGCTTCAAATCCCAGAGGATTCTCACAGGTATCAATTTGTCAATCCATAGGTCGTGGGCATTAAATAGTTTCTAACGTGACAGCTGAGTCGACCGTTTGTAGCCTGCCACACATTCCATCAATTAGTCAAGGATTTGACTTGAGAGATCTCATAAAAGATCTTGGTAGAGGTGACACGGCCGTGTGGCGAGGTGGATTTGAAGTGTAATGAATGCGGAGTGCGGACCTTTGTATCCACCGTGAACAGCAGATGAGTTCGGCTCTTCTACCAAGTGGGGCAATAGCACTTCGGTTCGGTAAAATAGAATCAGTTCGTCCAACATGAATTCAGTTCGGCTGCCACATGGGCAACACCAAATCACTTCGTCCCGTGGCGAATGGACGAAGTGGATGGCCTCCAAAAGGCCCGTAACAGATGGTGTTTTTTTTTTTTTCATTTTTCAATTTTTCTTATATCTTTATCATCTCTAAAGCAATTACTTTAAAATCTACCTAACCTTAAAAAGAAAATAAAGTTTGGACATAAATAAAAGAAATTCCCACTTCAGATAAATTATTATCTCCAAATGCTTTCTTTCAAAAGCCACTTTCAGGTCTTCCATCAAATTCTCTCCCTTCTCCTCTATTATATAATGGGGTGTGTTCGATGAAGGTTAAAATCTAATTAAAAATGAAAATATAATCGTTATTGGATCCCACTCGAACAATAACGACTAATTTTTCAATTTTAATCTCTACCAAACATTTTATATACGATAATTTTATTATGAGGAAATTTCACAAAATGTCAATTTTTTTGTGTTCATTTGCAAAAATGTCCATTTTGAAAGAATTTAGACAAAAATACCCTTGTTAACAATTTATAATTTCACAAAAATACAAAAATATCAACTTTATTAAAAAAAATTGACACATAACCCTAACCTATTTATTTCAAAAGTACAACTATCAAATCACAATAAATGTAATTTTTCTCATCGACACATAAATGTCGAGAACGACATTTCAAATGTAGAGAAATGTCATGTTTAGAATGACATTCTAAACATTTAATATGTCGAGAACAACATTTGAAATGTCAAAAATATTTACTATTGTAATTTGACATGTGTACTTTTGAAATATAAATAGGATTCAAATGCCGAGAACGACATTTGAAATGTCGAGAATATCATTTGAATGTAGCTTCTCATGAAAACTACTTCTCGAAATTTGTGAAAAATTGGAAAAAAAAAAAAAACAAATTGCTTCATTTTTCCATTAAAGGCATAATGGGCAATTTGGTACGAAATTCAAAATGGTGGACATTTTTCAATTGACAAGCATATAATTGGCAATTTTTGAAAATTCCCCTTTTATTATTTTAAGAAACTTTGAACTGTTGGATTATAAACTCTGATAAGATTTTCAAAAAAAACTCGTTGCTAAAAAGGGACTTCATAAAAGAAAAAAACTAATGGGTACCCTAAAACTCCCAATCTCGCGATAAACCTAATTGATTCCATCAATTCTTATTGCATGCTAAGTCCTTGAACATCATTATATTTACCATATTCATTCAACTGTTTGATTATATAGGGTGTGTTTGAGCCACATTATTTTGGAAGAATATATTTTGGAATAGTAAATTGATAAAAAATGCGTGGTTGAAAGTAAGTTATTAATGCGATGAAAAATATTATTTTATTGAAAAATGTGATTAAAAATGAGTAGAAGAATAAAAATAATATTTTTAATGTATATCAAACAGAGGCATAATATATATTGAGCCGCCACCTTATTTAAATTTTCCAAATCATGAGACAATTTTAATCCATCGTCGTACCACTTTATTGGTAGGTGACGTGGTCGTCCAATCAACTATTGTAAACATGAATTGAATATAAAGACGCGTTGAATATTGCTTTACAATTTGACATCTATTAACTTTGATATTCGTGTGTTTTTTGTTATTAGCCATGGGACCCGTCTCGACCACTTTGCAATCTTTTGAAATAGTGGAATATCACACTTGGTGCGATTCCAACACACTAGCTTCACTCGAAAGTTTTGTATTAGTTGGTACGAACTATTAACCTTTTGTGTCATGTTTGGTGTACATATTTTTTTTTTGTATATAGGGGTGTCTATATCTTCCCATGAGGTGGGGCCCATATTTACACCTTCACATGGGGGTCGGGTGCGGGACCCACTTTTACACCCTCGCATGGGGTGGGTTCCACCCCATAATTCTAACATTTTTTACCTCTAATTATTACCACTCAATTTTTCTTCACTTTCGTTATACCGACTTGTGCAACACACTCGAAACCAGGGGCGGACACAGGGGGGTCCGGGGGGGGCACGTGCCCCCCTAACTTTTGATTTTTTTTTTTTTTTTTTTTTTCGGTGTTTGGTATCGATTGAAATCTAAATTTTAATCTAAAACAAAGTTTACAATAAATTTTAATAATATATTTCATAGAATCCATAAATGTTTTAACTTTTATCAAAATTTACTACAAATTTGATTTTAATTTCCACCAAACAGGGACAAAATCATAATAAATTGAATTTCAATAACATGCTAATTTTAAAAATTTACCGACGATTGTATGCTAATCAAATCTACAAATTGCTTATGTAATCTCAAAGCTTATTTCGATAACTATATTATGGGTATATCGAATAGTCCAAATAGATATCGAAAATAGTTAAAAATATGTTAAACGTAAGTCTTAAAGAAAAACGTCTAATTCGCATTTTTTCAAAAAAAATCAATAATTTCATTAAAATTTACTATTTTTGCGATACACTTCAATGTAATTTTCATCATTTATTAGGAAACTTTATATGGAACATGACATAAATTTTTTTTGAAATTTTACATCCGAAAAAGTCATATCCCATGTAAATTTTCGGATGCAAAATTATATGGGATATGATTTTTTTTTTTACGTAAATTTTCGAGTGTAAAATTTATCCCAACTTCTTTGCAAGTTCGAGTGTGCCCCCCTAACAAAAATTTTCTGCGTCCGCCCCTGCTCGAAACCAAACGTGCCCAACATTCTCCACAAAATAAAACTTCACTTGGATCTTTGTGGGACATTTTCCTTCACAATTTGTCCATCTTATGGCAATTTATAAATTTTCATGTGAATAAAAACTAATTGCAAAAGTTAGCGCAAGTTCTCAAATTATAGGATACACACTGAGATGCTTGGTGACATTAGGTCACCACGTTGTAAAAGTTGTCACTATAAATTAGTGTGGCATTTTTCGGTCTATAGTAATTTAATTTCTATAAAAAAAAACACACGCACACGCACACAATCTCTCTCTCATGTACGATGAGAAATATTAATTGTTGTGTGAAACGTCGATCTTAGTGATTTTGATTGTAAGAGTGTGTTTGAGCCACATTATTCTGGAATAGTAGATTGATGGTGAATGTGTGGTTGAAAAAAAAAGTTATTAATGTGATATAAAATATTATTTTATTGAAGAATGTGTGGTTGAAAATGAATAGAAGAATGTGAATGAAAATTTTAATGTGTACCAAACAGAAACTAAATGTGAGAATGAAAATTTGATATTTAAAAAAAAAAATAGGGCCTGAACATGCTCCAAGAGTGTTTGTGATGTTTTACGAATGACTTTATTAAATAATTTGTATATTAAGCTCCTATTTGAGCAACATTTTTTGTCATACATTCTCTCCATCAAATAATTTTACACATAAATTCAAAATTTTCTTCTAATTTTTAATCACACGTTCTCCCAAAAAAATCACTACAATAAAATCTGATGTTTCTAAAAAAAATAAGGCTGGAACAAGCTCTAAGAGTGTTTGTAAAGTTTTAAGAATGACTTGCTTCGAATCAAGACATTGTATTGTATCGGAATTTCTAGAGCACGAACACGATATCTGGTGCGAATGCGATGCATATACAGTGTTAATTAGGTTGAGTACCATTTGCTCAAATGGGTACATATATGGAAGCTGACGACCTAAATCAAAGCGTCAGATGGCAGGGAAATGGTTTTTGTTTTCTTGGTCCACGAACAGTCACCTCTATTCTTGTAAAAGCCTATAAAACTAGTGTTTGATAATTACCATTTGCCATCCTCTTGCTTTCCCACGCTCTGCCCTACTGCGTGTACCCACCAACTCCAACTCATATCAACATATAAGAAAGATAGAAACATATAAGAAAGATAGATACATAGAGAGAGAGAGAGAGAGCAGAGAGTAAAAATGGGCGTGCCTTCATTTTACCGATGGCTGGTGAAGAAATATCCTAAGATAGTGGTTAATGCCATGGAAGAAAAGGGGGAATTTACAGATCATAATTTGCAGAACAAAAATGGAGAATTTGATAATTTTTACATAGATATGAATGGAATAATACATCCCTGTTTTCATCCTGATGATAAAGTATGTTCATCTTTTTATTTTTTTATTTTTTTTGGAGCGGATTTTCCTGTACAAATTTATGTCATGGAATTATTAATTTTGCAATTCCTTGCGGTATTTTCCAACTTTTTTCTGCTTATTTTCTTTACTTTTCAGAGTTTATGGCCAGTCGATGAATCGCCTTCTACTTTACTCTCTGTTAAGCTATCCGTTTGTGATTATTCCACCTTGTTATATGGCATGTTTGGCTAGGAAGAAAAATAAGTTAGAATTTTTTTTTTTAAGTTCCTTTTCCATCTGCAATGACAAACAAGTCATTAATGTGGCATATGAAATGATTTCCATTTTTTCCCAATTTGGTAAAATTTAAGCGAATTTATTGCAAGACATACTGTAGTACACCATGTCAATGAGCACCAGTGAATGAATTTTTTTCATCATTTTTCCCTTTTTAAGTGCATCATACTTCAGTATTTATGTGGTACAATTCTGAATTTTGTGTTCTTGTTTTCAGCTTTTTTCTCCTACAACGTTTGATGAGGTATTTGACAATATCTGCGAGTATATTGATCGACTTTTCAACATAGTTAGACCACGAAAACTTTTATATTTAGCCATTGGTGAGTAATGATCTCTCTCTTTTTTTACTCTTCTTATAAAATCTGTTGCATATTTTCCGCAGATATGATGGAAAAAGGCTTTTCTTTTGCTGATTTTAGTCAATTTCATATTACTAATATTTATTGGATTATGCTGACAGTGATGATAAAATAAAAATTTACTTGTATAGCTCTATTTTTAGGTGCCCGAAAAGGGAATCAATTTATAAAGTCCTATTGAAGGACCTTTAATTCGATTTAGAGCTTCCTCTTGGCATCACTTCACCTATAGAGGTTTCTTGGTTCGGAAATAACACTCTAATACCATAGCCAATCTCATAGCTGTAACTTCGTCGACAACTTTTGAGTTACAACTTAAAAAGGTTCTTTGTCAGCAGAATTACAAATTTCATACCATATATTAATCTGCTTCCGCATTATCACTCAAAAAATTTCATAGTCACGATCATTGGTGCTTATGTGTTATTCATCGACAACCTGATTTTAGTGTGTTGGATAATCCTTGCTTAAGTAGTGATTTTTTTCTACCTGAATAACCAGTAGTAAATGCATCCTTTATGATATTAGTATAAAGTTTAACTCAACTATGCATAGCTATTCAGCTGATATAGTCCATGACTTGGCATTTGATACAGATGGAGTGGCTCCACGAGCAAAAATGAATCAGCAAAGAGCTAGACGTTTTCGAGCTTCCAAGGACAACCAAATTGCTGTTGGAATTTTCTTGTTTTTTGTTTTCTTTATTTTAGTTTTCACATATACTTTCAATCTCTACAAGCTTCTTACTGTTTATTCTGTGCTTACAAATCTAGTATTTATATAAAATCCAGGAGGAAACGGAAGAAACGTTGAGAAAACAGTTTGAAAAGGAAGGAAAAACTGTATTACCGAAAGCAGAATCAAAGGTTTCTGATTCCAATGTTATCACGCCTGGAACAGAATTTATGTACATGCTATCGAAGAAACTTGAGAGCTACATCAGGCAGAGGATTAATGGCAATGCAGCCTGGAGTAATATCAAGGTCTATCTCAAGGCAAAAATCCATATCCCCTGCTGGCAGCTAAAGATTCAATTGACTAAAGAAACAGTTTATACATATTTTAGGTTATCCTTTCGGATGCTAATGTCCCTGGAGAGGGAGAACACAAAATCATGTCTTTTATACGGGCCCAGCGTTCGTTGCCAGTTTACAATGCAAATACACGTCACTGCCTCTATGGCCTGGTACAGACGAGAACATACTTGCAGCATCATTTTACTTGAGCAATTTTTACAGAAAAGAAAAAATGTGTAAATGTTATGCTATTTAAGTACCCTTCTGTCTTTTCCACTTCCTTGTATCATAGTATCTAACTTCATTACATTTTATTAATGCAGGATGCAGACCTTATAATGCTTGCATTAGCCACTCATGAGCTGTATTTTTCTATTATAAGAGAGGTCCATTTTTAAGCATGCTTTTACTTGTGTCTTTTGAAAAAAAATGATTCTAGCTTTAATATGTTCACAAGTTTTAAAACCTTACGAGTCTAAAATTGATGTCGTATTAAATCCAAAATTTTTGAATATTGGACTTTATTTGTAGGATTTGCTTGTTCAAGAGGAACAACTTTGTCGTGTATTAGCTCTTGAACATAGTGTTCATAGGGCGGAAGTTTCAAGTTTGAAAGAATCTGTAGTACTCAATGATGCTGTTCACACAGATAATAAAAGACCTAAGATCCTGAGTATACCATTCCAGGTAGCATCCTCGTAATTAATATTTATTCATGTAATATGGATGCAATAATTGGAAATTTGTTTATTTGACTTAATTTTTCCGGAATGTGTAGTTTCTCCATGTTTGGATACTGAGAGAGTATCTGGAGCTGGATATGGATATTACCGATCCTCCTGAGAATTTTGTTGGTGATTTTGAAAGGATAGTAGACGATTTTGTTTTCATTTGTTTCTTTGTTGGGAATGATTTTCTACCACATGTGCCTACCCTTGAGATTCATGAGGTTTTCTTTTCGTCTTTTGTAGTTAAAACTTAAAGAAGTACGGAAGATTGGATGATTAAGGTGCTACAGGCTTCTCGTAATTAATAAATTAGAAAAATCCTTCTTATTGCAGGGTGCTGTCGATCTGTTGATGCATATCTATAAAAAAGAATTCAGAAAAATTGGAGGTTTTTTGGTCGATTTAAAACGGGTAATTATTATCTTCCACTGTCGTGACTTGTGACTGTTGTGTTCTGAGGACTCGCTATCCACCCGTTTGGCTAACTAATAGAAAAAAAAGAGAGAAAAATGTTGAAGTTACATTTACAGAACTTACTGCTTCCTAACATTGAAGGATATATGTTAGTGTTTACTTTTAAGAAAAATAGTTAATTCAATTGAAAATAGCGTTCATCTTACTCCCAAATTAAGTAATTACTTGTATCCAACTTTGACCCACAACAAATAGATTTATTTTAAAAATACTTATTTACTTATAAATAAAGTTTTCCAAATCAAACTTTTTAAGCTTAGCGAAACATGTTATACATCTTGTTTGGTGGCATTTGTAACAGGTGAATGAGAAAAATGCCTCCTACATTGAGATGAAAAGAATTGAGAAGTTCATGTTTTATGTTGGTCAATATGAGGACCAAATATTCACGAAAAGATCTCGACTGAGAGAAAAAAAATTGAAGCAGATTTTAGCAGAATGTATGGATGATGTGAGTGGATAATTATCTTTGTATTTGATCAATAATTATAATACTATAAAGTATTTAGTGGAAGTAAATTGGAAAACAATGTTTATCCAGCAAACTGATGAAGGGGAAGAGAACGAGAAAGGAGATTCATCAAATACTTCTGATGCTTTCTTAGATGTAAATCCTGCGACAAGCCAGACTGATAGACCCAGTGTTGACAATTCACAAGTATGACTTTGTTTATTTGTTTTAAATAATTCCCTCTTTAAATTCTTTTGAAGTTTAACTAGACTTCTTGTCAGCAACTTTATTTATCCAACAAGTTTCCCACATTTATCAACTTCCTCCCACTTTTCTTTTGGTATTTCCCCCATTTTTCCCGATCTTCAATCTTTTCCATTCTCTTGCTATAAATAACATTTTCGTTGTGTTTTTTTACGTCAGATTCTATCTAATACGAAAGAGCTGAAGCAGAAGTTGAAAGATCAAATTCGAGGCTTAGCAGATACTTTCAAAAATGTTGATCGTGGAACCGATAAAGTCTGTAAATCTGTCTGGACTCGTATTTCTTTTTCAGTAGTCTTCTTGCCGTAGGATGAAGATTCATTTTTCTGTGTTCTGTTACAGGTGAAATTAGGTGTACCTGGATGGAAGGAGAGATATTTTAAGGAGAAATTTTCTGCTGATCCTGGGGACATCGAAACAACGAGAAAAGAAGTGGTATATTTAGAAGTTAAATGAGAATGTTTGGCTAAGATAAAAATAAGTAAAAAAGTTGCTTTTTATGAAGTATGTTACTTATTCTGAAAGTAACTCCTGCATAAATAAGAAACTTGTTTGTATCCCAGGGAGTTTATTAGTGTAGCTTTTGCTATTTAACGAATCCTGTATTATGTGGCATTATTCCTTGCATTACAATTGTTGTTTGTAGGTCAGAAATTATGGCGAAGGACTTTGTTGGGTTCTTCTGTACTACTTTACTGGAGTTCCTTCGTGGACGTGGTAAGAAATTTCTTTAATAAAAATGGAAATTTCTCACAAACTGCTATCGAAATATGTAAAATTCTCATTGATATCTTATTGTAGGTTTTATCCGTACCATTATGCCCCGTTTGCTTCAGATTTTAAAGGACTTTCACAAGTTAAAGTAAATTTTCGGAAAGGCTTGCCATTTAAACCATTTGATCAGCTCATGGGAGTCCTTCCCCCAAGAAGGTATAATTCTTTATCTTTGCTATTTATTATTTGAATAATGCTATTTGGTACCAATCTTTGTGGCATTATGTGATAAGTTCAATTAAAAGGTGAAATTATGTGATACATTTAATTTTACCTTTCATTTAATGGCATTTAATGCCACATAGACTTGTGTTGTAACACTAGTGGTGCTAAATAGCATTACTCTTGTTATTTATATTTTTCACATTGATTTTCTTATGAAATTTATTTAACTGAAAACAAAATTATGCAGCGCTCATGCACTTCCTCTGGCATACAAGCGGCTTATGGTTGACGAGAGTTCCAATATCATTGACTTTTACCCTGCCGGTGAGACCTGTCAACTGTAAGTGACAATAAGGGATTTTCTGGAAGGATGATATTTATTTCCTTTTTTTAATGTATAGAATTCGAGATGGATATTGATGGCAAAAGATACATTTGGCAGGTTTACTACTATTACAAATTTTCGTAGTTTTGATATTTGAATTGTAATCATGGAAGTAGTTTGTTTCATTTGTTAACACTGATTTTTCCCGTGTCCCCAATAGGGTGTATGCAAGCTTCCTTTCATAGATGAAGAGCGTCTCCTAACTGAGACTACAAAAATTCATAAGGAATTGAAGGTAATGATAAATTTGAGCATGTTTGGCCAAGTTTAAAGGTAGTCAAACTTATTTTTTAAGTGTAACTTTTATATCTCTACACATTTGGGTTTATATTTATAAGTTACTTTTTTCTTAGTTTCTAAGTGGAAAAATATCGCTTATTTTGACAGCAAGGTAGAGTTGAGATGAGCTAGATCTACCTTTTTACTTGTTAGACCAACAAATGACTATTGTTACCTCACTAACTCATCATTATTAAAACATTTTCCCTTATCTGTTCGTAAATTTATTGCATTATAACATAATGGAATTTTGGTCATTTGAAACTTTTTCTCTACTAAAAATTAAATAGTCCAATATTATACATACTCATAAAGTAAAACTTTACTTTTAAATAACATACAAGTTTCAGGATATGATGTGTAGTATGCCTTTTCTCATTTTTTTCTCTCCATTTTTCAGTGCAGATTAACTTGATTTCAAGTTTTTCTTACTATGTATAGGATTTTGAGATAATGAGGAACACCGAGAATCCTGATAAGGTTTTTGTACGAAGCTTAACAAAATTTGGTCAAGAGATTAGATCACGCTGTGGAAGTTTCTCTATGGAGGATGACGGTGTAATCAAGTTAGATAGCCTTTCGAGGTATTGTAGGTTTTTGTTATGAAGAGCATGTTTGGCTAAGAAGCTTGAAAAAAAAAATTATTGTTTTATTTATCAAAATTGTTTTTTAGACGGCAAAGTAAGTGTTATCTTTGATCGAAAAACTTCTTTACTTAGACGTTAGAACAAAGTAACATAGCCGAACATGCCGAAAGTATATCGAACTATTGAACAACCATTAACAAGGGGCAGATTATCTACTTGTGTCGTATTGTTCAGTGAGCTAGTTAACAGTTGTATGCATCTGAATTCCGAGGACTCCTATTTAGCTGAAGTTGATAACAAGGATTACGCTCCAAGTGTTCTGTAAGCCTGCGAATTCGATGTTTGCTTGTCAAATTTCTTTTCCATTTTTGTCTCATATATTCTTATTTTTCATATTTCTTCTACTATCCAGATGTGTTTTATATGAGACCCCTCAACATTGTCAGCTAATCCCGAGGCTTTTAGCAGGTGTAAATATCCCAGATTGTAAGGTATAATATTTATATTTATGGATGGCAATTATCTTTCAGATTTCAGATGATCTTTTAGTTATCACGAGTTTGTTTTTCAGACTGTGTACGAAGCAGATATACCTGAAACGAAGCTTTGGCATGAACACTGGGGCAGCAATTCCCATTGCAGTCAAAGGTCTGTAAATTCAAAATCCGCTCACAATTCTCTTTCTGCCTTCTGTCCTGAATGTTTTGATAACTACAAGGATGATGACATACAGGGTTAATAATCAAGGAAGGCTGAGAAAAGATTACCGTCAAGTCAAATCTGAACAATCTTTCCCTGAGGTGATCCCAAAAAATGCCGGTACTGGATATAGTTACGATGGAGGCAAAAACTTTGGAAGGCATAACAATTTTCCAAGGCATGCTGTGAGTAGACCTTTTCACAGAAATTCGTCGCCTATTTCTTCTGATGCGAGAGTTCATACGGTTTCTAGTCGAGGTCGATACTCGAACTCCAGAGAAGGGAAGGTTCAACCATTTGCTACCAACTATTCAGGACATGACAATTCGGGGTCCCAAATTCCTACTCATATCGGACAATATAAAGGAATTGAAGGTCTTCAAATATCATCAGTGCCAGTGCACAACAGTTTCTTGCCATTGAATACCGCGAGTTCATCTAATGTAGGTCATTATTCGAGATTGAATAATCACCCGACTGCTCCTCGTGGTCAAGTTTGGCATGGATGGGAGAATAATGGCCAGACTTGGCGGCACAATCAATTGATACCATCCAATCCACCCACCCAGGGTGGCTGGCGGAGAATGTCTACAGATAATGCTAGCCAAGCATGGCAGCACAATCAATCTATGCCAATGTACTCCACGTACCGGGGTGGATGCCAGAGAATGTCTACAGAGAACAAGAGCCAAGCTTGGCGGCACAATCAATCAATGCCTACCAGCTTCACGGCCCGAGGTGGATGGCAGAGAGTGCCTACAGAGAACACTAGAGTGTCGAACAATTCCATAGCAAGCCGTGGGAGAGGCAGAGGTTTTAATAAAACTTCCGAGAAGACTGGAAGTAACACCTGAGGTGTACATTAAGGTTCTTAAAGCGGTTGGAGGTACGAACTCTGCTGGTCCAGAGAGGATTCTTGTCTGCCATCTTTGAAGCTCTATTTTCTTGACTACAATGAAAAGCAAATCGATTTCGACTTTTGTAAGATCCATGGACAATGGGGAGGGGTGGATAAATTCCTTTTGCGTAAGTGAGGTTGTTAAATGGAACACTAGTGTTAATGTCTGTGTGTGGTTATATTCTGCCTTCTCTCTGACAATGTGGTCGGTCTGTTTATTCTTGAGTTTTGTCTTGTTTGTTTTCTATTAAAGTACTTGTGCACAGACCACAAAGTTAAGCTTTATTTTCATTAAATTTAATTTCTGTCATTCCATTGTGCAAGTACCGTTTCCCTTTGTGCAATTCAAAGGGAGAAACACTAAGATGACACATGAATCAAAAATCATTCCATTCGACTCATGCAAGTACCCTTTCCTTTTTTTGCAATTCCAAGTGCGAATAACAAAATAATACGTGAATCTAATATACCTTAATTTAACAAGAACGTCGAGAATTTGATAAAATCGAGTCTCTTAATATTGCAATACATTACATAGAAGAGAAAATAATCGTCCAAGAAAATGGAAAAGTACTAGTTTGACTCTCTAGACACCCGTGTTGAAGACTTTGCATCGAGTTTTGTTTAGAATCCCATTAACAATCGAGAAAATAGTATTATTTCCCAAATTGATCCAACTGAGCCAAAGCCCGCCGAAGGATCCCTTAAGATGGGTTCTCTTGGAGCCATTTGCATCTTCATTGGACTTGAATCAACCCCCAACTCTTATGTTCTAGAATTTATGAACTTACTTCTTCAATAATTTTCATTGCATAATTTTCTGTCATTTGCATGACCGTTTGATGAATCCAAACCTTTCATTCCTCAGATCATACTCTACATGAAAATTCTGCATCTGAAAATTTCCCAAAATTATAGATGGACCACCAGTTAGTTCTTGTCCCAAGAAACTATTGGCCGTAACCATAGTAAAACAGGTAACTAAAACTTCATCATCACCAGCAGTCAAAAAATAATTCTCCAATGGCAATTCCATTTCTGCACCACCCTTGAAATGCAATCTCAGTTCTGGGAGTTGCACTGTTTTATGCCCCATAACATTGAAACATGGCCTTAAACCTGTCTGCCTTTCGACGTTTTCAGCTCTTTTGTAGTCTTTCACCTGCTCGACAAACGCAATCATAACGAGCTTAAACACGGCTGGATTCATGTAAGTAAATGTGGATCCTGAATCCACTATAGTCCCTCCATTGCCATTTGAATCTGCTGATAAGTACTCGTAAGGCACTTTAATTCTCTGACTTCCGAGGGTGATTTTTCTCAAACCAACATAGTAATAGTCAGATAACGCAATATTTCCAGGACTCACCGGGTTTTTTAGAAGTGGAGTGTAGCTTAAATCTGCAGTCTTTTGATCAGAATTCGACTCGTAGTCTATGGATAGAATGCTATTTGTATCTGTGTTGTCAAACTTGTGGGAAAGCAGACAGTAGGAAAATTTCTTGACGCCTAATTGGCTTGGCAATGAGGAAAGTCCCCGGCCGAAGCCAGCTACTCCGGCTGGTTGGTTCGACGAAAAGAGTGAGCATCCTACAGCAAAATTCGGTATTCTCTTGTCAGGCAGATCAAGTGTTTCAACCATGGCTATACCACCTGTGGAGCCTAAACCATATAGAATTAGATAAGGAGGGCAGATTTGTGTACAATTTTCTTTATGGGAATCAATTGCAGTGTGAATCCAACGACATTTCGGGTTCTGACATCCTATAATCTTGGCAGAAGAAGACTGTTTAGGAATGAATGGTGTAATAAAACCTGAGCCTGTGGAAGAAACTGTACAGTTTCTACATACATACTGTTTGGTACAAGGAAACCAAGAAAAGCTGCTGCCAGTGTCCATGATCAAAGGAATTGATTGGGGTGGAGTGCCAAACTTGAGAGAAATGGAATAGGCTCCACTGTAGGGGAAGAGAGGGATGGTGGACAAAGATACATTTTTATGAGTTTTGAGGTTGTGGGCTCTGACTAGGGAGATTGAAGCTAAGTGTTTGAGCTTCTGGTATGGATCTGAATAGGGTTTTGTGTTCACAAGTGAGATAGGAATTGTAATGCTTGTAGGTGATGAAGAAATTAAAGGTGAGAAGAATGAGAGAAGAACAAGGAAGGGGAGGAAAGAAGAAATGGCCATGAATTTATTTTTACTTCTTTGAGATTTTTGTGTCAAATTTGAGCACTAATATTTGCTTCTGCTGAGCTGATTTATTAAGCAAATATTGAGCATCCAGCTTGATTTAAGACATGCTGCCCGGTCCTACTCAAAACTGAACTGAAATACACCTCAAATTTGAAAAAAGCCAAGTTTTTGAAAAAGCAAACATTACGGTAATTGCTATGCAAGGATACCTTTTCCACGACCGATTTTTATGTAAGCCTATTTGAGCCCCATTTTATTGAGAAAAATATATTTTGAAATAGTGATTTGATGAAAAATGTATAGTTAAAAAATAAGGAAAAGTTTTGGATTTAGTGTAATATTATTTATTGAAAATAAGAGAAAAATATTTATTTTGAAAATAATGGAACAAAGCAGGCTTAAATTTTCATATTTTTTGCCCCATTCATCGATGTTCTGAAGTGGACTTTGCTATAGTTGGGGAGGATAAGGTACCAACAACTGTCACTTGGCATGTGATTAAGCATTAGTAAAATAGCATTCAATGTCTACAGAAGTGGGCAGTTGTCGTTACCAATATTAATCGTTATCCCTGATATTGCATCATTTGCATGAAATTTACGACTTTCTAGACATCGCAACCTTTTGTCATCATCCATGTATCAAGAAATAGTTACCCACTCATCTACTTTCATAATCCCGATTACGTAGAGTATCGTATCACTGCGCTAAGGTTTGAGTAGTCACCCTTACGAGAACAACCTTCCTCAGGACTATTTAATATTTAGAATTTTACGTGAAGTGGTATCACCTCTAATCGTAAGTATTTATTTCTATCGATTCTACGTTCATAGTAACTAATCATATAGCAAGTTGAGTGGATTATCATGCAAATACTGTTCCCAAAAAATATGCCAGCGAGTTGAAAGAGATCCCATCTGTTTCTAATATCAAATCCCATTGCATTTGGTGAAATGTAGCTCTCACAATTTTGGTACTTATTTGGTTTACTCAAAACACAGTATGCTAAGTAGTAGGAAAAATTAAAGTCACATGTGAGTTGTCAAATTTTCTGGAAAATCTTGGCCTAAATTTAAAGTTCTGGGATAGCTTTTCCTGATAATTTGTTTTGTTGTCATCATGGCCTAAACAGGTTACAAGACATGTACTATCCACTATTGGTGTGTTTAATGTGTTAAATGGATGGGGGAGGTCAAGACAACCGACAATTTCTATCACTGCTTCTTTTCTTTTAATTGTGTTCGATCTTATTAAGTCAAGCGTACCAAACATGTTCTACATTTTCTTTGGTTGAGATGGAGCGTGCGTTGTTATGATGCAAGCCTCATTTCAGTGCCGAGTGATACCTTGGTCCAACACAACCTAATGAATAAATTGAGTCGCTAAATTAAAACAACGAATAAAATTTTATGATTCTAACTATTAGAGTCTCGCATTGGCTGATGATATTTACACGATCCACTTAATAAGGTGGAGACAATCATCCCCTAATAAATCGATTTTATTATGTTGAGTTACGCTCAATATCCTTCCTAACACTAACATTGAATAAATTTGAAATCCGCTACATGAATACATTTTTTTTTTTTTTTGCTTCGAAGCATCTCTATATCTATCATAGGATATACTGAATTCAAAACTTTGCACGCACATTGACCCATGCTAATTTTGATCCAACTCTCATCCAATATGCTCCGTTAAGAAATATTTTAAATAAAAAATAATTGCGTAATCTAGTGTCATGCCCACGCACTTGATTGAATGCACATAATATTATGTTGGGGAGTTAGTGGCACATGCCACATGGGGGTACCCATTTGAGAAAGGTGAATGGTCACTTTCTTGTAGAGCTGGGAGGACAAAAGTAACAACGAAACACCTAAGAAACTTGCTACTTGCAACAAATAGTGGGTTAATTTCCTTCTCATCCAAGTATTCTGCCGTCACTAAAAAAGAGGTTCTTGTTTGTAAGACTGATGCAATCTCGATAGCACCGTACGTAAGAGATAAGGTAAACCTAAACTAACATGAAATGTTAGAGTTGCGAAGGATCTAATTGCTCTAAAAATGAATGGAACGGAGAACAAGGATTACTGCGGCTGACCATAAATTTGTGTTAAAAGTCTTTATACAGATACATTCAGTGAGTAGCTCATCAAGATTTCACGCTGAAAACGCATCAACACGAGTATTTATCTCAATAGATCTGACTGGTATTTAAATATATGTTCACAATCAAATTTTTCATAATTAAGGGTGCATTTGGTGCCCAGTAATGGATAGGACTAGACATAATAATGAAGATTTTAGCTTATTTTGTAACACTTAAGCTGTCCATTACTTTTCCAATTCACCTAACAAACATGCCATGAGTACTTCTTGGTGTAGCTTGACTGCTTGAGCATATTCACTTGAAGAAGAAGTTACATCAACAGGAAACGAGTTAATTGTTTGAATACTCACTGAACTTTAATGTAGTCACGACTTATTCACTGAACTTTAAATGTCGTCTCAATGGTCACTGAACTTTCGGCCGTTTCACCACATCCACCACTCACCAAATTTCGTTACCATCGAGACTAACGTGGCGGACGAAAAACACACGTGGAAGGTGACGGCCGTTTAAAAATGACAACTCAACGAAAACATTGTTTCATTACTCATCCAACTTACCCTATGTCACGGTTTACTCATCGAACTTCAAAATGCTTCCCAATGGTCACTCATCTTGAAATTGAAATGTTGCACTCTACTCATCATCCGCATATTTTGTTCCCTTCATTCCTTATGGTCGCACAAAAAAATTCAACGTTGTAAGTTACAAATGTTAAAAAGAATTGCAACTCAATAGTTTTTTGATAATTTTTTTTAAAAATTTATTTTTTTGGTTCCTTTTTTATACGTATCTTTCCGGTTCACTTAGCAAACATGACAACTTTGTTGAATATTTTTAATATTTATAACTTGCCACATAGAATTTTTTGTACCACATTCATTGTCAACTGCTAATCTCAAAGTGGAGGAGGAGAAAGCCATTTTAGTCACAGAAGCACTTAAATTGCCCAAATTTAAACTGTCAATCTGCCAATAATAACAAATGAGTTTATGCGAGGAACACAAATATTAGCATACTCGTGTGGTAAGTAAAAATTACACTTATCAGTGTCCATTTTGATATTATTGAAAACGTGTTCTTTTTGCCATTTTTAAAAATTGTTTTGAAAAATAAAAAATCCCAAAATGCATTTACTTTCTTCGCACAAAAGATTCCACGTGGTAAGTTATAAATGTTAAAAATATACAACAAAGTTGTCATGTTTGCTAAGTGAATCAGAAAGAAACGTATAAAAAAAGATTTTTAAAAAATATTATCTAAAAACTGTTGAGTTGCAATTATTTTTTTAAAATATTTGTAACTTACCACGTAGAGTTTTTTTGTGTGAACATTAGGAATAAAGGGAACAAAATATGCGGATGATAAATAGAATGCAACATTTCAATTTCAAAGATGAGTGACCATCGAGAAGCATTTTAAAGTTCAATGAGTAAACCGTGACAAAAGGTAAGTTGGATGAGTAATGGAACAATATTTTCGTTGAGTTGTCATTTTTAAACGGCCGTCACCTTCCACGTGTGTTTTTCGTCCGCCACGTCAGCCTCGATGGTAACGAAATTTGGTGAGTGGTGGATGTGGTGAAACGGCCGAAAGTTCAGTGACCATTGAGACGACATTTAAAGTTCAGTGAGTAAGTCGTGACTACGTTAAAGTTCAGTGAGTATTCAAACAATTAACTCCCAGGAAACTACAGTCAATTAGTACATTATTCATTTTATGACAATAAAAATATTAAGTAACGGTAAATGAATGAAAATGCACAGTAAATAGAATCAAGAAGATGACTTCAGAACACAGTGCAGGTATAGAACAAGACCAATAAATTCAAATTTTTGGCAGTAACCAGCCTTCAAAGAAGGAATGCCAAAGGTTTACAAATTCCGTACAGGCAGTTGACGTATTAGGTTTTTAATACCATAGATGCCTTAACAGATTACCTCATTGTTCTTTTGCCTTTTTCCGTGCCAAAAACCGCTCTTTAGCTGCTGCCACTGCATCCACACTTCTTTTATGATGTTCAGGTCTTGGTTGATCAGTAGTAGATGGTTTGGCTGCAGCTTGATCTTGTGGAGAAGCATCAGAAACAGGCTCAGAAAATCCCTTTACAATTTTTTCCTCAGAAGATCGATCTTCGGAAGTTTCCCTATGTTGCCTATTTATCAGCCTAGATGATTCAGTACTCGAGTTGGTGGCCAGAGCAACACTCTCAGTTGATTCTTGTGATTGAATCACCGTTTCTTCTTGCTTCTCTTTCAACTTCCCCGAGACAGCCACTCCTCCACCAAAAGCAACGTTTTTCCCAAGGTTGAAGTAGAAGTCACTAATGTCAGTCTTCTTTGTAACCTATTAATTTTTTTTATATATATAAAAAACAGAGAGAAATTGAGTAAATTATTGTTCGAGGCATATAAATGGATATAGACATATTAATTAACTAATAAGCAGAAATAAGAGCAACATCTGTAAACCAGCATACGAGGAGAAGGAAAACAAAGTAAAAGGCAAAAACAAAAACAAAATATAGACAGGAAGCAAAGGATAGCAATATGAGAAAAGATAACGAGAGTATTTTGTACTCAAAATTGCAAGTGAATTTCTGATTGAAGTGGGAATAAAAGTTGTCGAACGGCTTCCAATAAGAAGTACAAGTTCGATGTAATTTGAAAGCATGTGAAGCCAAATATAAGTATGAATTTTTATAGTAAGACAATATTTGTCAAAATACAAGGATAATCACAAGGTCCACAACAAAAGACAATCTCAAGACAGTCAATTGTATTCTACTCGACGTGAGGCCATCGGAAAGAATGAAGATGAGCTCATCCGGATGGGAAATGCTACATAGCCATGCACAATATCCAGTCTGTTAAAATAAAAATTTAACCTCACAAGTTAAAAATGACAAATTAAAATAGTGAAGGCAACGGGTAGAAAATCCAGGAACCAAGTCTAGAAGCACAGATGAGTGTTCTGAAGCTGAATCCATAAGAAGATAGGACCACCTACAAGCTCATTCAGTTATGATCACCCCTCCCTCCCCCATATCAACTTGCATATAAGAAGAATTAAGAATATCAAAACACTGCAGTTTATTTGTACCCAATCCAAACCCAGAACATTCTTATACAGTGGAAGTCATCGGCAAGTATGATCGTCTCCAGTTCCAGATATAAGTTTCTTTTGCTTTAAAATTTCATATTTGGAAACAGTGCCTAGATTTCCTAGTTCCATTTGACTTATTCCTTCTGCAAGTTTTCCAAACTTTCAATACAAGACATTCCTCTGCTATTGAGCGCTTTTATAGAAACTTGAATTGTATAATGAAACTAAGAATATATCAAGTCCATGAATGCTACATTTAACAAAACGCCAGGGAAAAGAAACATGTATATGTAAATGGGGTAGAAGACTATGATTACTTAAAAATAACAGCAAAAATGATCCATCAATCTTATATGTCTATACCCGTAATGCATTTCAAGCATAAAAGGAGTGTGCATGGGTGAAAAAGTCATTTGGGAGAGGAGGGGGGGGGGGGGGGGGGGGGCGCACTACAATGTTTAACACTACGTATAATGCATCAATTCTGATGGTTACACTTACCCCATTGAATCTAGATATGATAATAGACATAACTCAAAGCCTGCAAATCTGCCACTAAAAGTGAAATTACACACTTATATACATTTAGTACTATAGTTAAACAGACATTACAACACGCGAGATAACTCTTTGTATTTACTAGAAAAGCATTGATCATGACAGAAGTGGATAACAATCAATGGAATAAGTAGTACGCGATAAAAGAAGAATAAATGAAAACCTAAAATAAACATGACTTACATCCTCTTTCTCCTCTCTCAGTTCACGAAGTCGTTCTTCCTGTAGCCATTTGGCCTGCTCTGCCAGTTTCTTTTTGTAAGCACTTGTAACAAACTTATCTTTGTCAGCATAGACGTGCTCATCTTGACTTCTCTCTTTGGCCAATTTTTTCTCGTAAATTATCTCGTGTTCTCGTTCTCGTATTTTAGCCTTTTCAATAAGCGCTTGAATATACTTTGGCTGCATAAAAAATAATAAGAAACAAAACATTTAAGTATGATGTTTTAATAAATTTATCGCATTTCTTGCATTGGTGGATAAATTAATGATGCACTCTACGTGAAAATGAAAAGTTGCAAACAATACCTTTTTCTCTTGGCGGTCCTGCACTACAGGCTTTACTGATTTCTCCTTCATTTTATCATACACTCCATCATAGTCAAACACGGATGGATCCTCTTCAAGAGCCTTCTTATGCTGCTCTTCAATCTACAGAAAAAGAAGTTTAAAAAAGGTCCTTTCTATAAATATGGATCAAAAAGAATGATAAATAAAGTAAACAGAATTTTTATTTTTAGAGAACTGACACACATCTTTGAGAGATTTGTTTTTAGAGGCTTGGCGCAAAATGTCTCTCTCAACAGAATCGTCGTCGTTGTCGTCAAAACCAAGTGGAATAGGAAGGGGAGGTCTTGTGGGCTGCTTTTTTTGCTGGGACGGCGGAACTCTAAGTTGCAATCCGTACTTCTTCATATTACTCATTTTCCTCTTGGTGAAATTCGCAATGACTGAAAATTTATCATTTGATCAATAAAGAAGTTTGAGAATTATTGCAAAGGAACTAGGAACATCATAAGCGATGACAAAGTTTCCCCATATTGCACATTCAATTGACAGACATTTCCTAGAACTCAACATCCAAAACCCGCAGAAAAAAGCTACACACAAGTATTAAAACCAATCTTCAGACCCATTTAAGCAATTACAATAAAGATAAAAAAAAAAAATCTCTTAGCAAGCTAAAAAGCTAACTGCAAGAAAAATTAAAGTACACAACACTAAGCCCCTATTTGATGGCCATTTTGAAAAAAAAAAAAAAAAAATTGAATAGCGATTTTTTGGAGAATGAGTGGTTAAAAATATTGGAAGTTTTGGGTTTACGTGCAAAATATTTTATTGCGTGAATGTGTGGCTGAAAATGAGTATGAAAATTAATGAGTTTTGTTTTATAGGGAGACGAACAAGAGCTAAAAGACTTGTGCAAAGTTTGTAAAAGGTTAAAAAATCGAGTAATCACTCATTTTGACTCTGCAAAGCAAGGCAGGTGTAATATTCAAGGCGTATGCTCGGTACAAACCAATAAAGTAATTCAAAAAATACAAAAACATAAGATTACATATAATAAACAATAAAGCGTCTTGCAAATCCAAAACAATTAATTTAACAAATTAAAAGTTTAACACAGAAACAAACATAAAATAGAGCAATAACATGTCACATAATAATCAGATAACAAGATTAATAACCACGATTAACACTGGAAAAATGCCTAAAATATAAACTACATAAAAAAACACAACCAATTAAGAACAATAGATACGCTTATAAACTGGATTGGGCACAGAGATTAGTGGCAGGGGCGGAGCCAGGAAACTAACCCAGCACGGGCACAATTTATGGTGACTTTAAGAGATGGCCAAGTATAGCCTAGACTGATCATCTCTTGTCCACGTTAGTTTTTCTTTGAAATAATCTCATCATTTCATATCTAAATATAAACAATATATATTCAATTACGACTGAATGCAATTCACAGGGGCAATTCTATAACAATTCACGTGAAATTCACATATCAATTCACAGTGCAATTCATAGGGCAATGCTCCGTCCAGAACTTATGTAGTTCACCCTTCACAAAATTACAAATTACAGTGACAGAGAAGGCAATAACTCACAGTTAGAGGCAGGCAGACAGGTAAGAAGGAAGTCTGGTAGTAGCCAATTGCCAAATCAATTGTATGCTTCGAGGCTCGAGCAATTGAAGATCAAATTCCTAATTCCAGAAGTTAAAAAGTAAAAATTCAAACATTAGAACAAAATCAACAAATCAACGTAACAAGAGAGGGGGGGGGGGGGGGGGGGCTGATTAGCTGCGGAACAGGGACGGGTTGTCAAAAGAAAATTGAATTCACCTCATGGATAATCCTGCTGGCTGCTGCAATTAGCAGACTGAGTTCTCCGATTCGGGGTCAAGAATCGCCGGAGGAGGCGAAGCAGCCAGGGGCGACTGGTTTAGACTCTAGGGCTCAAATCAAACCGAAGCAGGTGCTGACTGCTGTCCTACGGAACTTCACGGGAGGAGGTGGCGAAGCAGCTGTGGATTCACAGGGACGGAGATGGTTGTGTCGGGGCGAAGCAGCTACGAGAGGCGGAGGGAGGGAGGTGGAGGACGCAATGAATCGAAATGGAGGGTGAAGGTGCAATTAAATGGATTGGGCTGGGGAATGGAATTGGGCCGTATACCTTAGGTTGGATTTGTGTATTGGTAATGGTTTTGGGCTTCTCTCTTGGGCTGGAAGTGGACAATTAAGAAAAATCTTGGACCATTGGGTTGGGCCCTAAAGTCCAGTGCAGGCACACCTCATTGGGCTCCGCCCCTGATTAGTGGCAATCAATTTCAACTAAATTAAAGCAGGGGGAAAACAGCAGCTTTTATATATTGCAAAGCTTGCAGAAGAAAAAACAACAACTTGTTGATAAAAATTAACATCTAATTATTGCAATAAACATGATTAATAGTTAATGTCGAAATAAGTATGCATCATTATAATGGAAGTTGCATATAGTTAAGTACTTAAGTTAACTAAGCACGTGGCCAAGACGAAATATTCAAGATTGACATTAGCTATATTACGCGTCGTAATTTGGCATGATATTAATGAGACTTTTTGTTCTTTGTTTTACTGATGGGTTGTGCCTAGCTGGGGGAAAAAATAAAAACTGGATCTAGAAAAGCGAGAATCCAATTCATTTTAAATGAATCCATCGTTAATCTAAATCCAAGAAACAATTAACGCGTATAAAAAGTAAAAATACCACAAGATTATGATATTCTGAAAATCATATACAACACTTAAATGAGACGAATTGTGCTGCGACGGATAGATACGGTGAGTCGGAGAGCGAGATGGTTGTAGGTCAGTGTTCAAACGCTGAACCATGTTTCCGATTTTTGCTGTGTTTGAGCGCCGATGTATTTTATAAAGTTACATACAAAATAAATCTCACTACCAAATAAAAGAGCCAGTTTTGATATTACTGTTCACAATTTCGTCCAATTCAAACGACGTCGTTTTGGCATAAAAAAAAAAAAAAAAAAAAGATGAATCCCAACACGACCTCGTCTGCTTCCTCTATCTATTTGCCCAGTCGTGAAATGAAGAAACCCTATTGCGAGAGGAAAACTGTCTAGCCCTTTCCTTTCTCTCTCCCTGTGTTTCACTCTCTGCAACTACCACGTTCACCCATCCCTTCATCCACAGTCATCAACAACTATATTGAACAATGGTAATATATTGTATTTCTTCATTCTTGGATTTTTTCTTTAAATATGGGGTTTTAGGATATTGTAAAATCATTCTAGCATTTAAGTTATGTTGGTATAGTCGTTTTGCTTGTGTTTGGGTATATTGTTTGAAATGTCTTTTTTTTTTTTTTTTTTTAATTTTCAGGATTTTTAGACTCTTTTCGAGTTTTTGGAAAGGAAAATCTTGGTTAGTAGCTCAGAAATCACTCGACCACATCCCCAAACAGTTCCGAGAAGAGAATCTTAAAGATGGATGTAAGTTTTTATGCTTTGTTTGGTTTGGGGTTTATTACTTTTCAGTTTACGCGTTTTGGCATCTTGTATATATATATTTTTTTCAGTTTTGAGTGTTGGATAAATTTTTGGGTTGTTTCTCAAAAAGCAATGTAAATCTTATAGAAGTAGGAAAATAATTTTATGTCATGGAATTTTTTAAGGCGTATGGCTTCGGAAATTTATGAAAAACCCTTGACTGATATATTTTAGGAGTACCGTGCTAAGGAAAATCATTATGAATTATGATTTTGTGCCTTACTTGACATTTGCTTTTCTACATTTTGGATGTGTTTGGCATGCATCCTTGGGAATGATTGGAAAGTATTATGGAAGAAAAAAGTTAAATTCTTGTTCATTGTGGTGCATAGTTGTTACTCCAATATTGTGTGTCATACATGTCATTCTTGTTTTATAATGGTGAAAACTCAAAAGTACTTTGTGTGCATATTGAACTATCTTCAAATTCAATCGTGGAAGAAGTATTTCACTGTTCAGCCAATAAAAAGATTGATGTCAATGTGGCACAAAGCCATCAATATTAGTGTTTTTCTTTTATTGTTCTAGAATTTATAATGACGAAGTAGTAGCTCATTCTTTTGTTTGTGGAATTCCCTTTTCAATTCTTTTGAAGTTGAGTAGATGACAGTTGAGGAAGGGCAGAATGCTCCCTTGGTAGCTGTAAGAGCCTAGGTGGATTACTGGGAGGGGATAGAGTCATATCGTTAAGTGCGTTAAGGTCATTTGGAAATAATGCATGGCTGTTTTTTAAAAATGGTGTACTACAGGAGCATAAAAAGCTCAAGGTAGAAGAACGAAGTCTTTTTGTTTTCTATAGATTTTGAAGGGGAAATATAAATGATAGTTATGTGGCCCATCCTTCCTGCTTCACATCCTGAGTTCAAGTCTCTTTTGCCACTTGTTTAATGAAACTGTGTGTGTGTTAAGGCTTAAATAGGAGAAATGAATCACAGCTCCACGTGGTGGGTGTGTTGAGGCAAAATATAAATGATATACATATGCACCCTCTAATAGCTTAAGTTTTAGATCATGTAGTAGAATAACAGAGTGAGAAGAACAAAGGTGCTTGCCTGTTTTTAATATAGTCGCATGATTGAGGCAAAGCAATGTAATTTAACTCGATGCTGCATTTTTTATTCTGAAACTTAAAGAAAGGCCATCAGGAGTTAGCTTATTGTTTGTTTTTTCTGACAATTGTTATGTTCAAAAAGACTATAAAAATCTATGCGATTCTAGATTTATTAATTTATGGACAAGGAATATATTTAAGTTTTATGAGCTTGACTTGGCTTGTGTTTGTCTTGCTGTAAATGACCCATCTTCTCTTTTGTAGTGATGGACAACTACAAAATGCACCTCAGTATCTTTATGGTCTTACTCCTTCCCAGATGGATATGTTCATGACATAAGATAATCCCATCAGCCGACAACAGAAAAAGTAATTGAGGTTTGCCTCTCTGTAGATGCTTATCTTAACTGTTCACAACTTATCTAGGCTTTGAGCCCCATTTTTTAGGAAATAAATTTTGCAATAGTGATTTATTTTTTTGTAGAATATGGTTAAAAAGTAAGAAAAAGTTTTGAGTTTACGTATAATATTATATTTATTGGGAGAATGTGTGGTTGAAAATGAGTTTGAGAAAAAAATAATTTTTTTTTTGAATGAGACTCAAACAGGGGCCTAAGTTCCCGTTGATTATAGTTTTGAAAGGTCTTGTCTTCTATCCTGATTTTGTCCCTTTTTAGTGCAATACAAATGTAAGTACCATCATGATAGTGTGGTTTATCACAAAGAGATAAAGAAAAAAATGTGAACAAACTAAAATAGGAAAAAATGACGAAGGATTTTCATGTCCTACTTGAGGGTGCTTCATTTCGGTGAGTTGAATTAACGTATACTATTGGTAATACTTTTAGCTCAAAGTCCTTGTACTGTTCGCTACCATGTCAGGAAAGCATCTCATCATCTTGTAATTATTTAAATAACGGTGGAATGTGGAGCCTATCCGGCATGAATGAAAGAGGCCCCTCAAAGTATAGCATGAGCGTTAGTATGTACCGTGGAAGAGCTAGAGGATATGGAAGACCGAGAACCGCTCTTCTTGATTTGCCATCTTTGCTTCTGGACACTCGAATTGTCTATCTTGGAATGCCAGTATTGCATTTCTTTCTATCTCTTGCTTAGCAGACTTTTATTTACTTATTTAATATCTTTAATGTTAGTGGCTACTCATGTTTTCATTTCTACTGTCATGTTGATTAATTGTCGTAAATATTCACAGATTGTACCAGTTGTAACTGAGCTTCTTGTCACTCAATTTATGTGGTTGGATTATGACAGCCCATCAAAGTCCATATATCTATACATAAACTCATCTGGCACCCAGGTGAATCATATAACATAATGTAGCTTTTATTTTCCTGTCTTTACTACTTGAGAACAATTAAATTAAATTAATTTAGCCTGATCTTTCTCCTTGGATTTTTCTAAAGCCATCTCTATTGTTTTGTTTCCCTATACTTTCATGTAGGATGAGAAGATGGAGACTGTTGGATCTGAGATTGAGGCATATGCTATTGCTGACACCATGGCTGTAAGAACCTGCCCATTTTTTACAAATCAGATATTTAACTGAAAAGAAAATTAAGGATCAAACATTTTCCAAAGCACAGAAATGTCATAGTTTCACTTTTTTTAAGTAAAATAAGAGTAGCTTAACTTGATGGTTTCTGTTTATCTCGTAACTAATCCTTCTTTTAACTTTGTCTTCTAAATATAGCATGTAAGAAATGATAAATGAGGAGACTAAGGACGGCCTGTTTGGAATAGCTTTTGCTTCTGGTAGAAGAGCTCCTCCAAAAGTTCTTCTAATTAGATAAAAAAAACTTCAACATAATTAGTTAGTACCTTCTTTTTTCTGACCCTTTCATGTATGTAATTGTTATATTCAGCATTGGCGCTGAGATCTTGAACAATTTATGCCTTCTTCAGATCTTGAACGATATCCTTGAGATGATTTTTTGCTATTTTAATTTGTTGCAACTTCATGAATAAACTGCCTTGTGTATTAATGTGCTGTTTGTAAAGCTTCTTTCATTATGATACTGTTGCTTTCTACATTTGGAAAAATATTGTATAGCTGAAATGTTCAGAAACCAATATTATGGATTGCATTAGAATAGATTAAAATGGTTTGGATGAATTTGCATCGACATTCTTTTGACTGAAAGGGAAAACTTGATGACATTTTTATTTTGTACTTAAGCACTAGAATCATACTGAACACTTGAAAATGGAATGTAATCTTGATATTAAAATTATATTTGATTAATCTCAAATTTTAAAACTTGCTACCGGTGAATATTTGGATTCAATCCCTCTCTCTCTCTCTCTCTTCCCCTTTTTGCCCTTTGAATCTTGAGTTGACACACCTGAAAATGTTTGAGTGCCTGAAGATGGTTTCATTTCCAGCAAGGACAAACTCAAGGTTAGTTTTTCAATTTTTATTCTGTCTTTGAGATGCCTTTATTAATAGAAAACAACATTTTGTGCGGGTGAATTTTACAGAATTAAAATCATTTCACGCTATTAAATACCCAACTAAACTATAGCACGTGCATCGCACGTGCGTACACTAGTAAATAAATAAATGACGGTTCGGGGTTGGGTCTTTTTTAGGTTAAATAGCACAAAAATGTTTCTTTCAATGTCATTGTACAAAACGTCTATACCTTCCATTTTTTTACATTTTCACCATTACCACATTTCATTGCACAAAATGTCATTTTCAACCATTTTTTTTAATAAAATGACGATTTTATCCTCGTATTTAAATGAAACAAAAAGAAAAAAAAAATTAACCACTAATTGCAATATAATCCTAATTTTTTAAAAATATTACAGATAAGTCCTAAATCCTTCACAACCACCATTTCACAACCCCATCAAGCCGCCACCTATAGATCCACATAGCACCACCTTCTGGCCACCACGCGCGCCATACTCTACCACCACTAGCCTCGCTTCACTCTCCCCAATATCCTCTCTCATGGTATTGGTCACAATAATATGTCAAAAACAGTCACATTTGCAGTCTAAAATACCAAACTGCGTTATACAACCCTTTATGGCAACCCCACTTTTGACGTCACCCACGGTCGCGCACCATCACCGACGGTTGCCCCTCACCTCGACGAACCTATACATGGCCTCCCATCAATCAAACATGCCTCAATTCATTATATTGTAAATTTTGTAATCTAGACATTCAACGGTGGTGACGCCCATTTTGCCTAATTGTTCTCCTTCAATTCATGCATCCCATAATACTAAATCCTCAAATTGACATCAATTGAACCATCAACAAACCCAAACAATAATGTGTATGAATCCAACCCCCCCCCCTCCCAACCGTTTCGATTTCTAGTTCAAAACTCTCCACGAGCACGATGCATGGAGAGATCTATTTGACCAAAATTGGTTGGTCGTAAGTGTTCAAATCTTTAAATTCGCGTGGGGGAGGATGGTGGAGGAGTGAAGCAAGGTTGGTGGGTGCAGTCCAATTGGCATGGTGGTTGAAATGTGGTGCTACGTGAATCCATAGATGACAGTTAGGTAGGTTGTGAAAGTGTTGGTGGTGGAGAATTTAAGATTTCTTTGTAATTTTTTGAAAACTTAATGACTATAATTGCAGTTGGTTATTCATCTTTTTCTTTTTTAATAGGATGGTAAAATTGTCAAATGGTTGAAAATGACCTTTTACGCAAATGTGGAAAGTTGGGACGAAAATGCCAAAAAAAAGAAAGGTAGTCTTTTTTATCGCTTAACCCAAAACTGACCCGACTCGTGTACACATATAGAGTCACATCTAAAATCACGAATGCTCCATCATTTTATAATGAGTATTTTATAACGTTCAATAATGTTTTCTATTTTGAATTTTTGACTCTTTATTATTATTCCAAAAATATTCATTAAAAATTTATCATTTTTTATTTAATATTTTTTTATATAACATTAATTAATTAATTTAAGTAATTTAATAAGTAAAGTATTGAAATTTATATCTTATCAACTGCAATTATTATAATAATGTAAGAAATCAGAATGGAGAGTTGCAAAAATATATATTTCAATTCTTGACTTTTCAAATTATAAATTATATTAAAATTGATAGATCACTTACATATTAAAAAAAATATCTTAAGCCCATATTTGGTAGATATTAAAATTAAATTTTTAGTAAGTTTTAATAAAAGTTGATAAAATATATAGTTGAAAAGTTGTGAATCTCATGAAATATATGATTAAAATTACTTCTTCACTTAAATTTACCAAAAATTTAGATTTAAATTCGTACCAACAGAGGCTAAATAAAAAAAATAAATAGACATTAATAAATATTTTTTGAAACAAGTAATATTGAAACCAAAATATAAAGTGATGTGTTCAAGGATTGGATTGTTCTTCCATTAAAGGATAGGTGAGGCGAGTTGAGTTGAGAATGCAGTGAAATAAACGACACTTATCAAACGGTTAAAAGAGGTGCTCATGGCTTGTTTAACATGATTTTTACTTTTATTATTGCTTCTCGTAGAGGAATTTTTAGAGGAAGTTATCTTAATTTTTGTTTGAAAACTAATTTTTAAAAGAACTTTTTATTTCGAAAATATTTTTAGAGAAAATCACATTAAACATACTTCCTCTAAACACTCTTTGACTAAAATAAACATTTTTATAAAACGAATCAAAGAGTAATGTTATTTATCATCGCGACGATAAAACAATGAGATGTGACAATTTATGTAAATAATGGAATTTCAATTTCGGGAAGGGGGGGGGGGGGGGGGGTTAGAGAGAAATAGAAATGTGGGGATAAAGAGTTACAATATTATAGAGATTTTTTCATCGTCGTCATGATAAATAGCATTGCTCTTAACCAAATGGATCCAATAATGATTTATGGGTCCCAAAAGTTCGTTCTAACTTATCAAAGTCCCCTTCATTGGCTGGGAAAAAAAAATCCTATCCTGCATTCATAAAAGAGTGAGTTTCCAGGTTACTGTTCATAAGCCGAGTCAAGTCAAATGACTTTATGGCTCGGCTAGGCTAAGCCGTTTTTTTTTCTCGAGCCATATGGCTTTATAACTACATAGGCTTTATGACTCGACTCGGCTAAATCGATTTTTGTTTTTCGTTTGATTAAATAGAAATAGAAATGTGGGGATAAAGAGTTACAATAAAATCCTATCCTGCATTCATAAAAGAGTGAGTTTCCAGGTTACTGTTCATAAGCCGAGTCAAGTCAAATGACTTTACGGCTCGGCTAGGCTAAGCCGTTTTTTTTTCTCGAGCCATATGGCTTTATAACTACATAGGCTTTATGACTCGACTCGGCTAAATCGATTTTTGTTTTTCGTTTGATTAAATAGAAATAGAAATGTGGGGATAAAGAGTTACAATAATATAAAGATTTTTTCATCGTCGTCATGATAAATAGTATTGCTCTTAACCAAATGGATCCAATAATGATTTATGGGTCCCAAAAGTTCGTTCTAACTTATCAAAGTCCCCTTCATTGGCTGGGAAAACAAATTTCTATCATACATCCATAAAAGAGTGAGTTTCCAAGTTACTGTTCATAAGCTGTTCATAAGCCGAGTCAAGTCAAATGGGTTTATGGCTCGACTAGGCTAAGCCGGTTTTTTTTTTTCGAGCCATATGGCTTTATAGCCACATAGGCTTTATGACTCGGCTCGGCTAAATAGTTTTTTGTTTTTTGTTTGATTAATTTTGGTTGCTGTTAACAAGCCAAATGGTTTGACGTCTCGACTCGGCTAAATCCTTTTTTTCGTTTGATTCAGTATTTTAAGTTATAAATATTAGTTCTAAGTGATTTAAAATTCGTTGGAAATGTTGAAGTGCAGCTATAATAAATATATCATCGATAAATTTTAAATATCAAAATAATTTTACATTAATTATGAAACGTAAAGTCGTGATTGTTTATGTTTCTTTTCAATCTCAATCTTATTCCAATGTCATTTTTCGAGTTTTATTTTCCTAAAATTTTTCATTCGATTTGATATTTCACGATATGAATATCCATTTGGGTCGATTTCAATTTTTTTTAAAAAAAAACTTAAAATATGATAATAATAAATATATTGTCAATTAAGTTTAAATATAAAAATTATCTTAAATTATTAAATGTAAATTCATAATCGTTAATTTTTCTTTCTACCCAACTCTCAATCTCCACTCTCACACCAATTTCTCTCAATTTCATTTTTTCTCAATTTTTACGTTTGGTTTGATATTTTACACTGCAAATATTCATTTTCAACTATTTAAAATTTATTCAAGAGTTTAAAGGGCAACCAACCATGATAAATATATGGTTGATAAAGTTTAGATAACAAAAATTATCTTGCATGAATTATTAAACATAAAAATCATGCTTTTCAATTTTCATTCGAAATCTTGAAATGCGGCTATGATAAATATATGAGAATTATTGCTATCTTTTTATGAGAATTATTGCTATCTTTGTTTATGATTTACTTGCTTGCAAATTATATAGAAATTTTTAGTTGAAGTAAATTGGAATTATATTTTTCTTTTACTTATTATGTCGAAAACAAATTAAGGACTTTCTAATCAGATTTTTTTTTTCTTTTTTCATTAAAGGAAAAAACACTTGCTACTCTAAAATGATATTCTTTCTTTCATGTAGTGATGATTAGTAATCTCTTGTACTTTTTATTTGGAAGCATGTTACTAGATTTATTAAGATTTAAAATACGAGGATATGTAATATTGATAAATATTCTGGATATATGATTCTTAGATTTGATATTATTAATGCGACTATATTTCAATAATTGGAGAATGTTGTGGTAATAGTTTCAAAAGTGAGTACATGTTTTATTATCCGTGCTTCCAGTTTACTGCTTTGACCTACGAGATTATGGTAAATCTCTTGGAATTTATGCTGTGATTTTTATGGTTATAGACTTTCTTAATTTAGCGATTTGGCTAACTTTATAGGGTCGGTTAAAAAAGGTAAATTTATGGTGTCGGAATGTACATTGAAGGAACTCTATATTTTTCAGAAGAATCCTCATACATCATAAAGTATTAGTAGACAAACATCTTCTATGAAATTGATTATTTTGATTTTTTTTAATGGGTTTAATGTACAGTATTATTAGAACATGCTGAAAAGATATTCGACATAATTGATGAAGTTAGGTAATCATTTGTCATTCGTTTTGCCCCTATAATGGAAGTTTTCGTTGTATTGTAGTTTTAGTACTTAGAGACCCTTGATTTGTCATAAATTCCGCACCATATTATTATTCATTAATTAGTCTTGACTACATACGTCTTGCATAGAGTCTTGATAAAGAAATTAAATAATAGTTTATATGAGCACGAGATGAAATAGATATAATATCTTACCTCAATAGGTAGAAAAAAGAGGGCTAGGTTGAACTTCATTATCTATTTGGCCGTGCGACTTACTAGGTTTTTTTTTTTAAATAATAAAGAGAGAGACGATAATTTTAGGGCTTCTCTGAAAAATGACAATAAAAGAAGGCGTCCACCCAAAGAAATCGTTTGTTTATACTTTATACTGAAGCTGCAACGGCTGAAACCCAGTATTCCCTGGTAAGTTCTCGGTTGCTCTTCGTTTTCCTTTTCTGAATTTCCTTCTTTTCCTGCGTAAATCTTCTTTAATTTGTAATTATATCGCTTTAATTTCTTCAAATAACACTAATCCTTGTTGGGTTGCCTGGAACTCGTTGCTACTCGGCAGATTAACGTTAAAACGTGTCTGAATGATTGAATTTCACACATTGTAGATGTAATTTGGTGGGTGAGAATATCTATCGAATATATTGAGTGCTATGAGCGGAGGCCCAATGAGGGTCCACTTAACCCGAGGGCATCGTGAGCCTATTTTGTAAGTAATTTCGAATTAAAGCCTGAACAGTTTGGGGCTGGATTCCAAGCTGCGTTTGATTGCTTTTAACTGAGTTTTGGGATAATTGGTTCCACGTACAGACAGTTTTTAATTTATTTCTATTTTCATTATAATCAAGTGTAGAAATGAAACATGTACCCTTGAGAGCATCCCAGTTCTTTCTATCTACAATTTCACATATTATAAACTGATTAAATCCAATTATTAATTATTTAAGTGATACCAAAATTCCCTGTAATTCCAAGGAACTGGGGAATTCTCGGCTCAATTTGGCAGTCAACGTGTAAATTCTTCAGGTGGATGTTATCTTTAAGCAAATATTTTATTTTCTCTGTGTCAATTGGCTTCTGATCTGCCGTCTGAATATTTTCGCACATTCTTTCTGATAAAGGTGTGTTTTTTCATTTTTATTTGAAACTTGAAACCAATAGCAATTGCAGTGTGCATAACAGTAATAATGTCGTAGGAGAGAGAAGATGTTATTCCCCGTGCTTACTTTTTCTTCTTTAGCCAGTGACAGTTTTCAGTACTTTTTTATGTGGATATTGGTTTCTTATCATTCAATGAGCATCTTCCATTTCATAAAAATTGGGGGCAATATAATCACGGCATTCTACTATTTGCCACCACTCCATTCAACTAAGCTTTGGATGCTGCTTAAATCACCGTACTTCGACCTGACTCTTATCGTAATGATAAATGGGTCATAAAACCCTGACCTTCTCGTGAATATTCGAAATTTCTGTCTCTCTATCCCTGCAAGGACAGAGGATCGGTTGTCACTACTTTTGCCGCTGGTCTCAACTTTGATGAAATTTCTGATGCTATAGCATTAGCTATTTTTACTAAAATGGAGATTCTAGAACTTCGAATTGATGCGGTTTCAAGTGAATAGAAGTACTCAATGTAGAGATCTGTAGTTGCATTAGGATATAAGAAATGTAAGAGATGTTGCTAGATGCCTGCTGTTGCTTCACATCCTTTACTCGTTACTTTGGTGTAGAATCTTAGTAGTCACACAACTTGAAGTACTATTTATATTTTATCGCTAGCTTTTCACGTGTTCACTATTTTACTGGACTTCTCAGTAAAAATCTAACAACATATAAGCCATAGGTTGATTGATTATTCATTGTTGACATAAATGCATTTGGTATATAGTGAACAATGACAATAACTGTCGGTCCAACTTGCCTTTACTAAAATTAAGGATGCATGTACAGTAGGCTAAACTCAAAATGCATCCGGCCCTGTTTAGTAGATTTGTTATATGACTTCTTTTACACAGAAGTGCATGTTTTATATACTAACGAATACAATTTTAACTTCTTTTTTGGTCACTAATCCTCTCAGTGCTATCAAATCCTAACTACCAAACATGTTAATAAAGCATGTGCCTCTTAATGCTGGCACTATTCTGTTTGAATTTTTAGGATATGTCATGCTTCATGGAACCCGAAATGAATAAAAATGTCAAAATGTTTATTAATTTGAAACAGAATGCAGATGTCTTCATGCTAAATTTACAAGGGTGGTAGGGAGCATAAAGGTTAGTGGTATTTTGCAACTTATGTTTCATACAGATATAGACATTGATTCATACGATGATGGTCTAAAGCTACAGCTTGGACACATAACCGAACTTCTGCCTTGATTCACTCGAGAACTAGAACTCAAAACCCCTGTGCAATATAAAATTGTAATTTTGTGATTGTGTCTTTACTATTTCGAGTATTTAAACCTAAATAATCTGATCGTGCTGGTGTTTGAAGAATCTTAGATTAGATATAGGGAAGGAATTAGCGAAGCGAATGTGAAATCACTTGCATGATGGCATGAAACGACTAATCTTTGACACTTACCAGTGTGTGCATAATTAAGTAATCATCCACTAATTTTATTTTAATTCTAATTAATTTTGGCTTAGCCAATCAAGAATCTGTGTAAATTGACACTGAAAATATCAAATGAGTTTCTCGGAAATTCAGCAGTTTAAACTATTGTTTATATTGGCTAAGTACCCCACTCATAGTTCTCCATACGAGTTTCCTTGCATTATAGTTTGTGTACTTTTACTCTCTGTAAGCTTAGTTGAGAAAACCTGACTAGTATACCAGAAAGATTCTATATTTATTATTTCCTAATATTTATGACATCCTCCTTAAAGTTGACCAGGTTTATCATGGGAAACAAGCCTGCAAAGCAAGAAAACGTCCAGAACAAAGAGGTGCTATTGAAGATTGTTCCCCCTTTAGACCATGCATATGTTCGTTGGCTTGCTCGGGATCTTGAGAGAATCCATGGCTTCACTCCAAGAAATCCTCGTGCAATAAAGCCCCCAGACCACTATATCGAGTACATGCGCCTGAATGGATGGCTTGATGTGAACCTGGACGATCCTGATCTGGTACAATTATTCAAGTAAAATAATCATGTACTATAATTATAGAACCTTTTCGGATGCACATGTGGAGATCTTTTCCCCTATATATTCTTAGATACATGTACCTACTTTTCACCTTAAAGTTCATACTGCTGAGGCATTATAAACGATCGTTCTGGCGATTAATTCCTGACTGTATTGCTGGCAAGAAATGAAATGTTATCTTGATAAACACAAGAAGTCGACCCCCCAAGTTCTAACTTTAATGGATTGGACTGAGCCTTCCCGATTTTGAGTTTTCTCAATTTGAATTAACCAAAGTTCAATAGTACTCAACAAGTTCGAAAGTCTTGAAGTACATCACAGTCGAGCTATCTTGATCTCAATTCGTTTGACATTATTTAAATATTAAGAGAAAAAGGTAAAGAAATAGTTAATAACTTGAATCATGGCATTTATAGTCCGACAAATAATCAATTGGGCGCAATTCATCTTCTCAACTATAACATACAACTATTGCTCGTGCCGTGACATACAAATGTTCAAATCAAGGTGTATGTCATCTCAACATCTATTCGTTAAAACACCCACGTAGAAGCAACTTTTATTTCTTCTCAATGACTTTCCATGTATTTCTGTTTTTTTTTTTTAAAATTATTTCACTATGAAATTATTAATTGAGAAAAAAATATTTTTTCAACTTCCTAAGAATTCGTGTAAATTTATATGTAAATCAAATTTAAATTTTCTATATAAAGTCAAAAGCTAGCCTTTCACTTGGGGTCCGTTTGATTGCAAGGCGGAAAGAAAATGTTTTACATGAAAAAGATTTTCCTAAAAATTGTTTTACTGGAAATTGTAATTAATTGTGTTTGATTGGTATAATTTTCTATAGAAAATGTTGAAAGTTTGGAGTCTGTTTGGCTTCGTTTTTTTTTATGAAAATTGTCAATTAAAGTGATAATATTTTCTACTATTAGGTCTAAAATTTATTCCAATTGCCAAAAATAAAAAAATTGAAAAAAATAATCATACCGAATACCATTCATTCGACTTTATTTTGCATGAAAATTGTCAATAAAA
>CM032632.1:23282151-23405130 GCA_019097785.1 Fraxinus excelsior | reverse complement strand
TGGAAAGTCTTGGAGCTAACAGGTTGAACCATTTTTTTAAGAAAGAAGAATTTTATTTATTTATTTATTTATCACACTTGACATCTTTTTTGTAATGTTGGCAGCGACTTGGGCTTGCTTCGGAGGTTTTTTCCACCCATTTTAAATCGATGCTTGTTAGTGTTTTCGGGCATCGATTTTAGATGATTTAAATACCATTCAAAATCGATGTAATATAATATTTAATGGTATCAAATTGACTGGTTTTGACCGTTTATCATACTATGTTCTAATTTTATCATTTATAAAATAATTATTTACAACTAATATATTTGATTCAAAAATAATTTGTAAATAAAAATAAATTAGTTTAAAAAATAATTTATAAGCAAAATTACTTTATAATTGAAAAGTTTACTTGTAAGTAAAAAATTACTTTTTGTGTAAAAAAAACGTTTATAAAGTAAAAATAAATTAATAAAACAAAAATTTACTTATGAAAAAAATGTTAACTTAAAATTTTAACTAAATATATAATTTTTAAGTTAAATGTTAACTTATATCTAAGGTGTTTGAAAGTTACAATTTCAAAACTAAGGAATTTATCTTGAAATTTCAAAAATTCGGTCATAATTAAATAGATGATTAAAAATATTTTATTAATAAATATATTAAGATAAAATATTATACAGTTTATGATCACAATTATGTATTAGTCACAATTGCAAAACGTCACAGTCACAAATCACAAATTTTATAAGTCACAACAATCACAAAATACAAATTGTGAGTCACAATTGCAAATTTAATTGCGATCTTACATTTTTTGGACCACAGATAATTTATTGGTTACAAATTACCTATTTTATCGATCGCATATTATTTATTGATCATAAATTAAGTATTTTACTTCACAATTACTCAAATAATGTCACAAAATGCTATTCACCCCCATCCCACTTTACCCTATCGTGTCCAACTCTGCCTTGACTAACACCAATTGAATGTCGTGCCACCTCGTCGCCGCCACCACCACTAACCAAATGTCTTCCCACCTCACCACCACCACCATCACCACAACCAACAACAACAACAACAAAAACCACAATTTGCAACTGCAAAACAACCATCAGATTTGGGTGTGTATGATTTAGAGAGAGAAGAGAGAGGATAGAAAGAAATTTTAATAATACTATTATAGAGTGGCTACTAAATTTGAATTTATAGAAGTTCAGTAATTTGATCAACAATGAGAGTAACATTTTGTGGTAGAACAATATAAAGTAAGTGTTTTTATAATCATTTATCGATAACTTTACATATTTTTCATTTATTTGTCAATTTATAACCCTTTTTATTTAGATGGACATCGTCTTCCTTCTTGGAGAGAAGCTGCGAGATTTGAGATGATTGTCGAGGCTAGGTGTCACGGGCTGCAGCTTTACTTAAGCCCCGTGTTCTAAATATTTATTTAATTCGTAAAATAGTTAGAAAATAGAAAAATAAAAATATGATTCTAGAGCCAAATGACGTCTACTCCCGTCATTTAGATTTTTGTTGCTAAGTCTATTATAGGGGGTATTGGTCTTTCAAACATTTTCAAGCTTACTAGTGTTTTCCCCCTGCACTAGCCATTTGTAATTTCCTGCTTTCGTCTATTGTAATGTTCTACTTTTTAGCAATCAATGATCAAATTATTTCCATCATGTTCAATTTCATGTTGCAAGCTTTCTTAAAATTATAATCAAAATTTACTTTTGTTCCGACGCGACCAAGGAATAGGCGGAAGGTAGTCTAGCGGAGCAAACTACTGCAGCACGGTGTCCCTTTCTGTGCTAAGAAAAGGTTACCCGTGAAAGTTGGTATCAGAGCTGCGGCTCAAGATCTCGTTAAGAAAGCTATGGAAACTGATCCAAATTCTTCGAACACCACGGAGGTGGTAGATGTTTAAAAGAGGAACACCCGACAGCGTTTGGAGACGCTTGAGGTGACGAACACTAGGTTGTGTTTTGCCATGGAGAACCTCGGGGATAAGGCCGAGGCGGCACAGACGGAAAATCGGGAATTACGCATCTAACTGGATGAATGCCAAGAGGCATGCCTAGCTATGACTGAAGCTGTTGCTATCATACCTGAGTTGCAGGATGAGATGGGAGCGTTGAGAACTCAGTTACTAGTTCTTCAGCGCGCGAATGGCAACGGACAAGCCATCGCACATAAGCCGGTGCATAGGCTCGGAATTTCGGAACTGTGTACCTATGGAGGTGCACACGATGCTAAAGAAGTTGAGAACTTCTTGTTCGACATGAAACAATACTTTCTTGCGGCTTCGATCAAGGACAAAGCGAGAAAGGTCACAACAGCTACCATGTATCTAGGTGGAGATGCAAAACTATGGTGGCGAATGAACTATGATGCAAAACTATGGTGGCGAATTGATTCTTGGGATCTTTTCAAGGAAGCTATCAGATCTCAGTTCTTCCCAGAAAATGTGGAATACGAGGCACGTCGGGTCTTACGAGAACTGAAACACACAAGCTCCGTGAGGGAGTATGTGAAGGCCTTCTCGGGGCATATGCTGAACATCAGAGATATGTCAGAGAAGGATAAGCTATTCACCTTCATGGAAGGGTTAAAACCGTGGATGCGCACGGAACTTCAGAGATAGAAGGTCACTGATTTAAGCGCGGCTATGGGAGTTGCCGAATGTGCAAGTGACTATTAACCCGAGTCGAGAGAGGATCGACCTTCAGGAAATAGTTAGTCTGTTGAAGGTGGAAGGAGACCTTATAGACTCAGCTCGAACTTAAATGGGAGAGAGCGTTACTCTTAGAATAGGGGAGGACCCTATCAAGGCAACCGTCAGAGTAACTCGCAGGGAAACTATCACAACAGCCGTAAAAAAAACCATAACGGCAGTTCCAGTAATGACTGGAATCATGGAAAGGCGAAGGAGGGCAGATCTGATGTCGCTCCTAGATTGAAATGCTTTCTATGTGAAGGACCTCACCGGGTGGTAGAGTGTCCTCAGAAACGGATGGTGAATGCATACTGTCAACTGGCAACTTGGGGCTCAGGTTCGAAGCGAAATACCTCACAATCTAGTTGTCGTGACGACACCGACTCTGAAGGAGACGAGGATGTAATTGGTGCATTCTCGCATTCGTGCAATACACTATTGCACCGAACTACTAAAAGGGACGTCGGTCCCTCGAAAGAGCCGAAAATGGAAGAATCGAAGGCTCGCACTTGTAAGGCGAAAGACCTAATGTACATTGATGTGAGGATTAATGGAAAGCCAATCAGGGCTATGGTGGGCACTGGTGCCCTGCACAATTACCTCGCAAGTTCCAAAGTAAAGCGGCTCGGACTTGCTCTGGAGAGAGGTAAGGGGAAAGTCAAAGCGATCAACTCTGTTACTCAACCAATAGCGGGAATAGCACAATCGGTGCCGATCAAAGTAGGTCCATTCGAAAGAAGGACAAATTTGTCGGTAGTTCAGATGGATGATTTCAAGCTGATTCTCGGATTGGAATATTTGTGGGATACAAAGACAGCCGTGTTGCCGCATTCTGACTCACTAATAATGATGGGGAGCAAACCATTCATTATTCCCACACAAGTTGGGAAAACTGGCGAGAAAGGCGTCTTGGCCATGCAATACAGTAAGGGTTTCAAGAGGAATGAACCCTCATTCTTATGTTCTCTTCGAGTAGAAGATATCGAAGAAACAACCGGCTCTATTCCAACGCCTATCACAAGGCCGAAGGATGTTGAAGACATCATGCCGGATGTGTTACCAAGGAAATTGCCAACAAGGAGGGCAATTGATCGTGGGTTTGCACTTGTTCTGAGTGTCAAACCTCCCACCAAGGCACTATGCCGTATGGCTCAGCCGGAGCTTGAAGAGCTTCAGAAGCAAGGGAGAGAAGTGTTGGGAAGTGGGACTATCGTGGAGCACACTTCCGCACTACCACAACATGTAGGCTTACTGGAGCCCCTTTCCATCCTGAATGAATCGGTCGAGAGTGGATCGACGAACTACATTAGTGGATTGCCAAGAGTTGAAGACTTAGGCACTATCATCATCAGGATGGACTGTTTATCTAGGGATTCAACGTTCAATACAGCGCCCAAGTATGTATCAGCCGAAGAGACAGCTTAACTCTTTTTCAAACCTATTATCAAATATTGGGGATCGCCTACTGTTAATGATCGAGATTCTCGATTTATTGGCACATTTTGGACCGAGTTGTTCAAACTTCTTGGTTCAACTTTGAGCACAAATGCTACCATTCACTGAAGATCAGACGGACAGACAGAGCAGTTCAATTCTATGCTGGGAGACTATTTTCAGCACTTTACCTCTGCTTCGCATGAAATTCGGGTGAAACTTTCAGATGTGGCTCAGCGTGTTCCAATGTTTAAAAGACCTCTTCTCTTAACGAGAGTCCTTTTGAAATTACTACTAGCAGCAGCCGTTACTCATCCATACTGCAGATACCGATCAGAAACTGTGAAAGAAGTCTGCAGATTTGAAGCAACTAGTTCTTAAAGTGAAACGATCAGAAATGAAGGTTGCTGAAAAGATTCTTGGCTACCAAACTACTCAAGCTTTTAGGAAACATCTTCAAGAGTACTTGGTCAAATGGAGCGGATGCAATAGCGAGAAGAATACTTAATGGCTCCGAGGACATCGCTAAATCAAATGGGCGAGAATGTCACGGGCTGCAGCTTTGCTTAAGCCCCGTGTTGTAAATATTTATTTAATTTGTAAAATAGTTAGAAAATGGAAAAATAAAAGTATGATTCTAGAGCCAAATGACGTCTACTCCCGTCATTTGGGTTTTTGTTGCTAAATCTATTATAAGGGGTATTGGTCTTTCAAACATTTTCAAGCTTACTAGTGTTTTCCTCCTGCACTAGCCATTTGTAATTTCCTGCTTTCGTCTATTGTAAAGTCCCGCTTTTTAGCAATCAATGATCAAGTTATTTCCATCATATTCAATTTCATGTTGCGAGCTTTTTTAAAATTGTAATCAAAATTTACTTTCGTCCCGATGCGACCGAGGAATAGGCGGAAGGTAGTCTAGCAGAGCAGACTACTGCCGCACGGTGTCCCTTTCTGTGCTAAGAAAAGGTTACCCGTGAAACTAGGGGCGAAGGGGAGGGGGGACCCGAACCCCACCACCCAATTTTGACAAAAAAAAAAAAAAAAATTAATCTCTTTTTAATTTCTTTTTGTATTTACCATTTTGTATTTGAAAAAACCTTTCATGAATTTCATAATGTGCATTTTTCTTTGAGTACTGAGATTTCAGGTTCTCTAAGTATTGGTGTGTTAGTGTGAGAGATATTTTATTGCATAGGAAGACAATACTTTAAATTCGCTTACATATATTAACTGAACAAGAATACTAAAATTTTGGATTCTTCAACTATAAAAATTAAAATGCATTATGCATATATGCCAAAATTCTTAACTTCTAATTTTAAAGTTTGAACCAGTAGAATTGTAAGAGCCCAGAAAATAATTGTCGATTATCGACATATATTTATGAAGACATTACCATCTTTTAAATTTTCAACTAATGCACATTAATTTATGTTCTTTTGTTTCATTTCTTTATCACAAAGTTCCAACTTCCCTCATTTTAACAGATAATGTTCCAAAAAAGATTTTGGAGGCAGCCCTCATGGGCCCACACCCCTTCAACCCTAGGACCCCTTTACTTCAACGGACTGACTCCGCCGCTGGTCGAGGTTATACATTTGTCATATCGACCAAAATTTTACTTGAGCTTAACACATGCATATACAACAAAGTACCATACAAAAACGACAAATTGAACAAAAATATTCTCAATAGAGAAATAAATAAAAAAGAATTTTATATTTTCATTGTATAAATTCTCTACCATACATAGCTGGACTATCTAACATTTCATTAATAAAAACTTCAAAAAATATATTACAAAATCTCAGGAAAAAGAAAATTACTTCAACCTTGAAACAAAAATTTTGTAATAACTGATGAAATTAACGAAGGAAAATCAAGAATGAGGCAGCGAGAAAAATGGCCACTCCAGTAGCAATAAAGATCATGTCCAAGCTCCTCTCTCGCCTCTGCCTTCTCTCTCTATACTGTAGCTTCATCTTCAAGAATTGCTCGTAACTTTCTCTCTCTATATCTCTGTTACTTTTTCTTCTTTTTCCATCCATGGCATCATGTAAAATTCCCAAACTGTCACTCCCATTCAAGATTTTCTCATCCATGTCCTCCACCTGCAGTGTCACTTCCTTTACCTGTAACTCTCCTCCCTCTTTCCCTCCGCAAGTAACCACCACCCCACACTGCACAAAATCCTCACCGCCGGAGGGCATCACGGTGGTGAAACGAAGCTGTATGTCCTCGGTAAGCCAGTGCCGCCGTGTTTCCACCGGGGTCATGCTTGCCACGTTCACTGCACGTTTCTGTTTTGGGTCTATCAGAATCCAGGATACTCTCATGTGCTGCTCCAGAAGTGCACGGCAAGCGCCCTCCTCTCCGTCGAAATTCACCGGCACTGGCACCGTCTCTTTCGGTTCCAGAAGGTCAAGGCTGAAGGGTGAACACAAGAACCACCCCGAAAGAGTTTCAGTTACCATAACTTTGGAGTATAATAACTTTTCATCATAGTAAATATCTACTGCTGATATTAATTCTGTTGTTTCCGGTGTCGGGCGGTGTCGACGGGATTTTTGGGGGAGGGGGCGGTGGTGGAGGGTTGGGAAAGATTGCGAGTAGAACGAACGGTGGCCAGAAGGGAAGTGAGAAATGGCATCGTTTACACGGCGGTCGGCGGTGGAGGGCCAGGTGGAGTTACAAATATCTCGCCACAGAGTATCTTCTGTGCAGAGAAAATGTAATTGTGTTGAAGCACAGGTGGTGGAAGCAAGGGCTTGTCCATCGAGCCTATTCAAGATGTGGGATTGAATGATATAGGGATGGATGGCTGCAATACTTGTGTCTCCGTTGTCTTGATCGGTGGTTTTGGCCCTGGCGGTGGGGGTGGAACAGGAACACATGAATCTTTTGTTAGATTTTTTGTTGTCTGGGTTTATGCAAGGACAAAAATGGGGTATTTGGATGTGATTTTTATAGGGGATGGGGGTTGGTCGGAGATAGAGTCAACTGTGGCATGTTAGAATATTTGGTTACAATCCACATTTGAACTTTGACTTTACCCCTTTAATGTGAAGAGAAAAAATTGATCATAACAATTATTATTTAAAATATGGAAAAACACTTTTTGGGGGAAAAAAGTAATTATGCCAAGGAAAGACCTAAAGGTAGGTCAGATTATTTCCAATAAGTAATTTAATTGTGGTATATTTGGGCACGTTGAACTTTGATTTATCCCTCTAATGTGGAGAAAAAAATGATCATTATTGTCGTGCATTATTCATAAAAAATGTGGTCAAGCACCTTTTGGGGGAAAAAAGTAATTATGCTAAAGGTAGTTTAGCTTATTTTCAATAAATAATTTAATAATGGTAATTTTCACATGTTAAATTGGACTATATTGCACACGCGTCTTACAATCATATCATATGTTTGATATCTTTCTAATTAATTATGTTGGTGGACTGTCTACCAGGCTGGTACTAAGTTTCAGTGGCGTTATATATCCTTATTCAATGATTAAATAAAAATTATTATATGTCTAGAAGTATGTGGAGCCCACTACCACCTAGACTTGTATTAGTGTTTGAGAAAGGCTGAACGTACAGTCCAGTAATTTTGACCGTCCTCTTAGGACTCCACACCCATGTGAGAGGACTGTCAAAATTACTGTGTAAAAAGACTACAAATGTAACATTTCTCTTGGTGTTATATTCGTATTTGTTATTTAAAGAGTAGTGCACTGTAATCTCAATTTAGGTGACATTAATTTTACTTATTATTTAATGTCATATTGCCGTCATCTAAACTAGAGTTACAATCTCAATGAGACTAAATAACATTACTCCCACTTAAATGGTCTAGTTTGAGTTGTTGAACATTTAATTAAACAATTTTGAAATTTTCTATTATCAAGATATGTCTAATCAAACATCGACTAGTTATAAGTAACACAAAAAAGAATTTAAACTCATACACAAAAAATTGACATGTTTTTGTAATTCTATATATCGATTCATTTGTTGTCCATAGAAAAAAGTGGGTCGGCTAGCACATTGAGAGTCCTAATTTTTTGAGCGTTCGATTAGATCAGAAAATTAGAAAAAATTCTTGCACCACAACATATATATATTCGAAGAAGAAAAGCCATAGTTAGAGAGAAAATCACCCCTTCGATTGTGGTCATGTGCGGACCTAGGGGTGGCTTAGGGGGCAAGTGCCCCCCACCCCCAATTGGGTTACAAATTTTTTTTTTTTTTTTTTTCACAATTAAATATTCTATGTTTTTATTTCAAATTTTGAAGTCATTATGAGATGTAAAACGAAATCGAAATATTACATTCTTAATATCATTTCGAAGTGCTTACGGTCTAATTTTCTACGTTGTTAATGGCGTACGAAACTGTTAATCGTAGCAAATGTTACAACTTGTCAAAGTAGGCCGTTCAAAATTAGTATTTCGAAAATTTCGATAACATGCTAACTTTAAAAATCATCCGATAATCGTACGCTAATCGAATTTACAAATTGCTTATGTCATTTCAAAACTTATTTCGAGAACTATATTATAGGCATACCGAATAGTCCAAACAAATATAAAAAATAGTTAAAGATGCGTCAAACGTTAGCCTTAAAAAAGATGTCTAATTCGCATTTTCTTAAAAAAAAAACAATCAATTATTTTATTAACATTTGTTATTTTTGCCATACAAATTTTTTAATATAGTTTTCATCATTTTATTGGGAAGTTTAATATGGAATATGACATCAAAAATTTTCGAAATTTTACATCCGAAAAAGTCATATCCTATGTGAATTTTTGGATGTAAAATTACATAGGGTATGGTTTTTTGGACGTAAATTTTTAATTGTAAAATTTCTTCCAACTTTTTTACAAGTTTAATTGTGTCCCCTAACTTTTAACCTCTGCGTCCGCCCCTGATTGTGGTTCGTAACGCTGAACACCATGAGCATTATGGACAATTTAGTTTGTCGTCCCATACTGCAAAAGAAACAAAGAACATAAAAATGGAAAGTGAAAAACAAAAACAAATTAAATGCCAATTGGATGTAGTTTTTAAGCAAATAAAATTTGATAGAAGTTAATGGATCCTATGAGATTAAAAAGTGAATAAAAGTTATTGGTAAAATAAGATGTATGATTAAAAATAAAGTTTGGCAACTTCTAACTTAGTCCCTCTTTGACAATTATTTTTTGGGTAAAATTGAATTTTGAATAGTGATTTTTTAGAGAATGTGTGGTTAAAAAGTAGGAAATATTTTTAGGTTTACGTGCAGAATATTTTATTGCGTGAACATGTGGTCGAAAATAAATATATAGACAAAAAAAAAAGAGTTGAGAAATAGTGATTGTTATAAAAAAAAACGCTTAATTGTTGTAATGCATGTCAATCTGATAAATGTAAGACTTTCATAAGATTATCGACGAAATATAATCGCAGGTCATTGTCATTTGAATTAACCTATTTGTATAATTATTGTTGACAATTATGATTGACAATGTTGATGTTGTCAAAAGCTGGATTATGATTTAAAAAATAATTTTTGAAATAGATGAATGTGATATTACTAAGAGTCTGTTTGTCTCCCATGTTGGGGAAAGAAATAGAGTTTAGAATAATATTTTTTGGAGAATATTTTATTGAGTGAATATGTGGTGGAGATTGTTTATTGTACCAAATAATGTTGAGAAATGGATGACAAATAATGGTTAAATATTATCTGTCAATCAAAATTTTTTTTAAAAAAATTGTACAAGTAGCATTTATATTGTCATATACCAAACATGAAACCCCAACAGTACAAAAAGGTTGTACTGTAAAGTGGGCCAATCTAAGTTCCTCTATTATATTATCAAAGAATAACGGTCCGTTTGATTGCAAGAGTAGAAAATGGGTATAAAAAAAATGAATTACAGAGAAAATAATTGTCTATAAATTGTTTTCCTGAGAATTGTTAATTAAATGTGTTTGATTGATATAATTTTCCACCCAAAAAATTTTAAAATTTTTGGATCTTTTTGTTCATGTTTAGTTTTATTTTACATAGAAATTGTTCAGTAAAGTGATTTTTTTTTTTTTTTTTTACAATTGAATATGTAATTTGTTACCATTGTCAAAAAGTAAAAAAAGGAAAAAAAAAAAAATTTGCTCGAAAACTATTTTTTCATCAAAGTTTACATTTGGCTTCGTTTTACATGAAAATTGTCCATTGAAGTGAATTTTTTTTTAACAATTGATTATAAAATTTATTTATATTTCACAATTCTGGAAAAAAAAAAATCAAAGGTTAAACCCTTCAAATCTATAAATCCACAATCCTGCCTATGTTATTTTCTCTCATATTCTCATAATTAATTGCCCTTATTATTACCATCATAAATCGTGAAAACACCCCCAACATGATGTCAATCAAGTACAAAGGTTCAAGGTGTTATAAAACTCTCAAAAACAATAAAGACATACCTCAAAACAGTAAATAACTTTAGCTGCCCAGAACTTCCAATTTCAGTTTTTTGTTTTCTACTTCTCGTTGGCTCTTTTGCTTTCTCTTTCACTTGGGTTTATTTGGGTATAACTTGAAGGGGTAAGATGTCCTACTATGAGATATATATATATATATAGAGTCCTAAAGGGGTTGGGGTCGTGAATCTTGTTTAAGGACTAAGAAATTGGTGGTTAAATGCCAAGTATCTCCAAGCATGAGATGTCCAAGCATGATGTGGCTCTTGCAGCCATACTTGACTCTTCCTTTCCCATATTTGGATCCTTATATGACTAATAAGACATATGTATATCCAATATAAGGTGACAAGGCTTTATAAGATGTGAAAGAAGCCTTAAGATCGAAAGAATTTGATGTTAACTTAACAAATCATCACATGCTAAGTAGGATGTGTCTCATTCCAGTTTCATTCTGATCTTGTACCAATCCTTGGACGTTTTGCATGAAATTTAGGAATGATAAGAAACATATTTGAAGTTTTAAAGAGGTGGTAAATGTGGATAATACTTAAGAGTGAAGGAATTTACCATAACAAGAACGAATCAACAAGTAGGAGGTGCACTAAGCACGAGGTGGTCTCTTGGGGTCAAAATCTAATTTTGAACATATCATTGCAGGTAAAAATCAAGTATCCTTGACTAATTCTAATGTATTTACAATCCAATTCACTTGCCCCAAGATCCCAAAATATTTCATAGCATTACTTCCTCAACCGTTCATTTAATTACTTACCCGATTGATATCCGATTTTCAATCGATTTCAACACTTAGCACCTCAATATTTACAATGTCATATAAAACTCATATTATTGTGTAGTGATCATGTCACTTCATGCTTCAAGTCCCAAATAGGTCAATTACCGATTTAGGGTTTATGGTGACCTTGATCAATCGAATGGAAAGCTATAACCGTTATCGATACTAATTCCAACATTTCAAGATTCCAATTGCTTAATAAATTAATCTTCCACGTCTAGATTAATCTAGCTCCTCTATCATCACTCAATGTAAAATTTATCGCCTAGGTCGAGGAGTCAAATACTAATACCATATAAAGATCTCATGCTCTTAATAATTAAATGTGCAGTTTTAAAAGAAAGCAATTAGAAGCATCGTCCAGAACCTGAAATTCATTTTCCTACCAAAATGGTGGGAAAATGAATTCCCCAAATATAAGGCAAATGGGCGCGTGGGTGGGGTGGGAAAAAATTTTCCTTGTCATCAAACAGCACATTTGTAGAAAATTTTCCATTTTTCATGGAAAAACTATTCCATCAAACCGGGCTTAAGTGGAAAAGGAATATATTTCCTTATTATCAAATAAACAAATAAATGTAAGAATGATTTCAGTGTGGAGCAATTTTTAATGCCACAATGTGAATGATTGTACATGTGGTCAGCAAATGAGAAATGGAGAAATAGCATCACAAATGGGGAAGTGGAATGCACTATTTATGGATAACACATACAACAGAAGTGACGTAAAGAAACTAATAAAAATTTATTAAACACGTCGTACGTTAAAGATAAGTTATATAACATTAAGTGAATGATATATAAGCATTTTGGGATTAAGTGGTACACTTTTTAGTGCCATCCATGAACTCATTATAAATGCTCTTAGATCGCCAAAGGATACGAGTCAAAGACGATTTATGTGACAAGCAAGCACCTCAATATCAACTAGGTTTATAATAATAATAATAATAATAATGACAAAAAGTGGAAATGTCAGAAAAGTAAATAAAATATTGAGGAAAATGAAATTACACCCAACCCTGATTTTAGGTTTCCATTTTCAAAAATCACATCACAAGTTTAACTTTTCAAAAATTAGGTTTTTTATATTTAATTTAATATTAAGCATATAATTCTCTTCCCAATTAAAATAACCCAAATCAACCTAAAATCCATTCCACCTCTATCCCATTCTCTCCTCCCCGTCTGTGAGCGTAAAAATCGCCGTCCAACCACACATCTCCTCGTCGACGAATAAGGGATATTGCCCATCTGCTCACGGTCGCCGTCGTTCTATCTCCACTCTCACCTCCGCTCTCGTCTATATACTCAAAAGCCGTCGCCGCAACGAACTTCGACGATTCTTCCCATCGCAACGACTCCCTCTCGTCTTCACTCTTCCTCTCATCTCTTTTCTCTTCGGACTCTGCCGCCGACGCTGCAATCCATCTATCTTTGGTGTTTCTCTCTCTCTCTCTCTCTTTTTTTTAATGCAAATGGTGCGGTGGTTGTGCCATGGTTTCGGTGGTTGTGTGTGTGCGCCGGTTGTGATGGTCGGGGGTGTGTGCATGGGTGCAAATCTATTTTTTAGTGATGCGCCAGTTGCGGTTGGGGTGTGTGCGGACGCGGCAGTGGAGGTGCATATCTGTTTTTTAGTGGTGTATATGCGTGGGGTGCGGCGGGGGGTGCGATTACGTGCATATCGGTTTGGGTATGGTTACGTGCAAATCTGTTTGGGTGTGGTTAGGCGCTGGTTTTGAAATGTTGATGTTGCTATTGGGCGACGACAATGGTGGTGCCGCTGGTGGAGGCAGTGGCGAAGAGATGATCACAAATGATTTTGGCGGTGGTCACAGATGATTTGGTTGTTTTTGACCTCAAACAACCATTAAACAATATGTAACCAATGAATTAGATAAAATGTGACCAATACATGATGTGTGACCTAAAAATTATTAATATGTGACCATTAATTTGATAAATTGTGACCTCCATATAATTTATGTTCAATTAATGTGATGTTTGTGATTATAAAATAAGTAATGTGACTTAATTTTGTGATTTGTAACTGATTAACAATTTGTGACTTTTAAATTTTTTAAGTTGTGACCGAATGAACAAATTGTGACTCGTGAAAATTTTAAATTGTGACCTACAAAATTTGAAGTTGTGACCAATTGTCAGAATCGGAGCAGTCGTCGGAATGTCACCTGACTTGAGAAGAGTTGTGATCGGAACGATAGCCATAATAGCTCTCGGAGCGGTAGCTGTGATGGAGGTGGTGTGAGGTAATTATATTATATTAGAATTAAATATTTAATAATTCATTATTTCATAAATAAAAAATTGAAAAACTTGATTTTTGAAATTGGGAACTTGTTTTTTGTATTTTTAAAATGGTGTAAAGTAAACACCTTATTTATATATTGTTCCTTAAAATATTTTGAAAAATACTAGTGTACATTTAGTTTCACAGCCCTCCCACATAGAAGGCAGGGCCCACGATTTTTAAAATTATGGGCCTCATCGGGATGTGAGAGGGTTGTGAAAAATGATGTACACCAAGTGTGTACATCTAGCATTTCTCAAATATTTTTCATATTAATGTCTAGTTCTACTTAACAATGCGTACTAAACATGATTTAAATTTTTAATATTTATTATTTTTTCTTTGTTTTTTAAATAATGCATAATTTGACAACATAATACTCGATATGGAACCACGAGGCTTGATTATGATCGAGTTCATTTCCTTTTGCCACATGACTCATTTATTGTGGCCGATCCCATTTTCGCACGATTTAATCCAAACCAAAATGAGCTTAATATTTTCTAGATTAATTTAAACATGTAAAAGAATTTATGTTTATTGTGGAAACCAAGGGTGGACGTGGTTGAGTCGAGTCGATTTTTTCCTCAACCCATATTCAATCCAAGAAGGTCGATTTTAGATTAAACAAACCCGACCTAAAACGATTGGGGGCGTATTTTAATAATCTAATGGATAAGTCTCCACACTTGTCCTTGTGAACATCTTAAATGCAAAAAAAAAAAAAAATAATAATAATAAAAAAAAAAAATAATAATAATAAAAAAAAAAAAAATCGTCTTCTTTCTAAAAATATTCATCATTCATCCATATCCACAATGTGCCAAAAAACAGGAATTTACTACCCTCCAACCTCGTTTTATGATCTATCCTATTAGAACATTTTCAAGAGACACTGACTGAAGCTTCCTATTTTAGAGAGTTAGTATTTAAAATTAATGGTGTGTTTGAATTAAATTATTTTGGAAGAATGTATTTTAGAATAATATGTTAATGAAATGTATGATTGAAAAAGAATGAAAAATTATTGATGTGATGGAAAATATTATTTTATTAAAGAATGTGTGGTTGAAAATGAGTAGAAGAATGATAATGAAATTTTTAATGTGGCTCAAACAGGTGCTAAGTTCCAAAAGACTATAGATTTTAATTTTTTTATGAAAAGTCACTCTCTCATTCTATTTTTCCTTTATATGATTGCGTAATAAGCTCTCTATATATATATATATATCGATATTCTACTTTTTAAATTATAAATACTATATCTATATTGATTGACGTATAAAAAGAATACATCAAATAAAAGATAAGGAAGCATTAATAAATAGAGATTATTATCATATCGTTTTTCCATTTTAATTTAAAATGTTCTCTATTTTGTATAAGACACTCTTTACAAATGCTCTCATTTACTAAAATTAAGACAAGGATTTGAAACTTTACTTTTCGATTCTAATTTTAATTCCGAGCAAGAAACACGGCAAAAGTATCTATATAAATACATACAACCTACTCTTTATAATTTTTCAATTTTTAATTTCAATCCCTAAATCATTTATACATGATATTGACATAAAATATTTTGTAAGAAAAAGTATCTTCCCGTTTTAAGAACCATATCTTACCAACTTGGGTTCAAACCACAACCAAAGACTAGGTGTGAAAAATGAGAAAATTCATAGTCACAAAATTATGTCACATGTCCAATAAGGATTATTCTTTTTGTACATAATTTGTGTACATAACTCTCACATGGGATGTGATCCACATATGTTGGTCCCACGGGTGGGTCCCATCCCATGTGAGAGTTATGTACACCATTATGAGTGTGTTTGGTGCGTATTAAAATGAGAGAATGCATTTTTTTTGAAGTGATGTGATGAAAAATATGTGGTTGAAAAAGAAGGAAAATTTATTGATGTGATGAAAAATATTATTTTATTGAAGAATGTGTGATTGAAAATGAGTAAAAGAATGAGAATGAAAAAATTAATATGGGTCAAACAGTGATGTAAATTATGTACCCATAGCATTGCTCGTCCAATAATATCAGCCATAATTAGGGCTGCAAGTACAACTTGATGTATTACAACACATATATAGTTGAAGGAGTTTGACAAAGGTTTTTTCCCGTGTACAGAATAGCCTTCAAAGAAGGCTTACACAAACCTCATGTGGGGGGTGAGCCCCCCATGTGAATAACTGAATATTTTATTACCAAAAAAAAAAAAAAAAAAACACCCAATGGTTCATAGTTGAAAGAATAGGAATTTGCACTATTACTCGTCCAAAATGATGTTTTTACACCTTGACTCTATTTGTTTTGGATAAAACTGCGAGTACAAGAATATTTTTACAGAAATTTAAACAGGATTTTGAATTTGTCTCACATGTGATGGGCCCCACTGTCTGAAAAAAATTGTATAAAAAAATATGGGCCCCATCTGCATGTTTGTGGCCTGACAGTACCTGTGAAAAGAGGAAATTACACCAAACCATATCTTTTCTTTTGCACTTTAAAATATCAGATTTTTAAGTTTTTTATTCAATTATCAGGTTTTTATAAATTTTAATTAATAATAATTTTATAAAATAAAAATAAAATATATATTCACCCCACTTTCTACCCACCCCACTATCTACCCCACAAATTTTATTTTATATATAACCTCCAAACCCTAATCCATTTACTCACCTTCCTCCCTCTCACCGTCCACCGCCGCCACCGTCCACCGCCGCCACCGCCACCTCCTCCGGCCGCCTCCGCCCTTCTCTTCTCCCTTTTCTTCCCCCCTCCTCCTCCCTTTTCTTCCCCCCTCCCCCTCCCCCTCCTCCTCCCTTTTCTTCCCCCCTCCCCCTCCCCCTCCCTTTTCATCCCCCCCCCAGATCTGCCGCTGCGACGCAGCAGCATCGCCGCTGCGCGACGCAGCAGCGACACCGACACGCTGCTTGCGTCGCGCCTGTGCGACACAGCAGCGTCGCGCTGCTGTGTCGCGACAGCCGGACGGAGAGGCAGCGTCGACGCTGCTGGGACCGGCAGCGTCGACGCTGCTTCAAGCTTTTTTTTTATTTTTTTAAATTTTTTTTTTAATTTTTGGAGTGTTGAAAGGTAGTGCAGCTTGTAGGTTTGCATTGTGATGGTGCTATGGTGGAGGTTGAGGGTGGATTTCTGTGCAGGCGGTTTGAGTGGTGGTGGTGCTGTTTAGGCGGTGGTGGTGGTTGTCGGGGTGGTGGTTGTCGGTGGTGTTATTGTTAGTGGGTGTTTGGTTGTCCTATGACCATTTATTTGATGGTATATTGGATTGAGGGATGGGTGCTGTGGACGTTGAGTTTCTGTGACCATTTATTTGGTCGATCTGTGACCTAGTATTGGTGGCGTTGGTATCTGTGACCTAGGTATTGAACGGGTTTGTGGTGTCTGTGACCTCGGTATTGAACGGATTTGTGGTGTCTGTGACCTAGGTATTGAACGGGATTTTTAATCTCTTGTGTGGGGTCCAATAACAACTAATTTTTTCATTCTCATTCTACATTAATGAGAAGCAAACGGAATCTAAGTAAACTCATTTTCTTACCCTAACATACCTTGAGTTTTCTATTGTGTGATTTTGGGTTGAAAATGACAGAGAGAAGCACTTTATTACTTATTTTTTTTTTTTTTTTTTTTTTTTTTTTTTTAATTAATTTAAATTACAAAAAAATTACATCTTTTTTAATAACAATTAATTCTTAAACAAAACTATTAAATATAAACTAGCAAACGTGCATTGCACTTATATATATATAAGTATAAAAAAAAAAAAAAAAAAAAAAAAAATTAATTTTCTATTAATTTAAAGTCCACAGTATTCTTTCGACAGTAGAGGCAATTTTATGTACATATTATAATTGGTTTATGAAATTCATGCCATAATATGTGAATAGATTTCTCCAGCCATCCAATTTTTTTTTTTTTTCCTGTTTTTTTTTTTTTTTTTTTTTTTTTTTAGTATTGAATATTTTACATGTGTTTATAGTTAATTAATGGTGTGCAATTGAATGTTTTATCATCTTCTTTTTATGTTTAGTTATAAAATATCAATTATTAAATTCATTTTTAATTATTGTTACTTGTGAAGTATTACAACATTATAATTAATATTTCAGAATAATAATAATCGTGAATATATCTATTTTAAATTAATAATGTATCATATTGTTGCTCCTAAAGTAGCACAACATTTATAAAATTTTTTTAAAGTTTCTTCCAAAAGAATATTACTTGCTCTTGAAGAGCGTGAATTAGAATTTTCAATATTATATATATAATATATATATACACTAGAAAGTAAACTAACATATATCTTCCATTATAGCACCCTCAATCAAATGATCAATATTTCCATTTAGATCAATAAAGAAATCAGAGACATCCAAATAAGTCACATCAATTAGTCCATTATAATCAGCAAAATTTGTCTCACTTTTTTTCTTTCCCTTGATTGATTTTTGGTAGAAATTCACGAGGTGTTTTGTCGTACATATGGTAATAATATCTAGGGCTGCAGGGGTACATGTGTCATTCACATTAAACCCTAATTTACTTTCCTTTTACAACACTCCCCCTTGAATGACACATTACAAAATATCTGCCTCGTTAAAACCTTGTTTAATAAAAACCCAATGGGACAAAAAGAACAAACGAGGGAAAAAGAGTACAGTTATTTCGGAGTATTAAATATAAATGCCGCCTCATTAAAACCTTGCTAGGAAAACCCAGTGGGATAAAACTTAAGCGAAGGAAAAAGAGTACAGCTACTCCCCCTGACGTTGATCACTGAAAATTTTTGAGTCGACGCATTCCAATATCGTGAACCAATTTCTTGAATGTAGATGTTGACAGTACTTTTGTAAATAAATCGGCCATACTGTCACTTGAACGAATTTGTTGAATATTGATGTCGCCATTTTTCTGAAGTTCGTGTGTATGAAAGAATTTTGGAGAAATATGCTTCGTCTGGTCACCTTTGATATAGTCTCCTTTGAGTTGTGCAATACAAGTAGCATTATCTTCATATAAAATTGTTGGACTATCTTTTGTTGAAACTAATCCACATGACTCTTGGATATGATGGGTCATGTTTCTCGACCATACACATTCTCGGCTTGCTTCATGGATTGCAATGATTTCAGAATGATTTGAGGATGTTGTCAATGATTGCTTCACATATCTCCATGATATAGCTATTCATCCACGTGTAAACACATATCAGAAAAAGCTATGTCGGGTTGAGTACAATTTGCAAGATAAGTTAATGCTCCAATTGCACTAAGATATGATTCTTCAGGACCAAGAATCTTTTCTCTATCTTCGGGTGGACGAAAATGATCATTTTTTACATCAAGTGATCGAACAACCATAGGTGATGCCAATTGATGTGCATTGTCCATATAAAATCGTTTTAAGACTTTTTCTGTACATGTAGATTGATGAACAAATAATTCTTCTGAGAAATGTTCAATTTGCAATCCGAGACAGAATTTTGTTTTTCCCAAATCTTTCACTCAAATTCATTTTTCAAATAATTTGCAGTTTTGTTGAGCTCTTTAGAAGTTCCAATTAAATTTAAGTATCAACATAAACCGCCACAATTGCAAATTCAATATTCGTTTTCTTTATAAAAACACATGGGCAGCCATCATCATTTTTATAATCTTCATTCAACAAATATTCGCTAAGGCGATTATACCACATGCGTCCGGATTGTTTTAATCCATACAATGATCTTTACAGTTTAATTGAGAACATGGTTCTCGGGCATGTATCATTTGTTTCACGCACTTTGAGTCTTTTTGGGACTTTAATATGTACGTCACTATCAAGTGAACCGTACAAATATGCAGTCACTACATCCATAAATTTCAGACTTCTCTAGTAAGTTCAATTTTACTAGGATCTAGAAACTTCAGGTTTCTCTACTAAATTTTAGTCTGATCATATCATTTTATTTGACCAATTATTTTTTTTGATCGATATATTTTAAGGAATTTATTTCGATTCCTCGCTATTATATTATGATGCAATACATCATGTGCAAAAGTGTTGTCGACAACTTTTTCTTGTCTTTTTCAATTCTATTTCTTTTTCCATGATGACATAACTTATTGAGATATCTCAATTTTTATTATTTCAGGTACCTGAACCTCTTCTGGGGTTTTATAATATGTTATGTCTAAATACTCATTAAAAGTATATACATCCTTAATAAGACAACATTTATCAATTGTTATATTTAAGTTTGGAGGACTTTATAATAGAATCGAATGTCATCACGCTTCAAGCGTGCCATAAATTTATCAAATACAATATTAACGAATTGTCCTTCCAGGAGTCAATTCGAGTTGGAGCATTTAAAGCTGATGTGTGAGATTGTCAATATCTTTGGTCATTAAATGCATCTAAACAAATTATCTTTCGAACTTCTGGTTCGAATTGTCTTTTGTGATGATTTAGATATTGATGCATTTGTATATTATTCTCAGCTTCTTTATTTTTCCCCCTAATGCTGAGAGAATTGTCAAATTGACAATCATTTTTATTGAGTTATAAAATATCACCAATTTGGGATAAGGGTTCATGCTACCCATTTATTCTCAGCATTTTTTACTTTCCATCTCAGTGCATTGTAGTGGATTACATATACAACACTATCGAAATAATTTGATGGAAAAATGAGACTCGACCATAAGCCAAGTTATAACTAAAAGAACTATGATGTTGGAATGATGCGTAGTGACTTTCCCTAAATTGAAATGGGAAGTATTTTGTTCTCAATTAACTTAATTGGAGACGTTTAACAAACAATAACGTTAAACCAATTATCGACATCTCAACTAACCACTTATTAAAAAGTTAAGATTTATGATCACTAGTATTAAAAAGACACATTGTCTTAATTGTATAATCTGAAAATTATGCTCATAATTTGAGTATCACTTTCGCAAACTTCAGGTTGCGAACACCATGCAATCATCTAATATTTGTATCAAATCTATTAGATACAAATAATATTTAGATGGTCAACGTGGAGGGTGACGGGCCCCCATATATCACCCTAATTAATTTTCAGAATTATAGTGAATTCAATCCTTATTTAACTGGTAAAATAACCATTTTTCAATAAAAAGAACAAACATCAAATATGATTTCATTGGATTGAAGAATCTTCCGATTCTTCATTGAATATCCATTTGAATATTTAATTTCGCATCATTATTGATCCAGTGACGGTACAACTGGTCATGCCAAACAATAAAGTTAAATTGAACTTCTGGTTCAATATAAGATATAATTCAATTATTTAATTTTGAAGAATATGATTAAACATTATATAATCATATATCATTCAAGTAATCAAACTAATCAATATTCTCATGAAATTAATTACATGTTGTCCTTCAGGGATAAACATGAATTTATAATAATACATTCTTCGAAACATGCGCTATTTCGAGAGCGAGGTATTTCATTATTACTTTTTCGAGAGTTATGTGTCAATATTCTTCGGGAATATTGAACATTATAATTCATGCTCTTTAGGAGCAATCAAATATTATTATAATAAAATTATTTAAGGATTTACTCTTCTAGAGTAAAAATATAATTTATGTTAGATTTTACATAATTATGCTCTTCGGGAGCAAACAAAACCCAACTAGAATATTAATAATAATATGCTACTTAAGAAGCGACAATATTTGTAATAGACAAATCTACAAATAATATTCTTCTGAAATATTAGAATCGTAATATCATGCTCTTCGAGAATTTTTCAAGAATATTAATTATAATGACGTGCTACTTCGGGAGCAACAACATGATAAATTATTAATTTAAAGTTTATGAAAGAAATATGTACTACTTCGGGAGTACATCGTATTTTAATTACTTTTTCCAGAACAATATGTCAATATTCTTCTAGGATATTGAAAATTATTATTTATGCTCTTCAGGAGCAATTAATATTATTCTATAATATTAAATATAATATTGTGCTACTTCAGGAGCAACAACAAATTATTTGTATATAGATCTACGAGTAATATTCATCTGAAATATTAATTATAATATAGAGAAAAGAGAAGAGAGAATAAAAGCCAATAGACTTTTCTGTGTGTTATAATGAGAACCAAAGCCCTATATTTATAGGACAACAATAGGGATACATATGGTAATAATATCTAGGCCTGCAGGGGTACATGTGTCATTCACATTAAACCCTAATTTACTTTCCTTTTACAACAATATATATATATATATATATATATATATATATATATATATATATATTCTACTTTTTAAATTATAAATACTATATCTATATTGATTGACGTATAAAAAGAATACATCAAATAAAAGATAAGGAAGCATTAATAAATAGAGATTATTATCATATCGTTTTTCCATTTTAATTTAAAATGTTCTCTATTTTGTATAAGACACTCTTTACAAATGCTCTCATTTACTGAAATTAAGACAAGGATTTGAAACTTTACTTTTCGATTCTAATTTTAATTCCGAGCAAGAAACACGGCAAAAGTATCTATATAAATACATACAACCTACTCTTTATAATTTTTCAATTTTTAATTTCAATCCCTAAATCATTTATACATGATATTGACATAAAATATTTTGTAAGAAAAAGTATCTTCCCGTTTTAAGAACCATATCTTACCAACTTGGGTTCAAACCACAACCAAAGACTAGGTGTGAAAAATTAGAAAATTCATACAGTCACAAAATTATGTCACATGTCCAATAAGGATTATTCTTTTTGTACATAATTTGTGTACATAACTCTCACATGGGATGTGATCCACATATGTTGGTCCCACGGGTGGGTCCCATCCCATGTGAGAGTTATGTACACCATTATGAGTGTGTTTGGTGCGTATTAAAATGAGAGAATGCATTTTTTTTGAAGTGATGTGATGAAAAATATGTGGTTGAAAAAGAAGGAAAATTTATTGATGTGATGAAAAATATTATTTTATTGAAGAATGTGTGATTGAAAATGAGTAAAAGAATGAGAATGAAAAAATTAATATGGGTCAAACAGTGATGTAAATTATGTACCCATAGCATTGCTCGTCCAATAATATCAGCCATAATTAGGGCTGCAAGTACAACTTGATGTATTACAACACATATATAGTTGAAGGAGTTTGACAAAGGTTTTTTCCCGTGTACAGAATAGCCTTCAAAGAAGGCTTACACAAACCTCATGTGGGGGGTGAGCCCCCCATGTGAATAACTGAATATTTTATTACCAAAAAAAAAAAAAAAAAAACACCCAATGGTTCATAGTTGAAAGAATAGGAATTTGCACTATTACTCGTCCAAAATGATGTTTTTACACCTTGACTCTATTTGTTTTGGATAAAACTGTGAGTACAAGAATATTTTTACAGAAATTTAAACAGGATTTTGAATTTGTCTCACATGTGATGGGCCCCACTGTCTGAAAAAAATTGTATAAAAAAATATGGGCCCCATCTGCATGTGTGTGACAGTACCTGTGAAAATTGGCTCCTGTACGTGTAGCAGGTTCCGTTTGTTTTTGATGTTCTCATACACCTTAAAGATCACTAAGCACCGTTTGATATCCATTAAAATTATAATTCATTTTTCACTCTCTTCTTATCAATTACATTTTTCAATAAAATAATATTACACGTAAATTGAAAAAAATTCCTTTTTTTTTTAACCACACATTTTTGAACGAATACTATTTCAAAAATTATAATTTCAAATAACGGGGACCAAACGGGAGCTACAATTCATCTGTTTCATAATTTATAAGTATGTGTACAAAAAACGCAAGTTACGAATTCTATATATTTTTTCGCTGTTGATAAAAGAAGCTTCTCGTCAATAGAATTTTGTTAATATCTCATTATGATAAAAGAATATATTAAAAAATCCATTCTCATCCTTATTTGAAACAATCAAGTCGAATTCCACTGAGTAATGAATCTCCACTAGACGAGTCAAGGGTATTTCCACGTGATAAGCACGTTCAAGACTAAAATTAAAAAAAAAAAAAAAAGAGAAAAAAGTGACTCATCTTTGAAAACTCATACTTTTAGATGAGGCAATTCATTAAACAGCTGCTCAGAGTCCATTCCTCTTGCAGCATCTCCATTTTCCATCCACAAGGACTGTTTAAGAAAAAGAACAATGAAAATGGGTTTTCATAATAGTAACTTTATACATCAATATCATGGCTCCCACAAACTTATCCTACTTCAACTTGAAAGCTGATGAAGAAATGGAGAAAGCAGAAAATGATGATGTTATCCGAGTCCAGTAGGATGAAATCAGAGCTTGGAAACAATTGCTGTAGTGTAAAATCTCAACACAGAAAATTTCAAGTAAACAGGTTATGGTCGACTTATTCCTAGGTTAGTGCTTTGTTCCAGATGCTGCAAGTGAGAATGAAATGTCCAGGCTCTAAATGGTACCACTGCTATTAGTGTCAAAGTCGATCCAGACGAACTTAGGCTTTGTGATTATGTTCAATTCGCCTGAGACTTTTTAGTTCTTTCGAATCTAGGCCTGACCTTCATCATGAAAAGTATGAGGGGATAGAGAAGACAGTAATCATTGAGAAACCTGCAAAGATGTAGAGAAGAATCTACAATTTAAAGGAAAGACGTATTTTCAAAAGAGACAAGTCAATTAAAGTGTTTTTGGCAAATTTGAAATCTTTATAATCTAAAATGAGAGGAAACAGCAGTCATTTGACACCTGACAAGTTGTGGACCTTCCTGAAGAATCCAACTCTCTTAATAGACAAAGACAGAATGCGCCTCTTTCTACGAATTCTGAGTTCAGTCACTTGACCCTTCTGCATTATCGGGGAAAATAAATTGAAGGTCTTCATTATCTCGGTAGACTTGCACAAGTGCAGCAGCCTTATATGCAAACAATCCTACCATAGCAGGCGCTAGCTGAAGAGAAAAAGAGTGAAATATAAATAACAAAAGAGGAGTGAGAGCATGGGCGGTTGAGGTTAAAAAGTTCACTTAATAAGTAAATAAGTTAGTTTTACAAGGAATATTTTCTTTATTGGTCAAAATTAGAAAATAAGAAAGTTACATATTAAGAGTTACTTCCATAGTAAATAAATAACTACTTTTTACTCAAAAGTAATAAAAAAGTAACTTTTTCAAAATCCAAACATGTTTGGATACACAAAGTAACTTTTCACCTTTTTTTGAGTTCAGCTAAACTCGTAATACTCAAAAACTTTGTGAAATGTAAATAGTTGAAAGGGAGGTCTAAGGAGAACCCCCTTATATACCTTAAAATCAAAAATATCATTGCCAAAATGTTGAAACAGTTCCCATAGTCCATATATTGCAGCAGGAAAGACAAGCCTAGGAGACGAAAGAGCAATACCACTACCCTTCACGGATCTCTCAAATAGATCCTGCAGATCTTGGCTTCTTATTCCTATTCTGTAGGTAAAAAATTGAAAGTTTGAGTGAAGGAGAAGTTCACGTAAAAGGAAATGGAGCATAGCACGTGGAAGAGCAAACTTGATACTTTTTTGACTTCTTTTTTGTGAAAATTTGTGGAACTTTTTCTTTTGATACATTGTCTGCATGTTTGCATAAGAGTTGGAAGTAAAGGCAGCTGCAGTAATGAAACAATCAAAAATAAATGTCAGATGAACATCAATGGAATTGAAACAAGGCTATGCTGAATGCACACTATGCCCTCTATCATCAATCCCACATACGGAAAATATATCAAAAATACAGAACCAAATCAAACATGCATTTTCAACCAAAGAAAATATCGCCACTTTTCTCTTTCTGCAAAAGTAGTAGGCCTCGGCTTCTGGACAACCAGAAAACATATTTCCTTACAGTCTTGTTTTTAGCTATTCTTGTGGACCTTGGGTATATTAACTCAGTCTTTAGGTGCCTTGAATTTGTACAGATAAAGAAATGAAAGGTGTATAAAAATAAAAGTTTAATAACATACCTGAACAACACTCCTGTCATATAGCTCACAGCAGCCTAAGAAGAAAGGTAACCTTATTAATCAAATATTCTAACACCCCTTTTGGTTAGTTGAATGACTTATATAACGTGCTGAAAAAGTACACTACTTAAAAAATTAAAATGCTGAAAAAGGTGAAATAAATCTTACCTGTGTATCTGATAAAGTAAAAATGAAACTGTTAAGTGAAGTCCATGATTCCACACACCACTTTGGTTTAGAATGGAAATTGAAGTAGTGTAATATATCTTTCAATTCATTTGTAAATATCTATTTTGGGAAAGAATGCGAGTCCTCAACCATTACATTACAACAAAAAAAGGCTAAGTCATATTCCCAATTTGGGGTCGGCCACAAGAATGCTTCTTGGTCAGTCCACTATGTTCATTGCTAGATCTAGCGAGAGATTTAAAGACACTAAATGCTTAGCAACTACAACAAGCAACTTTAATTTTGGTCATCAAGGCTATTCTAAGTTGTCTACTGATATTGCGTCATTCTTATGAAGTGGCCCTCCTCAAGTCTACACAAAACAAAACATGACTCTCACTTATTGGTGTATATTTTCATTTCTTATCTTATCTACAACTGATCATTGCATTACCTGAGTTTCATAAAATATGTTCACTTTATGAAAATGACTTTTCGCCGTTCTCTTAGGCATTAAATGTTTGGTCTTCGTGGAAATAGATGAAGTAGTATGACGAAAAAGAGAAATACAAGAAAGTGGAGATAATTACTAGTATTTGCAATCAAACAAAAGTTTTATTTTCCCAATAAACATATCACAACGTTCTTAAGCTTGAGTGTGCCTTTGCACCATTACCTGGACTGATAAAGCAATCAGACAATATCCACCGCATGCAGTTCCAATGCTCACAGTCAAAAGAAGCAGTTCCCTCTTGAGCTGCATTTGAAAGTGAAAATCTTCTGCAACTTACTATGTTTGAAAAATTCTGAGAGAGATACTTTCTCTTGAGTGTATTCATGGAAAATTCGTAATAAACATAATCTCCAGCACTCTATTCCCCACATCTCATGAAAAACATGTCCATTTAATCCCCACTAGGTAACCATTTTGCGAGTAACTTTTAAGTCAGCAACTTTAGGGTCGGTAGAAAAGAAATTATCTGTGTCGACCATGTGTACTCACTGGACTGATAGTCAATTTTACATGTTATTAAAAACGAGTGCAGGAAACTTCTATTATACAAATTAACAAGCTATTCAACAATGTTTCATGGCAGGAGCAAGAAAACTGAAGTACATTTTCATTTGGAACTTTTAAGCTTCATGACAAAATCCCTTATATCCACTCATATTCTCGACGCATAAATTTAGAAAAGATTTCGATAACCAATAAAACGTGCATAAAATCCTAATAGATTTAAAATAAATAAATATATGTGTGTATACATATATACATAACTTATATGTTGTTTGCATGCAATAAATTTTTAGCCAAAAATCAGTTGACCTTGAAATGGCCAATTCATATTCGGAGAAACAGTAATATGCCACTAAAATATGTCTAACTAATCCTTTTCGTAATTTAATAATTTCAAAACTCAACAAATAAACCCTCAAGAAACAACATTACAATGACAGAGACAGATGGATTTCAATTGTGGCTACATACTTTAGTTATTCAAATAATTGTAAGAAAAATGTGAAAGCTACCCGGTCTCAGAAGAATTTAGAACACATCTTACAGCTTCATATTGGAGAAAATTCAATCTTTTCCTTCTCTCACGGTCGTCTCGTACTTCCTACCATCATCACCATCACGAGAAACAATGGGTTAGCAAAACTAGTATCAGTGTGTGGAGAAAAAAACAGAACGTCGTATTTAATAATTATCCGCATAAATTATTCTACCATAATCTTTACTGAGAGTGAAAGAAAATCACAAGCGTTGCTATAATTATTGAATATACCCTGTTGACCATCTTCTTATTCATTGGCACTGAGTTGTTGTCCCCTAACAGCCACTCCTTGGTTCTTTTCAGTTTCAAAAACCCATCATCATTTTCTTCGCCGGAATACTATATAAACAAAAAATTAAAAAATAATCGTGGTTATAAACGAAACATTTCCTACAAATAAATTAGCGATTGGCTAAGTGAAATCCTTCTTCGGCAGTTTAGTATTATGAAATTTTCCATACAAAAAAGAGAATAGTAATCATACCTCGTCGAACAACTGAATGTCATTATTGAGATTATCAGCTATTTTTTCAGCTTGGTTTTCAGAATTTGAAATCAAATCCCTTATCCAGAATTTATCAGAGATTTTCGATATAAAATCTCCGGTCAATTCTCTTTCTTTCAAAAATGCTTGCAACACTTCATCTCCAGCAAACTCTCTGGCTGTCATAATGAAAAAGACGAAAAAATTCAGCAAAAAGGGTTTATATAACTTGAGAATTAAGCAAAAATCTAAAATGGGCACTCACGAGGACGAGGAGGGGAGGTTTTGAGGGCCGAGCTTATGTACGGAATTCTGTTACAAAAACGACGGGGTCTGGAATTTGAAGAATGCTGGAAGGGGAATTTTGAAAAACAACCAACTGCTGAAAGAGAATTCATATTTTCTTAATTTATGAAATTAAAAATTCGATCCTGGCCAACACAGTTCAGTGTATTGTATTTTTGTTATCCTCCAAATTCAAAGGTCTAAAAATGAAGGATTTTGGGGATACAGTACGGTATCAGTCCAAACAAATATGATATTTTCCTGGCTGAAGTTACCTATCCAGGACAAAAGTTTTCAAGGAAAAATGTTGAGGCCCCCAAACTTCACAAAATATATCATTTATGTCTACGTTCAATTATTTCTTATTTACAAGTATCTCAACTTTCAATTATAGCATTCGTAGGTCATTACTCAAATAATCTCGTATAACAAAATATTCACATTTTGACGTTTAAAACACTCATATTTATGATTTTTACCATTTTCATAATCACCGTCCATTCAAAATCTACTCTATATACCTATTCTATGTTTGATCCTCATTTTCAATCATATATTCTTCCAAAAATTAATTTTACACGCAAATTCAAAATATTTTTCTGTATGACCTCGACAGGTAAAAAATTCCCCCACACATACATAAAGAGCTTGTTTGGGCCATTTTTTAGTGTAAAATATATTTTGAAATAGTAGATTGATGAAAAATGTATGATTAAAAAATAAAAAAATTAAATTTACATATAATTTTATTTTATGCGTAGTTGAAAATAAGAGAAAAAACGTATTTTGGAAAAAATTGTTTGACCATATTTAAAAAGTTGACTGAGGTAAGATGTGATTGAACCAAAAAATTGAAACAGTCGCGTGACATTTGGAAAATCACGTCAACTAAGACGTCTTTGTACAAGAACATAAAGTAATAAAATTCCTTATAAAGGTCTAAACTCACAAATAATTACCGATATACCATTGCGGAGAGTCCTAATTTCTTTCGCCTACTCCACTTCATCCAACGTCACTTAGCTCCAATGGTGAATTCTCCGAAGAAAGTTCAAAATTCGAAACCGTCATCTGTGTTAATCGACCCACTGCACTCTTCAATGATCACACTATTGATATTATTGATGGCGTGCGTCGAAATCTGCGACGCCGTAACGGTGGTTGATGTGTACCGGCTCGTGCAGTACGATATTGGTGGCGTGCCGTTCGGATCTCGACTCGCTTCACTCAACCATCACGCCGGTTCTTCGCTTTTTTCTTCATCGTCTGGGGTTGCCGCGGATCTCTCCCGCACTGTCCTCATCCTTCCAGTCCGCGAATTGAACCTTACCTTCATTAAAGGTCCATACTTTGCTTCTTTTAATCAAAGTTGGATTCTTATTTCATTAGTGTATGTTCAAAATACAGAAAAATTGTAAGTATTAGTTAATGTTCTTTTTTGGTAATTGAGTAAAACTTAACTGTTGTGAGCGGTAATTAGTTGAAATCTTTATTAACTAAGGAAAGAATGTGTTAAAGAGGTGTGGAGCTGTGCAGAATTACCGTTAGTTTTGCAAGTTTACATAGAAGGAAACTCAGAAGAGAGCTTCTTTAGTTGCTTTGCAAATGCAGATGCGATAGCTGAGGATTTTACGAAAAATATTGTGTTATGGATTTTTTCTGTCAGCAATTAAGATTCTGAACTTCATATCTATTTGTTGGACCTTGGATTTACTAGAAGGTGAGCTTTTTCTGCAATCCAGATGTATGATGGAATTATGAAGCTGAAATGGAGCTCTGTTTACTGTACTGAAAAGTGAACAAGAACGGAAACTTAGTGAAAATACTTGAGAACTCGAAAATTCATTTTTTAGCTACAACCTGACTGATAATTTTGAAAAATATTGTAAACTGAATATGTACTAGTCTTCTCCAGACTCCAGTTGCTTAATAACTCTGGAGATGAAGGTAGCAAGACGTAGTGAACTAGAAAATCCACTTTATATAAATATCTTATAAATAAGCATGTACTTGGTTAATTCATGCTTTAGTTTTGATGTATGTTCGAACCACTGAGTTTCTAGTAATGGAAAGAAAGAGAGAAATTAGTTGATGGGGGTGAATGAAAAGTTTTATCTCGTGACAAGTGGACTTGAAAGATGTTAAATGTCCAAAGCTACCTGATACTCCACATATTATGGTCTTTACTTCTATATATTCTCGGGGAAAAGTATACTGTATTGAAATGTAAGTTTGTATGGTTTTCTGTTCACATGCCAATATCACAATACACTTGGTGCAACGGCGATTATTAGGACTGGGCCAAGAAACCGCAACCCGCTAAACCGACCCGACCCAACTCGTATTGGGTCGGTTTGGTTCGGTTTTAAAGTTATTTCGGGTTGGGTCGGGTGGAACAATTTTAAAATTCTTATGGGTCGGGTCGGTTCACTTCCATCCCTTTCAAACCGACAACCCTATTTCCTATATTCTTTGAAGCTCTGAAGCGGCGCAACCATTCCTCCTCGCCCAGATCTGACCTACAAGTGGTAAGTCCTCTCGCTCTCTCTAGTAGTAATCGGAGCCGAAGTCATAGCAGAAGCAGGAGCCCTTATTTTGTATATTACTCGAGGAATTCTGGTAAAGATGGGTCTCCTAGCCCGTGAGTTCCGTTGGGAAAATGCTAGGCTAAAGGAAACATAAATTAAGATATTACAAAAACAGGGAGAAGTTATATTCATCCCTCTTCATCCAGTGAAACATGGCTATCTATAAAAGTAATGACTAACTTGTTGTTTCCTACAATTAAGATATTATTCGAATACTAAGTTGACAAACATTTAACTTGCGTCCATTCTAATTGCATACTTTAGTTTATGTTTTGCAATGCTTATAATTGGTTAGGTGGGTTAAACTCTATTTTTATCCACAAATGAAGTAGGATCTACAACTTTTACCTATTTTTACTAAAGTTCCTTGCAACTCACCGCCAATAAGAACTTAAAAAGCTTAGCCATGCAAGCACTCAGTATCCAAAATCAACCCCGTTTCTTGTTGTAATGCCCCAAATTATAATAACTCAGTTCTTTACCAAGAATGCGTTCTTTAACATTAATCTCTAAAAATACGAGATTTAAGAAAATTTCTAAATTAGAATTTATTAACTCAACTATATAATCATAACTTTTTTTTAAACATATAAACTTAAAAAAAAAAATACGGAACAAAACAATTTGGAAGGAGTTTAAAAAAAAAAAGCAAGCTGAAACAATTTTTTGCAGTTATGCGGTGAGTTTGCAAAAAAAGTATTTGACCTAGCAAACCTTGACGAAAATTTATGAAATTTTACAGAAAAGTATAAACTCATTCAACATATAAAAATTCGGGATCTCGACGATGTTTGAATCACGAAATTATTTTTCGATCAAGCTGGTTTGTGTTTCTCGAATTTGACTGTCGTAGTTTACTAAAATTGCTATAATAAATTCTACGGGACTTCAATCAACCTATTTTCAGTTGCATATGATAGATAACTCACAAAAGATCATTTTCCAATTAAAATCATGCTAAGACCATAGTACAATTTTAAAAACAGTGGTAGAATACTGGAATTTACTAAACACATGTTCAAACGTTAAAATTTTCCATCTCAAAACATGGATTTAAACTACAATTTCTGGGATACCCCAATGATTATTAAACATAAAAGTAGCAATCTAAAACATAAGAAATAAGTTTCACTAAAAATTTCATATGCCATTCATGCCGAGCCACTGCACGATCTTCGATTACTCTAAAAAGGTTAAATAGGAGTAAGCATCTCAAAGAAATGTTCAGTAGGTTACACATGCTATATGAACATAATAATAATTTAATCATGCATCCTTACATATTGTCTTCATAAATAAGTAAATCGATGATCAAACGATTCACTTAAATGCGGATATCAGTTAAACATATAATCTCCATGATATTGACATTTAAGAAGAACCATTAAAGGCACATCACATACTTCATGACCAAACATAATGAATAACATGTATGAATGAAAATTAAATTCATATAACGATCAACTTAGTGTAGGAATCCTACCTTAGTTGTAGTGATAAGATAGTGTCTACGTTGAACGGAACTCTTCTCCAAATCTCAAACGTAAAAATGCTTTCTTTAGTGGGTCTGCCGTGTGTGCATGTATGTGTATCTAATATGTCTTGTAACTTAATGTCAATTGGAATTCATATATAAACACGAGTCTAAAACCGTTTGTAAAGATTGGATAGAATGACATAAAACTTATTTTTAATTTAGTCCCTTGGTATCTCAAAATTAACAAAACACGTCAAGATGAAATAGATGAAAATTTATTTTCGGTTGTTACACTCATAGGCAAGATATTTTCTTGATTCTCATAAAACCAGTTTGAGGATTTCATAGAAGAGTTTCAGTGTTGAGTATGAATACTTTTTAATGCCAAGGCTCAGCTGTGCCTCATAAAGGGAGGGGTGTCAGTTTTGACAAGTCATTCTCTCAAGTATGGATATTGCCTAATGCACCAAATATGAAAATACTTGAGGGTTTTTGTGGAGTTGGACACTTGGACTGCATAGTCTGTATTGTTCAGGCCATGTCAGCTGGCATATGAAAACCTTTTACATAATAAAATTATCAAAGAAAGACAAGTGGAAGCATAATCTTATTTGGTGCATCTCCACCCCATATACGATTTAACTGAAAAAAAGAACATACAAGAGCATGGAGAAATATGATTTATTTGTTGGACTGAGAGAGCATGGAGAAATATGATTTATTTGTTGGACCGAGAAGTTGTGAACCCGTGTGCATTAGCTGATGTACATTTGGAGCTTGTATATGATATAGCATTCCAGACCGTCATAAAAGCTTTATCTATTTTCAGTCCACATCATTGGCACTTTTATGAGAAATGGCTTCCAGGTTACATGGATTTGAATTCAAATAAGTGAGTGATTATATTCGTTCATGTTTTCATTTCATAGGGGCACTACTACCAATAAACAAAAATCTTCTCCCCTATCTATTTTAGTTTCTATAATTGACTACCTTGCATACTACTCTGGCAGAATATATTGCAAAGAGAAAGCCATTAGGCGGTCTATTGCTTCTATTACCCCCTGCTTTTAGTCCTAACTCAGACAGCGTGGATGGAACTGATCATGATTCTGCAAAAGACCTTATGAAGGAAGTATTGGTCGAACTAGAGCAGTTACTTATACATGTCAACATCCCTGTGAGTGAAACAATTACTTTCGTCGGATTTAATCAGCGATTCTTGTTTCTGTTGGTTGTAGGAAACAAACCCATTGACATGTTTGATGTACTTGTATTTATAGATTCTTTGTATTCTGCACGATTAATATACTAGCATTTACTTCCACTTCAAAGATAAAAGGGAATACAATTCAGTTCATGGATTCTGAGATGTATAACTTGGATCGATTGTGAATACAAGGAATAGCTTGCTTGTAGTTCTAGCTTCTTAGAGCATCTCAAATGGGATTGTGAATTGCACTAAAAATTGTACTATGCTTAAATGGTAAGAAAAAATGTGGAGGATGTCTAGCGCAGCTCCACATCTGGAGGGTGTGCTAGACATGCTCCATTTTTTTTTCTTTTCATTTTTTATCTCCATTGGAGGGTGTGATAGACATCCTCTATTTAATTTTTTATATTTATCTACTCTCTCTATATACTCTCTTGTACATGGGGCCCACAATTTTCCAACCACAGCCCCATTGGAGATGCTCTTTGTTCCATCCCCCATTTTGCTTGTCTGATGTATAACAATCGACATTGTTGAATTGGAGATGCTTTTAGTAATGTTTGGCTTATTGATTCAATATGAAACCCATAAAGCAATGTCTGCTTCTTTATTGACTTAAGTACTTCATGCTCTACCAGTCAATCTCATGTATCTAAATTTTGATTCAACGGTCATCTTATGTTTCAGTATCCAGTGTACTTTGGTTTTGAGGATGATAGTATTAATACTGTGCTAGCTGATGTCAAGAAAAACGATGCTACTGGTCAACTGGCAACTGCCACTACTGGCGGGTTAGTCTTTTGACTTGTAGTATGTTTGGTATGCTTATAAGTTGTGAGTTTTTATAGAATTTGTGGATAATAAGTGGATAGTAAATTATGGATCCTATAAAATATGTGAATAAAAAGTATGTTTGACCAACTTAAATTATAGTTTAAGCTTTGCCATACATGCACTTAAAAACAATGTTTCAAGAAATCATTTGAATATGAAACACTTCCGTTTCTCGTATCTAACATATCGTATGTTACTGAGAATAAGCAAAATTTGGATTAGTAGAACTTGGTTTTAAAGCTGTTTTTTGTTGTCTTCCATACAATATCTAATTCATGAAACCTCTCTTGAATGTGGCACTTAGATCAGTGCATTTTTCACTAGAAGCCTAGAGTTTATGCTAAAAACTGTATGTTCATTTTGTATGCCAGTCCCCTTTTGTCATATTTAGTGTCGTCACTTTACCTTTACTCTCCGAAGCTTGCCACCCTTAATGAGTATGTTTGAGAAACATTATAAGTTACTTATAATTTCCATTTAAACTTAAATTTTAATCACACATTCACGACTACTACCAACATATTATGTGCACATTTTGTTGGACCCATTTCTCGTTTCATTATAATCTCCTTGTAAACACAAACACACACTAAGTAAATTTATTTATTTTTGCAATTTACATTACAATGAAACATAAATGATTGTAACTGTCTGTGCTTGGGGAAATTTGGAAGTTATGTTTGTTTATAGGTCTGTCCCATATTCATGAGCGTCAAAATATCTCTTGTAATCGACTAGCTCCATAGACCATAATAATTTACACTTTTGAGATAAATTTTGACGGAATTTAATGGCATGCTTGTCCTTTTTTGGAAAATGAGAGAAAATGGAATAATGAATGTGCTAGGTTCATTTTTTGGTCTATGCATTTTCAATCTTAAGGCATTGAAATTAAACAGAATATGAGGCATGCAATTGAGCTTGTTAGTTTTACCGGTTGACTCAATCGTAAATAAAGTGAAGAGGTGTGCGCCATGTCAATAGAACTTTGTTCTTTAAATATTTTATAATATTGAGAGTTCCAAATTCTTTATTGCTAATTATTTAATTTACTATGTATGTATGATTTAGTTCTGCTTGCTAGTTTTACATGTATATATTTAGTTTCTCTCTTTTCTTTTGTATTGCTGTTTGTGGGTTATTTTGTTCTGTTTCTCGATTCTTCGATGCTTCATAATAATATTCCTGAGTCCTGCATCAAAACTTAAGTTTTACATTAACCCTATTATGTATCTTTTGATGGATTAATATGTTTCAGATACAAGCTTGTAGTTGCTGTGCCAGAACCCAAGAAAGTCGCATCTCCAACCATTGCAAATATTCAGGTTCTAGCTTAACCTATCGTATTTTCTATTGGGATTGACGGGCCATTATATAATATATAGATTATAGCTTTTGCAATTTAGAGGTTTAAATTTCAATGTCAAACATTTCAGCCATATGTGAACAACCACCTTTCACAGTGTTATATTTGATTGAATATCTAGACTATCATTAGGGGTTATGAATTCAGCTGATCCTACACTAATGTTCTTAGACGTATTTGTTCATCATTAATGATTCTCATACTATGTCAGGGCTGGTTGCCAGGATTGAAAGTTGACGGTGATTCAAATCAACTACCAACTATTGCGATAGTGGCATCGTATGACACGTTTGGAGCTGCCCCAGTAAATAACTTATTTATTAGAGTAATGCTATTTATGTAGACTGCTGATGGTCAACAGGTGTCAGGTGTCAATAAAGTGATTGGACATTTTAAATAGGACCTATACCCCTACATTTTAGAGGTCTAGTCACTTGATACCACTTATTTGACACCTAGACTACCGACCATCAGCAATGTAGATAGATATTATAATTCTATTTATTGAGTTTCTGTTGTTTCATTGATGGTCCAGGGTCTTATGCTATCTTAATGTTAACAGGCATTATCAGTGGGAAGTGATAGCAATGGAAGTGGCGTTGTGGCTCTTCTTGAAATAGCTAGGCTGTTTTCTATTTTATATTCAAATCCTAAAAGTAGAGGAAGGTATAATTTACTCTTTGGACTGACATCTGGTGGACCTTATAACTATAATGGAACTTACAAGGTGCCTAACTCACAGAACTTCTCTTTTTTCTTTGCTTCAATGTGCTTACATATGGTTGCTGTGCCATTATTTTGATCTTATGTTTTACCTTGCGTAGTGGCTCAGGAGTTTGGATCAGCGTCAACGCGAGACTATTGACTATGCTATTTGCTTGAATAGCATTGGCTCATTTGACAATGATCTATGGATTCACGTTTCCAAGCCTCCAGAAAATGCTTACATAAAGCAAATTTTTGAGGTTGGCAGAGTAACTTTCTAGCATTATAGAAATAAGATTATTTTCAAACTCAATCATCTGCCATGCCAATTTCTGGTTTATTGAGTGGAATTTTTCAGGGTTTCTCTAATGTGGCAGAAGATCTGGGACTTAAAGTTGGTCTGAAACACAAAAAGATAAACATCTCTAACACTCGAGTAAGTTGATTTGTAGGTCTTTGATTTGCAACACTTAGAATGCTTCTTTTGTTGATATTATTTTATCAGAAATCTACAATAACTCTAGTGCTATCTGAAATACTGATGATGTTATGAGATAAGTTTTCTTTAAATTGTTTTTGAACATGGCTCAGGGAGATTGACCAGCGATTTAGGATATGGTCCAATGCAATGTTAGGATAGAATAACACATGATATTTTCATTCTCAGTTTCTGCAATCTAATATCTTCTTTTTTTGTGGTTAGCATAAGTAGCATGTGTGTGGCTATGGGTAAATTTAGGGAGGAACAGAATTTTAGTTAGATATTTGTGGATAAAATGTCTTAAGTTTTATATTTGACAAGTACAGAATTCTTGGTAGTTTTATCTCAAGCATTTGCTGCAGTTCAGCTTTATGTACAGGTTGTCTTTGAAGAAAGTGATAGATTATTAGTTATGAAGATATAATTTCTTATTGTTTGATGACTCGGATAACTGCAGCAATGGATTTCTTCTCTTCCATCTATGGATTAGAATAACACTGCTCTGCTCAATGCCTTTACTGTGGCCAATTTCTTCTTCCGAACTTATGATGGCTCTTATGTTTGCAAAGAGCTCATACTTTTGACTTATTAATGAAGTCTGTAAGAAAACAAAGCTCTCCAACTTATTATTAAAATCTATATGTAAACAAGAAAAGGCTTTCCATGTCAATTTTTTTAATTGGGCCAGAAACTAAAGATTGGGTACCCATTCTTGATTAATCATATTGGGGAAACAAGTAATAACCCTTCGGAGAAGCTTAATGTGTCATAGTTAGGAGAGTCTTAGTAGAACTTTTTGTGTGCTTTCGCCAATTTATTTAATGTAAACAGTTCAGTAATAAACTGGTTTTACTTGTGTGATTTCAAAAGACAAGCTGCCACCTTTTCTTAGTTCTATGACAATTTGTCTATTAAGATGCAGACTGCTGGTAGTAGAAGCAAAATTATTGTGATATTTATTGAAAATATGATCAGTTTGAAGTTATGGGGAGTCATTGTTATTTTGTAATTGACAGCTATCTTACTGTTTTGGTTTCACTGCTAAAGCTTTTGAAGTATTCTAGGTGGCCTGGGAGCATGAGCAATTTTCGAGACTGAGAATCACTGCTGCAACACTCTCGGAGCTTTCTGTTGCACCTGAATTGCTGCAAAGCACTGGAGGTCTATCGGATAACAGGTTGTAATTGGGAACCAAATATAGTATTTTCTTAAACAGTTTTTTGCATTATTTCCCATTTCTTGAATTTCAGATTTCCTGTACAGACATTTTGTTGATGAAGCTTCAATAAGTCGAAGTGTCAAGTTAGTTGCTGAAAGTCTTGCGGTAAGATCTCATAGTTAATGTTCTGTAGGGTAACCTTGTGGTTTGATTGTAATGTTCTGTTGAAATGTGCACAATGCTGCACCACAACTCCTCCCTTACACTGCCCTCTGCTTGTAAATGAAGATGAAAAAACTTCTCGTGTTCTTGCACACCTGCAGTTTGTGAATGGCTGCACAGATGAGTTTCATGTCAAAAAATGCACTACTTGGCTGCAAATATGATGTATTTCCATTTTCATCTGGGATATAGTGTTGCAGTATATTTTGATAGAGTTCCTATTAGAAAAGATGGATGGAAGCATGTTCAACCGAATGGATGTTCTAGAATCTGGATCTTATGTAAATCTCTAGATTCCACTGAATTTTAATTTCATTGGTGACATGTCAATCTAAACAAAAGATAATACTTGGTTGTCTGTTGGTGGAGGAATAAGTGTAAGGAGCGCATGTGTCGATTAATATTTGGACTTAAATCGAACAGATGCCTCTGCTATTGTTTATTTTGTTAATTTTGGTTGCAGCTAAATTATATTAAGGGTTCGGGTGGTTGCAAGTGATGAAATTTTTTTATGTATAGTTTGTTGGTTGATCTCTTCTGGTGCCTTAAGGCAGAACAAATGAACAATGGTTCTAGTAACATGTTAATTAGAGTGCACATGCTAATCAAAGGTCTCGGACACATACGATTACTCATGCGGATATTGAAGAGATAGATAATACTTAATAGTTCAAGTGTTGGTTGAGATCTTAACTTTGCAATTTATTTTCTGAATCCTTGCTTTGCAGTTCTGTAAAATAAAGGTTGTAGAATCTTGCCATACGCGTTTGCTTTGTTTCTTTCTTGTGCATGTCCGCATGTCTCTGTTACTTTTATAGAAATGGTGAGCACTGAGTACATGCATATTTCTTGACAACTCGGTGCATAAACAGCGATCCTGTTACTTGAAATCAACAGTTTCATGCTTATTTATTTCATGGAGAAAGTTTTGATGCAGTAATAATGAGTAGATACACTCAAAATCCGTTAATCACAGCCATACTAGTTTATGATTAAAGTTTTACTGAACTAATTTATTAAATTAAATGATTTTGCTTGTCCTAACGGGTGTATTCCTTATATACAGAGACATATTTATGACCTGAAGGGGAAAGACATCAATATATTTGCAGACGATAGTAGTTTAGCTGTCAATCCTTCATATATACGTTCATGGTTAGACCTTTTGTCAACAACACCTCGAGTGGCACCGTTTCTTTCGAAAACTGATCCTCTCATCATGGCACTGAAAAAGGTAAATCTTGAGGTACTTGAATTTAAGTTGATTATTTATCCATGCGATCCTACTATTTTTAATCAGACGTGATTATCCAATACACGTTCTTATTGTGCATAACGTATTATCTTTAGGAAAATAAACTGCACAAGTTTCATTGACTGCAAAAAAGTGTAAATGCAAGTACAAAAGGGTAATATAGTTATACCAATCATAGCTCCCTGTATGAACAAACACAAAAACCGTAGCAACAAACAATTTAAAAAAACACCAAACTAATGGAATTGGTTCAGAATAATCATCCACCAGCAATGAAATTTGACAGTGTGTATATATATATATATATATTTTTTTTTTGTTGATAGGAATTAGCAGATCATACCATCGAGGCAAATGTACAACACGAAGTTCTTGATGGGATATTCACTTTTTATGATTCAACAACTGGCAGGTTGCATATATATCAGGTGTGTATTTAACATTTTTATGTTGATTGCACTGATGTACCTACACAGACACGTGTGTCCGACACACAATTTTTTTTAAAAAATATTGACACAACACGTTGATTGAATTCTTTAAAATTCTTCATTATATACTATAAATTTAGTTTTATACTTATTAACCTTAATGAATTTTTTTAAATATGAGTACATATTTGTTATTTATTAATAATTTTGAGTTAAAATTATATAATATATCTAATAAAAAAAGAAAAACGATCACGATAAAGTGTCCAAGGAGTGTCGGACATGGACATTATCCCCTAGTTGAAGTGTCCGGCAACACAGGTTGATTGTGCATCTTGTCTTGACACGAGAGCTTTATTAAGCATCGAATGTCTCAAGAACCCACCCCTCTCCTTTGATTGAGGGAATGAAAAGTTAATGAAGTCGCGTCAATTTTTGAATCATTTGGTTCTAAAATATAGCTCGATGCACTTTATGTATCTACATATTTGATGATATACTGCAGGTTGCCAGTGTAACATTCGACTTACTTTTGCTGCTAGTTCTCGGATCATATTTGATTGTTCTTTTCGGTTTTCTAGTCATCACAACCCGGGTATGATCCTTAACAAAAGTTTCCTTCTCCATCCCACTTGTCTGCACATTCTATTCAGGAAATGCAAAAAGTTACTCTATACATGCCTTCTTTACGAAGAACTAGATATCTAAAAAGAGAGAGTAACATCTTCGCAAATGCTGATTTTATCTCTCAACAGGGTCTTGATGATCTCATCAGTCTATTTCGTCGTCCCCCCTCCCGAAAAGTGAAAACAGCTTGATTATGTAGCTGGGTAATTTGCCACCAGGGCACTTCCGAAATTGGATATGCAGATTAATTTTTGCAGCTTAAATGGACATGAACTTCAGATGAGTTCTCTCTGATGGTCCCCATGTATGTGTAGGTTAACTTAATTGTCATCGAGAAAACTTTTTAGCATTTTTTTGAGCCAGTCAGTCGTTTCCTTTCCTTTTCCTCAGTGGTTTCATCAAGGGGATCACAAAGCTGCTAGAACATTTTTGTCGAGATTACTGTGTAATCCTGCTGCCGGCTCCTTACAAAGAAATATAGCTTCCATGTCACAAATAGTACCGTTAAAGTAAATTTATCATCTGTTACTGTACTACAACACACTTGGCTTGAAATCAACAGGCACCTTTGCCATGGCATTGTGGCACGGGTTTGCAGTGCTTTGCTTTAATTTAATCTCTCTTATTTGGATAAGAAATACAGCTTAATGATTTGTTACATTCAAAGGAAGTTGTACTTTTACTGCACTGAAAACGAGAGTGCAATGTGCAATTCTATAATTTCTATGATATGCACTCTCGTTTTTTTCCCCTTGTCGGCTACAGATATGTTTATTTGACTGCTTCTAGGAGATTGGATTTACTATAGTTTAGAGTCAGACTTTCTTAATATTAAACATATTAAAAATACTCTAATGAATTCGTGTACAATTACGAGATTCAAAGGAGATTTCCAGTGTAGCTCGACAAACCGATCAAAACCAGAAACAGAAATTAAAACAAAACTGATGACCTCGCCAACGAAATTCTATACAGTACACTTTACATGTATTTTTCCTTTTTTTGGGGGAAAAAAAAACACTATAATGGATGGAGGTTTCACCCTCCCTATGGAAGGGGGTAGTTCGCAGACGTACGCCATTGGAATATCGCAAAAGTTTCTCCGAAGAGATTATGAAAAATGAGCATTCTGCATTGCTTGGTAAACCATGTCGATAAATTGGTTGTCCTATACATGAAAATGGAAGTGCATAAGATAACAGTTAATCAGATGTATTAAAAAAAAAATCAAGAATGACAACTATACATAAAAAGGGACAGCGAACATCATAGACAGACACTTGATTAAACTTCCAAAAAATGTATACAATATTGGGACAGGAGAAGTATTTGACTTGGGCATTGAAAAAAGGGTTTCATCCAAATTCATCAGATTTAGGGGTTAAATATACAAGGAAATCAGGCATAAAAGGCTTACCTTAGTTACATGGATACAAATATAATCTCAAAAATCACATTCAGGACCATGCGTAAAGTTGAAATCACGAGTCACAAGATGTATTTCTTTCCAATTCATCCCTTTCTATAATGTCCGCTCGCATTCAATTCAACTTTTGCAGTATATCTTCTTTTAAACAAAATAATCTATAGCCTGTAGATAAATATCCATGACGTAGCTTTTCAGATGAAGTCGACCTGCTGAAATGTCACTTACATTGGGATTTGGGATTGAAATTGCCTTGGTAATAGTTGATGAAGTTTTTTATGATACAATGGTCTACATAACACCCCTAAACAATATAGACTAGAAGACTGAAGGCTTTTCAAGAGGCAATCATGGAGCTGGCGACTGATGATATTTTCAGGATTGCAGCATGTGCGTTGCTGATTTCGCTAAATCCTATGTAATATTTCTCATTGGGAACTAAAGATCCTTACCGATAGGTTCTCATGAAGTAAATAAGAAGCACAAGCATGGGCGACTTTTGAGATTGATTAAAAGAATTCGATACTCATACGTCTTTGCCTAATTAGTTCGTGGTCTCTCGAGATATAATAGGACCTTCTATTTTCCACTTGTTCACATCACAATATTTCAGCACATTCTCCTGGGGGGCTAATGTCAGACTTGTGATCCAAAAGAATCATAAGCCAGTCCTGGTTTAGAATTTCAGCCCGATGAGCACAAGAGCGTGCTAAACTTACCACCCAGCACAATTTTCAAGATACTAAAGATAGACATTTAGATAAATTTCGTTGCATTACCAAATCAATGAAATGAAATAAAGCATGCAGCACAATGATCGACAACATCATTACATCAAAGATGAGCTGCTGATTTAAAGTCTGGGAGAGTCGTGCTAGGGACTGGCAAAAAACACTGGCTGAGTGACAACTGAAGTCAAAGAGCATACCTGAATGAGCATCACAAGTGCTTCCCGGACTTTGTCTCTGTTTACAACAGGTCCATAATTTGGCATAGAAACAGAAGTTGGAGTGAGTGATGGTGGGGGGGTCGGTGGTGGAAATGGTTGAAGTAACAGAGCACCATACGGTCGCCATAGATTTCTAGGAGGATTAAGTGGAGGGGCAGTAGGTATAGATAAAGAGATAGGAGGAATCACAAGTGAAGAAGAGGAAGGAGGTGGACCAAAAAATGATGATGGCTTTACCAGATCAGTAGAATGCTTACTACAACTGATGGGCTCAGGCGCATCAAGAATGGGCATTATAGGGGTAGATGTTGACAGGAGAGATGGAGTCTGGACAGCCGTTAAAGCAGGTGGATGAGAATAACGTGCAATTGGTGCAGACAACTGGTAAGATTGTCCAGGAGTTGATGCATTTGAAGCGTTCCCAATATTCATCGCCGTCTACAGAAAAAAAGAGTCAATTTTCAATCTAGCTTATTACACAGTGAAAACGATTAAATCAATCAATGCAACAGCTGCAAATCTTTCACCGAGAACAACCATAAATACAAATTATAAGAGCAGTGTGTGTGAGTAAAACAATAATCAGAGTTCTATTTAGAAAATGTTAAAAACAAGATTTTGTATAAAGAATAATGTGGTTCTTTAACAGTCCAACACAAATAGCATAAAGCATAGAAGGTCCAACATGTGTAAGCTTGTCGTTAACCTAGTAAGGATCTTCCTATCACATAAAATTCATTAACACTTCTCCATGTCATTCAACCCTCTAGTCGTGTATATTACATTCAACTAATAAGATTGCCAGTTTTTAGTGCATGAAAGGTTAGGAGTTCTTGCTCTGCACTCAACAGATGGTAAAAAATGGCTGGTGTGTACTGGCAGCATAATGCCGAATATTGAATGACGTCTCCAGGCATAATGAGTGAAGGTGGCAGTTTTGCATCTATTATGATGGATATGAACATGAAAGTTTCAGCTTTCTGTGGCGATGCGGATGTGAACTTGAAATTTGAGATTTTTTCTTCATGAAGATAGGGCAGTACCTTAAATGCGTTTCAAGTATCTTTGTTCTGGCCTGTTATATTCAAATGGCTAATATATGGATTAGTATAGTATTATTAATTACAAAGGCATGCTAAGATTTTGACACTGATAGAGGGAGAAGATGGTGGAAGTGTACAATGCATAGTCATTGAATAGATCCAGTTAATAATTAGGAGCACATTGACAATACAATATATAAAATAATTGACGGTTGTAGAAAGATGGATAACAGCACTAGGATGGTCATGGGTCTGTCACAGAGAAAGGTGAATTGCTGTTTGAATAACTAATTAGATCTACGATAATGGCTTCATTTTTCCCCTCAATTTGTCTACAAATTATATTTGATTACCATGCCATGATTCTGAAGATTCAAACAAGACAATTGAATCACTCTGCCTTTCTATCATGTGAAATCAAATTATGAGTAATGATAGTCAAAAATACATTTCTTTAAACAGATCAAATGGGACCAAAATATAATTATACATATACCAATCATTCAGTCCATTCAGACAAAAGCAAACAACTTTTAGAAATACATATGTAAATTTGATTTTGTAGGTTTAAAATCAAAGCCTCACCTATTATGGTAATGATCTATTGTCAAATTTCACCTTGATGCCTGGTTTTGTGCCCGCCAAGGTGAATGAATCAAGAAATTATGTTCCCCCCGTCTAGTATTTTAAATTGACAAAATAAGTAAGAAATGGTCTCATATTGCAATACTATTTGGTGCTAGCTTATTATGCAATCAGCCATAATCCAGAGAAATGCAAATAAAGAAAGCATACACTGAAGAAGTTCACAAAGGATGGATCGTCAGCAACATCTGTGACATTGGAGGTAGTTGAAGATGAAGGCTCTAGAGGACCATCCATTACTGCCATTGTTGGAAATGCTTCCAGTTCTTTGAACTCACTGAATGAAAACAACAAAATAAATTCTCTTTTTTCTCTGAATGGAGGTAAAAAAAACATATAACATACTGTTTGATTTGTTCCATAGTCGATAAAAAATTCCAAATGGATGGTGGAATACATAAACAACACAAACTGAAATGATTGCCACTGAAGGAGGATAATATTTATTGCTGACCTCAATATTATGTCTACAGAAAGAAATGTACAGAAATGACGGTGCATCAAATGTTTGAATTTTACAAGGTCATGCTCATGACCATATGGTGCCTAAAGTAACATATTTGATAGAGAAATATAAAATCTGCTTGAATAGTGTGACAGGTAAATCGAGGAAAAGAGCTGTGGAAGTGTAAATAGAATAGGAACTCATTTTATTTATAACCATCTACTTCCCTTTGTTTACTGTGGGCATTAAGTATATCTCATTAGAAGAACAAATAATTACAATCATCTATTATTGCCCATTTATAATAGTTTATTTAGCTAGCATACTCAAATTTAAATACAATTGTCTTGCACAAATGTGTTGGAAAAAGGGACTTCTTTCATTCTCTCCGCCCTAGGAATTAGTAAAATTGAAACTCTTGAAACAAGGTACACAAGGACTTTACAAACCCTTTTATCTGAACAGAAACACATCCAAAAAAATTTAGGATAACTGCTATACCAGATTGTTAAATGAAATTTCTGTTAAAAAAAAAAGTCTTGATTTCAAGGTGTTATATTTAGCCCCTGCTTGGCCCCCATTAAAATTATAATCAATTTTTTTCTGTCTTCTTATCTACCACACATTCTCCACTAAAATAATATAACACGTAAACCCAAAAAATTTGCTTCTTTTTTAACCACACATTCTTAAAAAAAAAAACACCATTTCAAAAATTATAATCTCAAACAATGGGGCCAAATGGGAGCTTACCGATTTCGGTAAGAAACGATAACCATTACCTTTTCGCTGCAGATAGTTTTGACTTTGTAGGTACCTTGGAGTACGCATTAAGTATCCTAATTATAAAAAAAATTCAAAATTATGGTCATGAATTAGTAACTGATATAAAAAATAGAAGTTAAAGGCGTGAGATAAAAAAGAGTAACTATGAGTAAAGAATGAGAAAGTTTACTGGACAACGTAAAATTCAATACACTCGTAATAAACTACACAAAAGATTGATTTTATTTCTCCTCATCTTTTTTTCTTTCTTTTTTTTTTTTTTTTTTATTTGCTAGTGTTTATACAGACGGAGTTCATGCAGCAATTAGCAATTTGAAGGACAGAAGGCTAAGAACCCAATCAAACTTTAATGTCGATGGAAATTTTTTAAGTCATATTATATGTTGTGAAAATTTAATACGAAACATATTTAAAAGACATTTCTTTTGACAATGTAATCTTCTTTAGAATCGTAAATAAACTAGACAAAGGACTGATTTGTTTCTCCTTTTTCATTTTTTCTAACAGATGGAGTTCTTCGAGGAAGCAATTGGCCATTTGAAGGGCAGAAGGTTAAAATCCCAAGTAGACTTTTAGCCATTTGGAGTTCTTTACGGTAGTTATTGCTTATAAGCAGTGGATTCAAAGGAATGTATGACTAAAAAGTAGGTAAAAATTGTAGGTCCTATGGAACGTGGGGATAAAAATATAGTTTGACCAACTTAAGCAACTATAAGCTTTGACAAACATGAACATATTATTTGTTTTGGAAATTGAATGTAAAACATATTTTAGACATTTGTTTACATACATTTAGTTTCATGTTTTCAAAGCTTCTCATATTTAGCCCCTGTTTGAGCCACATTAAAATTCATGTTCTCATTTTTCTACTCATTTTCAACTACATATTTTTCAATAAAATAATATTTTCCATCACATCGATAACGTTTCCTTCTTTTTCAACCACACACTCTCCATCAATCTACTATTTCAAAATACATTCTTCCAAAATAATGTGGCTCAAACACACCCTTAATATTGTTTTTTTTTTATTTATGTTACTTCAATATAAGACGTCACACTTTGGCTGTCCTACTCAAGATTGTACTATAAAATCCATACAAATTTCATTGAGAGCAAATCCAACCAGAGCATGTGTATCTGACTAAGCTACTCAACTAATGACTCTGAAGATCGCCAGATGACACACATATTGACAGATATATTACAAAATCTTAAATTATGGGGGATCGCCTATATAAAAACCAGACATGTCACCCATTTTCTTTCTACTTCATAAATTCCATTATTATCCACGAGTTCAAAAAATTTAGGAACTCAAGTTCTTGTACAGGGTGCTCTCATTCTTCTAATGGACTGAAACTAAAACATCAAATAGTTATTCACAGGTCAAAACCTTTCTTAATCATGTTACAGTTTCACACAAACTACCATCGCATGCAAATTGATAGGCACCATAAAGATGGAGGGAGGGGATACGATATGTCTTAACTGATTAGACATACCTGCTCAAGAGATTAGCAACCTCTCCACATTCATGTGTATTGTAGAACCATATTCCATTTACCTCTTGGGCAGCATTTCTGTATAATAAATATGGAACCTGCACTTCATACTCAAAATCCTCCAAGAGATTCTCCACTAAATTATCTGTTCGCGTCAGTAAGTTCAGACCACCATTTAATAGTTGATCCCAGTGCATAGCACGTTAAAAATCATATTGCTAGTAAAACACGCTTATCTATATGATGATCTCAGCGTTTCATAATAAAATCAAATTTCATGAAGGTGCACTTGTAACTTCAACTCTTAAAAAGATGTATCTATACCATTAACCTACATAATGAAAAGTTACAAATAATAGCAAGAGCTTTCATGCATTCATGGGAACGTGCAAGCACTCCTAACCCGAATGGATCATGATGAATTTTATCAATCTTTACTGTAGTAATTGATGCTTCTTGCTTGCCATTTACAGAATCACGGTCCATTTATTCACTATGAGGAAATCAGCTTGTTTCAGAAGGGGTGATTGTCAAGAATAAAAAGTAATTGTGGGTGGTCATAGGGCAAGGAGAACCTGCCTCTCACCCATGTCTTTGCCATTCCTTTAAAGTCTCAGATTTACAAACTCTACACGTTCTTTAGCTAGTCAAAAAGGGGAAATGGAAATTCATCTATAACTGTTATCTTTAATAGGCAGATATAAATCTGAGAATGCTACAACAATTGGACAAGAATAATCTTCAAATATAGTTTCCATCTCTAAGATTTCTAAAGTTAGAAAACCTAACAGATACTGCAACACTAAAGCAAGAAGTGAGATGTGATATTTCCCCTTCCAACTAGAGAAAAAATATTCAAAAATAATCAGGAACTACCCAGAAAAATTCAAGCTGCTAGACATGATTGCCACTTGCGAAATGCAGAAGATTTTCTGCAGAATTATATTTCAATGTTTCACTTGTGAAAATAGTCCTGTTATTTTTGAAACAACCTACACTCTCTTCATTCTAGAAACAATGAATGGAATAAATAGTCCTGTAGGTCAATCCATTTTTTCCCTGCTCCTAAAATGGCATTTAATAATGTACTCAAAGTTTGATCACTTCTCTTCTGCAGATTTTCAAGCACACAACAGTAACTGAAATATTTTGCATTGTTCTTATTAGTTGATATGTTATGGGAATCTTGCTCCCAGTTTCTGTTTCTGATACTTCTCCACTGGGATTCTTACCCATTCTCAAGTCCCAAACATTTTAAATTCAAACGTAATACAGCATGACACATATTTTGAACAATACCTCTAAAAAGAAGTTGTGATTCTGTGTTTTAACCACGTGGTAGAAGTAAAATTACAGTTGACACAATCCGGATAAAAAAAAAAAGTTACAGTTGACACAAGTCTTTGACTGCAGCTAGAGCATTGTAGAATCATGTTGTATTTCAAGGACTCAAGAATAAAGAAATGGAGAGTATCTGCCCAGTTGGTTCCATTGGCAGCACGAGAGGTGATTGACTTACTATTGGAATATGCAACTTCATTATACTAGCTGCTGGGAAAGAAAAAGAAGCAGGAAGAAAAGCCCATTCTACCATTCAAAATGGGTTGGCAATAGGCAAATGGCAACTCCTATTAGAAAATTCGAACAATATATATAAACGACTATAAAATTGCATTTTCTAGAGAGCTTCTTATAATAATATCGAATATTCAACCGTCCATATTAAAAAAATGTGTAGACCTAATAATTCACTTTATTACACATCACAATATCTGTTTTTATTTATTAGTTTTTTGGGAGGGAAGTATAGACGTTTTTTCTGGCAAATATTTATTGGTATTTGATTCACAAATAACTTTGTACAATGCCTTTTTAGGATTACATACCCTATGAATCCATATAATGCTTATAATATCTTCATTTTATTTATGTACTGAACATTTTCTGTAACTAAATTTATCTCACCTAAATTTGATACCCTATCTGCATTAAAAAGATATAAGATAGTAATTTAACAATTAAAAACTAGCAAAGTACTTTCTTTTTGTTCTTGATCAATCACAATAATTGTATTTATTCATAATATGTTCCAACATAAAGATTTTAAAAAAGACTGGACTTGTTTTTATCATTATAATTAAATTATGTCTTACTTGAAATCAGAAATATACTCAACTATAAACAGATGGACGAGCCCAGTGGTGACTTGTTTGGCAAATACTGGTAGATTTTCTATGCATTGCAGAAAAGGGTTCACACAGTCAACCTCAAGGTTAAATGGTTAATGTCAATAAGGTTTAGTCTGTTGTTTGTTTGTTATTTTCCTATCCTTATTCAATATCCCAAGTCTCAATAAATGGTAGAAGTTGATACACTTATGACGTTTTTTATTATTTAAGATGGGCAATATAATGGTATAAAGAGTAAGACAAAAAACAAAATCATACAGAGTAAAATTATAGAACTAATTCTATAATAAAATTGCAACCAATGTCAACAAAATCAATTGAAAATACTTACAAAGTACTTATCATGTAAAAAGCATGTTCGTTTTTGCAGATATGCCATATGATAACACGAATCATAGACGTTCATCATTCTTGATAATCGGATTTCAAGGAAATGTTGCATAAGGTAGTCAAAAGGAATGCCATCCAAAAATTCATATTTGTACTAACATTTATGCTCAGTTAATCAGTTCAACTGATTCTCCTTGAAAGAGCATCTAATCATCATCTGAATTCCAAGCTAAAATTACATACATTTTAACAGAATGTGAAAACCAACCAACAAAATGCAATAAAAATGAGTTACTTACTGGTGTTCCGACAATTCATCACTATAAACTGGAACCTCGGTTGGGTATTCCTGAAACACACAAAATTCAAGAAAATAAAAATCAATACAAGAATTGTAAAATCTTATCAACTACTTCAACCCAAACAATAAAATTCATTAAAACCGTAAATTTTGGTCCAAAAAACACCGAAAAACTCAAACCTTTTCACCACAAACAGAGAGCCCTCAACATCCTTCCGACTCTGTAAACAAATAAAAATCACAATTAAAAAATGAAATTCAATTACGTACTCAATTTGGCGTCTCTTTACACGAAACTATATGCAACTTAATTATTTTATTTATACCCATTGGCTGGCATCGACGTTGAATTCATAAAAGGTTACATGTGTGGCGGTGATGAGAATTTCTTCGACAAACGGATCAATTCGCTGAAGAACATTCAAATTTAGCACCTTTGTGCTCTTTTCGTCCAGATGTGGCATCAATTTCCGATTATGCGTCATTGTCTTCTTCTTTACAACGTATGTATAAAGATTCTCTTATATACACTACTTTAAATACATATATGCGTATAGTCTGAGTATGTAATGAGGGAACGTAGAAGACACCCCAGCTGCAAATTCTCTGCTTCTTGATTATGATTTATCTGCAACTGTGTGCACATATATATGAGTTGGTGGGGGATATTGTTTGTGAAATGACTAAATTGACCTTAATTTGTGCAACCAGAGACGAGGGTGTTTATGTATTTTACACTCTCTTATATTTTTGTTCTTTTTTATGCGGGTAGTTGAAACTCGGAATCGAGTCATTGTTTTTGTTAAAAAAAAGTTTAAATTAGAACTGCACTTGCACAAAATCTATGGATGGATGCCTTTGAAGAAATGCACTCAAGTGCTTGTTTAGAAAAAAAATTAAAATATTTATGCCAAAGTAAATAATTAATTTTAATACCCATATTTTATGACATTCACAACTTTTCGACCATATATTTCATTAAGTGTTACAAAAATATGCTGGAACTTTTATAAAAAAAATTCGACAAACAACCCGTGTTTGTCAAAATGATCAATTCAAATGCCTTGGCAACAAGGGTTGGGTAAATATGAGCTCTAAGGACCTTCATTTTCACCCATTCATTATTGACTTTGAGTTACATGGTAACATAATGATTTGTAACTTGATGCTAAATTTAACCTTGATGAAAAAGTCACAACTTCTGCCTATACCAAAAAACTATTTAAAAGGATTTTTCAACATAAAAAATGTTTTTAATTCTACTCTCTCTTTCTCGTGAAAAAAGTTCAGCTTCAAGTTTCATATTCAAAGTTCGGCGATATAATGAGAATTTTCATTCGCTCGTTCCTATATAATTAACGTGGCGCTTTTTTTTTTTTTATTAAGGATAAAAACCTGTTCTTTTATGGGAGTTACTTGTCTGTAATATTGACAATAAAATTATCTTAAACAGACATTATAAATTCGATTGAGCTCCTATTATTTTTTAATTAATTCTTAAGATAAGATGATAGAATATTGATGCTACCAAAAATCTGCACATGCTAGATCTCAAACTGGATGCCTGAATACCACACAAACTGATCTTTACTTGAAACAAATGCGTCGAGTGGTGTCTTCGTTGCCTCTCCGATGCTTAAGTTAGAGAGAAAATTTATGCGAAAAACTATATGTTGAAAATTATGTTAAAGCGTAATTGAACAATAAAACACTGGTCGTGTATTTATAGACGCTGTGATGGAGTTTTAAAAGGACCCAACCACTTATATTCATTATCCTTATCATACAAAGTGTTTGTGTTATATTGAAATTGTTATGTTTGAGTTTCAACCAAACTTGTGGTAAGTTGGTAGTTTGGATTGGGATAAAGGTTATGAAGAGACAATCAGAATTGGATTAATAGTTATTACAGAACATGACCCTGACCTATAAGGCCCAACCTCAACTATTAGCCCGAACTTATTCCATGAATAAATTGGCGGGGGTGAGCTTGGGCTTCTGAGCTCGAGTTCGGGGACGTAATCATATTTTCTCGTATCACAAGCCCCCGTGTATCCAGATCACAGCTAATAGTTATGTAATCAAGTTGTGATGTAAGATGCACGGAGGTGGAGAAACCTGAGGTCGAACTCCATTGTTGATTATGGGTTGGACTTGTGTTGGGCAGAGAGCCGACGATCTTGGATGATCGCCACGCGGCATGAATCCAAAGGTTAGGATTGCAAGACCTTTGACCTTCTTAAGACCCCTACAAATACCCATATTCACCCCTCATTTTTCATTTGTTCACTCCCAACTCCCAATAAAAGTAGTTCGAGTTTGTGGCTGGTGGATTTTGTGAGCGACCGCCTTAAGAGATAAGTGTTGAGCCTTAAAGTTATTTATTTTATATAAGTAGTATAATGTGAGTGGTTGCAGCAAGGGGTAGGTTGAGTAAGAGTATTAGTTGTTCCCCTGGAGCTCGACCACTAGCAGCCCCAATGGCGTAGGTACATCCCTTATTCCAATGGCCGTACATGTTAGCTCACACTCAAGTCTTGACCTACCCCTCTAAGTATAAAGAACATATAATTATTAAGACTGCTAGGGAGTTCGGGATCATGCCCCTGTGTGACGTTAGGGCACCCGAGTCAACTGAGACAATAATAGATGCTCAAGAGGGAAGATGACTTTTTTTAGGGATGCCCTTAAGGTCGGGCTTAGGTGGCCTCTCTGCCCTTTTTTATCCACTTTATGACTTCCTTTTTTATGTGGCCGGGTCAGTTAACCCTTAATAGCTGGAGGCTTTTGATGTACTTTTTTATTATGTGTAGATGCCTTGGGGTCGAGCCTTGACTCGACCTATCGAGGATGGTTTTTGGTATGAAATTTGCACCAAGGTATAACTGTTTTGTATACTTGTCTACCAAAGGGGGGTTTAGGACGCCTAAATCCCCGAGCTCGCTTCAGGGATGGAAGGAACAATTCTTTTTGTAAAACCTCAAGACCCCAATCACCCCTAGGCTGAAAGTGGGAAATCCCTAACAAGGACGGGTTCAATGAGGGTCAGGAGTACCTCAAGGTTGTAGAGAGGGATAGACTAAAGTTAGTAAACCAGGACCCTTTTGCAGAGAGAATTGATTATCTACTCGAGAATAACACCCTCGACTTTGCCAACGTGAGAGGCATCGATGGTACGATCTTTATCTTCCTTTATTTCTCCTTGCATTTCCCCTATCTTTAGATTGAGCTAATGTCTTATGTCAATTTTTGCAGAGTTAAAGATGTCTTTCGATCCTTCCAAACTCCTCGCGAACATCCACCACAAGGCGAAGGGCTCGAAGCTCAAGGTGTCAGCCCCGTCAAAGGGGGAAGAAGAAGGCCAGTGAGGTAGCCCTGAGCAAAATTCCAAGAGGGGTCGGGAAGTCATCTCGAACAAAGAGCCCAACCTAATTGACTGTTAGGGTTGACTGTTTAACTGACGGGTTCGACAACTGTTAATAGTCAGGTAGTTGCCCTCTCTGTTTTTTGGTCAAAAAACCGCCATTTCCGACGAGAATTCTATACTCAAACATCTACCTAATTAATGAACAATAGACTAAATAATGCTAATTTTAATCTTTACCATATATGAAAAATCAATCTCATAATCTACAAAAAAACTAACCTTGTCGAAGATAATACCGCCGGTGACTGCGTTGTGGGTGATAGGTGTGAGGGTGGTGTGGTCGACTGGATTCCGACTGTGTGAGAGTTTTTTCTCTTTGATCTTCACCGTTTACACTTTGCACAAGAAGAATGGTATTTTTGGCTTTTGGTCTTTAACATCACAATTGTAACTTTTATCTATTTTTTTTAATAGTCAAAGGCCATAATGGAAATATGGAAGGGTCAATTGGTCATTTCCATGTATTTCCTCGATTTTTTTCTGCCTTGGTGAAGCTTCTTGGGCTTTCATGCAGCCTTTTGCTTTTGTTTAATGAATAGATTTAAAAGCATGATAACTTTTGGAATAGTTTAGGTTTACTAGATAATAAGCTATGTTTTTCAATTTGAGGTGGCAGTGACAGTGGCGACCGTGCAACATCGTGTGGATGGGTGGCGATGGTGATTGATTTTCTGATTTTCGGTGGTAGGTGGGAGAAGATGAACATATCATTTTTATTTTTGTTTTTTATTTAATTATTATTTTAAAGTTTTTATGGAAGAAAATGTAATTTGACTATTTTACCCCTAATTTAATTTATCATTTTCAGTCAAGCATTTAATTTAATGTTTGACTAACGGATAAATGGATGAAATTTGTTAAATTGACTCCAGCTGCAGTGGAAGTTAAAGGTTTGGGAAGGTGGGAGAAGATGAACATATCATTTTTTTATTTAATTATTATTTTAAAGTTTTTATGGAAGAAAATGTAATTTGACTATTTTACCCCTAATTTAATTTATCATTTTCAGTCGAGCATTTAATTTAATGTTTGACTAACGGATAAATGGATGAAATTTGTCAAATTGACTCCAGCTGCAGTGGAAGTTAAAGGTTTGGGACTGCAATCGCAAAAATGAAAGGTTAAGGTGTGTTCTGTAACAGAATGAAAGATTTGAGACCCTGTTATAATTTCCCTAAAAAAAAAATGTGAACTGGGTTCTTACGCGTCCAAGTTGAAAAGTTTGAGTGTCGAAACTTTCTCATTTGATATTCAAGTGATGAAATGTCCTTGGGAGGGGGATGGGAGTTAACAAAGGCACGATATGAACTTGTTTTTTAATTTTCAAACGCTCCGTGGGAAAATCAAAAATGGTTTGCGTTGATTTCTAAATTATGAAAATTGACTTCTTCCAAATAGTAGATTTTTTTTTCCCTTCTTAAAACATGAGTATAGATACCTTAAACAATGGATACATTTACCTATCTATACCATTTTTGTTAGATGTGATGTGCTTCTCTGTAAAATTATTTTTGGCTGCAATACATGTTTCCAATTTGTTGATGCCTTGTTAAAAAGATAATGAAATTCAATATAACCCTCTTTTTTCTACCTATTGAAGTAAGACATTATGTAACATTTTTATAATAAATAAATTGCGATTCTTATTTATTTTGTGTTATTGCATTTATTTGAATTGAGCATTTGAATAAAAATGTTTATGATTATTATAAGTTGGGTGTTTGCTTGGAGAAGTATCATATAATACAATTTATATTTTGATCATAAAAAAATTATTTACAATCAATGTGCAGGGTTAACACGTTGTAATAAAAAGTTGTAGTAATGATTAATTCATTATTCGAGTTTTCAATTTGTTCTTATCGTAGAAATAGTTTAATAGATGATACTTGTACATTTATTTGAGTGCATTGAACACACCATGTATCGAGTTTAGTTCTATAACATGATCATGAGAAGAATTAAATTCACTTGATCGTCGAGTATTTAATGTAAATCCCTAGAAATGATGGTGTGTGTCTTTTTGTAAGTTTAATAATTATTTGATTTATCAATTGGTGAGATCAATTTGATTGACCAAGAATCATGTGAAATTTGAATCATGAGAATGAACAGAGTAGAGAACACAAATTCGGTTATATAAGGAGGTCGTTATTTTTGTCTTGCCCTAGTGTGACAAACTTGGAGCCGTGAGAAATTGAGAGAGAAACGTGAGTTTGCTTTGTGCTATTCTCTCATTCTTCTTTGTTAGCCTTTGTGGCTATCTCTTGAGGCTACCATACTTTTCATACCGAGCTCTTTGTGGGCTGATTCAAGGTAGAGCAACCGATCGTTTGGGTGGTGTTTTCGGTTTTGGAGATTGGTTATTCGGTGGTGTCATTGGTGGTTTAATCTGAGCTTGGTTTGGATCAATTGGAGGCCCAAAATCTAACAGCTCAGTATATGTTTAATTGTAGAATTTATGTATAGTAATCATGTTGTATTGTAAATCTTAATTTCTGATATAAATAAATTAAGAGAAATATACATACACCACAATATTTTGGACTTTTAGTTTACGTTATATCTTGTGTTTAGAACAAGAAGAAGAAGCCATGTTCGACTTCTTTCCGTGGTCGTGTACATGGTAGGACCAGAAATACTATTGCGAGCTTAAAAGATTTTTTTTTTTCCTCAGAGTAGTATTAAGTCACTCAATGGCGGACCGGGGGGGGGGGGGGGACGTGCCCCTCAACTTTTATTTTTTATTTTATAAAAGCATGCTTGATATCGATTGAAATCTAAATTTTAATTTAAATCAAAGTTAACAATTAATTTTAATAACATATTTCATGAAATTTATAACTGTTTAACTTTTATCGAAATTTACTATAAATTTGATTTTAATATCCACCAAACAGGAGCAAAATCACAATAAATTTAAATTTCGATAATATGCTAATTTAAAAAAATCTGCGATGATCGTACACTAATTGAATTTACAAATTGCTTATGTCATCTCGAAACTTATTTCGAAAACTATATTATAGGCACATCGAATCGTCCAAAGAGATATCGAAAATAGTTAAAAATACGTTAAACGTGAGTTTTAAAGAAATACGTCTAACTCACATTTTTTTTAAAAAAAAATTCAATTATTTCATTAACATTTATTATTTTTGCGATACAAATTTCTCAATATAATTTTCATCATTTTATTAAAAAATTTTGTATGGAATATGATATCAAAAATTTTCGAAATTTTACATCCGAAAAAGTCATATCTCAGGTAAATTTTCGAATGCAAAATTGCAAGGGTTTGTTTTTTTTTTTTTTTTACTTAAATTTTCGATTGTAAAATTTCTCTCAACTTCTTTGCAAGTTCGATTGTGCCACCCAACCTTTAAAGTCTGCGTCTGCCCCTGAAGTCACTGATACCCGCACGACTCTCCAAATATAATTACTTTCTAATCTGTAATTTATTTATTTTTAATCTTTTATTGTTGAATTAAATTTATCATGTTTCTAGGTAAATATATATTATGTTTTGCAGTGCACAAATTAAGATTTTCCATAGAATTAATTACCATTAGTCATATAGTAATATTTTTTCCAAAACGGACATGGGGCAGTAGGTGAATTCTTTGCTCCCAGAGGTGGCACACAATGAGGCCACAAAAACTCTAGCTTTGAATGACACCGTTTTAGACATTTTACAATTCTTAATTTCATAAATACAAGTATACTAGGTTTCTTAACGAACATGAGTTATTAAAATATGCCCTTACAACTAGGAAGTATAATTGATTTTGGTTCCTACATATGGACCAACAGTAGTAATTTATTGTTGTTGGTGAAGAGTTAGGTTTAGTTTGAAAATTGCCAACTCAAAATTCTTCTGTCAAAACAATGGAAAATTATGTTTGTACAAAAAAATTATAAATACTCGCATGAGGATGGGCCCTATGTGAATTAAATATTGTCAGAAAAATGGGCTCCACCTATTGTGTGTATTCTGTAGGATGTCTGTATACAACTAGGAAGTATAATTGATTTTTGTTCCTACATATGGACCAACAATAGTAATTTATTGTTGTTGGTGAAGAGTTAGGTTTAGTTTGAAAATTGCCTACTCAAAATTCTTCTGTCAAAACGTGCTTAAACAATGGAAAATTATGTTTGTACAGAAAAATTATAAATACTCACATGGGGATGGGCCCTATGTGAATTAAATATTGTCAAAAAAATGGGCTCCACCTATTGTGTGTATTCTATAGGATGTCTGTATATTTTTTTCTGTACACTAAACAAGGTTCTTAAACGATTGTGAAGGTTAGGCAAACCCATAATACCCATTGAAACTGGCTTATACAGAAGGTTAGGCAAACCTATCAAGAAATGGTTATATAATTGAGACGGCTGGCAAAAGGAAATCAAGAGAGGTGATTTGCTGTTTTCTCTCAGTTTTGGAGTTTCAAATTAACATGGCATCTTTAGTCGATACTTGTGTCAAGCTAGAATTTGTCTTCGGGGGAATCAATCCTACTACATTCTCACTCCAAGCTACGCCTGCTAAGCAACATGCCTTGCGATTTCCTTTTCCTTGCTCTTCGATAATACGTCGTAGTGAGAGTATGGCCCGAGGTGCGAGGAGGAAGACTTGCTTGTCGAACGTGCTTTCTCTCGTAAAGGCAATGCAAATCCAGGAGGCATTGCCGAAGGGTCTCAAGCCAGAGCTTATGCCTAATCACATTGCTATTATTACGGATGGTAACCGCAGATGGGCAAATGAGAAAGGTTTCAAAAGTCAGCTCGGTCATCGGACTGGTGCACGTGTAATGAAGGAGATAGTGTTTCTCTGTTGCAAGTGGGGAATCAAAGTTGTTTCCTTCTTTGCGTTTTCAACTGAGAACTGGGCTCGACCTAAAGTAAGTGAATCCCAAGTAACAGTCGTAAAATGAATTGCAGTCATCATCACTTAAAAGTGTAACCGTGCAATATTTGCATGCAGATATATTATCTATAATTTTTGGATTGTTTCTTCAGTATTTAATTATGCTGCACATTGCTATGGAGTAGGAGCAGGTTGACGCTCTGATGAGCCTGTTTGAAGATGCAATACAAACAGATCTGGAGGAATTTATGGGGTAATCTCTAAATCCTTATTTTTTTCTGACTCAAGACTGTAAATTTTGTTAGGAGAGCCACAATATCTATGTGCGTGCATGTACATATGTATTTACCCCAAAAAATGGTTCCGACACGTAGCCAATAGAACAAGTCTTCACGTATGCTCCTCCTTGCACACGGTAGCACACCGTTAGTCACTCGTGACCTTTTCCGATGGGGGTGGAAGCGGCCATGAGCACTCCGACGATCAAGTCAGTATTTCTGTTAACCAGAAAGTAGTGTCCGACGATGAAGTGGTCATCGGGATGTGGTTGAGAGAATGTGCAAATATAGTGAGGCTTTCCTTCCATAGACGTCAATCTGTCAATTCGTAGGTAGGGGAGGCAACTCGACTGGGCCCTTACTCACACGCTCGGCTCGTGCCCCGAGATGTGGTTGAGAGAATGTGCAAATATAGTGAGGCTTTCCTTTCATAGACGTCAATCTGTCAATCCATAAGTAGGGGTGGCAACTCGACTGGGCCCTTACTCACACGTTCGGCTCGTGGAATTTTGGGCGAACTGGCTCGTGCCTCAAGATGTGGTTGAGAGAATGTGCAAATATAGTGAGACTTTCCTTTCATAGATGTCAATCTGTCAATCCATAGGTAGGGGTGGCAACGACGGGCCCTTACTCACACGCTCGGCTCGTGGAATTTTGGACGAGCTCGGCTCATGCCCCGAGCTCGCCGCTCGTGGGTACTCGACGAGCCGAGCCGAGCTCGCCGGCTCGTCTTTTTTTTTTTAAACACTACTAAACATTTTTTTAAATATACGTTTTTCAAAACATTTTTCTTTTTTAAAATAATAATAAAAAAAAAGAGATAAACCATCCTCCTTTATCTGGGTTTGAGATCGGTTACTTCAATTTCGAGTAGGCGGAGTTAAAAATTGCACACGAACAACTTGTTACGTGTACAACTTTTTTTAAAAAATTATAAAAGTATTAAAATAACATTTTGTGATGAATATGGTTAAAGTAAATATCACTTACTTGACTACATACAATTTCAGCATATTTCTCTTGCAGTCGATAATGTGCGTCTTCCCAGTCCTTCATGCACATTAATGCTTCCAAAATATCTTCTTTTAGTTGACTCCTGATCTCGAAAAGAACCCTCTTCCCTGCACTAAAAGCATACTTTGAAGTTACAGTGCTAATCGGATGTGTTAGTAGATCTTTTGTCATTGTAGAAACTACTGGCCATCGACATTCATACCTTCGCCAGAAATCAATTACTTCTAATTTTTTCCTAATTGCATTGTTACTAGATATATTATGATTAAAGTAATCAATCAATTCAACAGGCAACACATTTGGACTATTACTCGATGTTTGAGTCCATGCAGTAGAAGACAAACTACTACTACTAGATGAACCACATGCATATACAGTTGAATCATATTTATATGAGTTCATGCCTTGGAATAAATCTAAAACTTCAGCGTCATCATCTCCTATACTAGTGGGAGGAGTAGTTGTAGAGCCGGAGGATGCACGAGTAATATGTGTACCCATTTGTGAAGCATATACTTCATACATTTCACATAAAGTTTGTTCCAAATTCCTATAAATAATAGGTACGTTAAAAGTTAAAGCATTTGAAATTTGATCAATAACAAATTTAGTACCCGATAAATTATATCTGATGTCTATAACGCATGTTAACGAAAATAATATGGGCAAGTCTTTCCAATATTTTCTAAATTTTAATTCCATGGAAAATATAACTGAACTAAAATCAAGGTCATTTTTAAATCTATGAAAAGCCATAACAATTATATATAGACGTTCAAGGACAATACAACTAGTAGGATAATAAACACTAGACAAAATATTTGTAGAATTATAAAAACTTGTCCAATTTTTTTTTTAAATTTTAAGAGCTAAATGCCATTCGTGCTCATTTAAAATATTATCGTCGTCCTCTCTCATATGTCAACTGTTATAAAATTCAGTAATTAAATGTTCGAAACCTTCACATAATTTTAATAATAAGTATGTGGAATTTCATTTATGCCCTATGTCATTAATAAATGTTTTCGTATGCGACACCCCAACGTCGTCACGAAATTCCTGAAATGCTTGTTTTCTACTATGTGCAATCGTGATATAGACTAGTGCATTCCTAATTCGTTGAATTTCATCCTTAATATGTTTTAAATCGTCTTGTACTATTAAATTAAAAATATGACAAACACATCGAATATGAAATAAATAACCACCAAAATCGGGTTGAAGTACCCTATGCAATCTATCGATAACATGCTTATTTACACTAGCGTTGTTGAACGTAAAAGAACAAACTTTACTCTCCCATTTATATTCTTTAATAATGTTCATAATAACATTAAATATGTTGTTAGAATTGTGTGGGAACTCAATAATTTTAAAAGCAATATTTTTTTATGCAAGACCCAAAGTGGGTTTCTATAGTATGCAGTTGCAGTTATATAACCTCTTTTATTAATCCATTTCCACATATCCGAAGTTAAAGATATCACACCCCCATATCTTTTTAAATCTGCAATCAATAGTTTCTTTGCATTAAGAAAATATTCAATTGTATTAGAACGAAAAGTATTTCGACTTACCCCAACGTACCTAAGTTGAAGATATCGTTTGACGTAGGAAACGAAATGTTAGTTGTCCGCTATTACTAGTGGCAACTCCGTCACGACAACGAATTTCACCATTCCCGTTCAAGCTTTCTCCTCTGAATACATCCACGTAAAAAGTGGCGTAGTAGTAGCACCAGTGCTTGGACTACCAAACTGTAGTTGCATTTGACCAGTTGGAAGAAGTCCATATTTGGCCGCACATGTTTTGTAGTGATGGTTGACATGGGTGGTTCCAATGCCTTTTTGCCATGCCAATCGTTGTTGATAGCATTTACATACTGCTTTGGTTTTTAAAACTCCATCGAACACACGACCAATTTGAATCAATTTAAAATGGTCCCAACATTTTGTCTACTTCTTCCCCTTTCTATTCACTCTTGCATCAAGAATATCTAATACATGTTCTTCATCATGTTCCAAATCAATTGGATAACTAGCATTAACATCAACATCATCCAAATTAATTGGATGACTACCTTCATGAATATCGAAATCTTGAATATTTTCTAGAATGGGTAATTCATTTAAACCAACGAATTCATTCCCAAATTGACTTTGGGCAGGTGTTTCGCCCCCGATACCAAACAGGTTTTCAATAAACGATTGTGGATAAGTGTAATTGAAATTGAATGTTGAAGACTTGAAGTAGAATTGAGAAGTGAATGAAGATTTTGTAGTAGTGTAGACAATAAATTGTAATCAAGATTATAACTCGACAATGTAAAAATAAAATGTAGAAGAGTATAGATTATAGAATGATGATAATGATTTGTAAATAAATTGTAGAGAGTAGAGTAGAGAATGAGAGATTGATAGTAAATTATGTGAGAAAAAAATGTTGTAATGGATAAGTATTTATAGGGAAAGAAAAATGAAATAAAATAAAATTAAAGATCGAAACGGTCACTGAAAATTTAGTAACCGTTCTGGTCACTGAATTTGAAAGTTTATTTTATTTTATTTTTGTAAGAGCTACGAGTCGAGCCCAGCTTGTGGCTCGCGTAAAACACGAGCTCGAGGGACATAGCAGCAGATTTAACCGTTTGTAGTTTGCCACACGTCCCATCAATCAATCAGGGAATTGACTGGAGAGATCTCATAAAAGATCTTGGTCAAGGTGTGGCGAGGTGGATTGTTGAGTGTAATGAATGCGAAGTGCGGCCTTTGCATCCGTCGTGAATGGCGGACGAGTTCGGCTCTTCTACCAGGTGGGACAATATAGTTTCAGTTCAGCATGATAGAATCGGTTCGTCCGACATGAATTCAGTTTGGCTGCCAGGTGGGCAATGCCAAATCAATTCGTCCACACGTGGTGGATAAGGTGGATGGACGAAATGAATGGCCTCTAAAAGGCCCGTAACAATAGTCCCTCAAGTCCATTGTATGGCATTCATTTAGTACAATGACTTAAGTTTTATTTTAGTGGGAGGTGGAAAGTGGACAAGTGTGCGAAAAATGTGTCCTAGGCGAATGGCGAGATGGTAAAAATTGGTAGTTTTGCCGAGGGGTTCCGTGCAGCAAAACTGTGTATGGACGAAGAGATGTGGGGTCGGTAACTTTGAGGAGAGTTGTTGCAACGCTGAGTCTTGACTTGGACAAAGTGATAGAAGTTAGCAACTCTGAGGAGAGTTTTTAGTACGGTGAGTCCTGACTTGGATAAAACGATATGAGTTAGTAACTCTGAGGAGAGTTATTACAGCGCTGATTCCTGACTTGGATGAAGTGACGGGAGTTCGAAACTCTGAGGAGAATTGTTGCAACGCTGAGTCCTGGTCCGGCTGAGGTGAGAGGGGTTGAAGAGACAGCCTTGGGGGAGGCGTTGCTTGCTTCCAAGGTACGTCTCCCTTGCCATTAATGGTAATCATGGCAACAACTTCCCAGACCCAAGACAACGTGTTAAGGTTGCGCGTAAGGTACACCGCTCTATCAGGGCCTTTGATTCGTGTGTCTTGGTTTCAACGGTGATAATAAGCTCTAAGTTTGGATGGCCCAGATATGTTTGAGATGATCCAACGGCTGGGGCGAATCTTGAAACACCTATATAAAGCCCAAATCCCTTACTTTGTCACTTTTTGCTTTTGCAAAACTCTCTCAAAGCTTTTAATCTTCATTTCTTCTCTGGCAAGCAAGACTGCAATTCCGGCGTGCCAATTGAAAATTTTGGTGATTGTCATTTGAATTACCAAACTTAGGTAACACTCATCTTTAGTTTTCTATTTTCCTTTTGAAAAAAGAACTTTCAGAACTTCTAGGATGGCCACTACTAAGTCCCTTAGTGCGGCAATAAGTGATGGAAGTTCTTAAATTAGGGAGCCTATAGTTATCACTCCGAATGAACTGGGTAGAGCCATTAGAGTTGGAGAGAATATCTGGAGGCACCCAGCTTCTCCCGTAGATACTTCTATCCAGTAGGGAGCTTCCAAATACTTATCTAAGGTCACTTCGGAGACCTTAGAGAAATGTATGAGGGTTTTTAGGATACTTGATAGTGTAGAACTGATCATTCCCGACCTAAGTTAGAGGGCCTGCTATCCGAGGCCAGGATGTGTAGCCATGAGCGAGAACCTCTTTAGGGCTGGTCTTAGAATCCTCTTCCACTCGTTCTTCCGATTAGTTCTCCATTCTTATGGACTAGCCCCGACCTAGCTTAATCCGAACTCCTGGTCCCAAATGGTGGGATCGTAGATGCTTTGGTGTCAGGCCAACTTAAGAGTGGACATGCCTTTCGGTTTGTTCCATTCTTTTTATTTCCCGAAGAGTGTCGCCGAGGGAGGGGAGTGGAGGTAAGAGTAAGGGGTGGTATTACTTGTCTTCGTAGGGGTCCCACTCTCCATTCGTGGTCGGCCTGCCCACTTCAATCAAAGGATGGCGGAGCTCCTGGTGCTAGAAAGCTGGGAGATGGGATACCATGGAGAACAATCCCATGGCTTAAGAAAATGGAAGAAACAGTGGATTATATAGTCCTTTTATCAAAGACGATGCCCGTACCCCCTCTATCCATTCATCAAGAGGCAGCACCTGCACCACCTCTGTCAGGGCGGATTTCTTTGGTTGATGTATCCCCTTGGGACGTTCGCACCTCGGAAAGGCTTGCAAATGTGTGAGAACACAATTTGTTCCACCAGAGTCAGTACCCGCACCACATTTGCCCGTGCAGATTTCCTTGGTTGAGGTGACCCCTTGGGGGCGTTCGCACCTCGACAAGGCTTGATAACATGTGAGAACATGATCTGTTCCGCCAAAGGCAGTACTCGCACCACCTATGCCGCGTAGATTCTCTTGGTTGAGGTGACCCCTTGGGGTGTTTGTACCTCGACAGGCTTGCTAACGTGTGAGAGCGAAGATTTGTTCTGCCAAAGGCATCACCCACACCACCTCTGCCGAGATAAATTCTTATGGTTGAAACAATCTCGTTTTGAAAGGGAAGTGGAAATGGAAATCAGTTCATTCATTTGATAGCAATATTTACATCCAATTACAACCGGTATTATTTCCTCAAATGCTCAATTTTCCAAGGGTGATGCATCACCTTCCCTTCTAGGTTTTCAATCTTGTAAATTCTAGGTGTTACCCCCTCAATTATAAGATATGGGCCTTCCCAATTTGGCCTCAGTGTCCCTATGCCTGGATCTTTCAATGATGGGAACACCTTGCGGAGTACCAGATCATCAATGCGAAAGACACTTTTCTTTACTTTAGCATTATAGTAGTGCGTCATCTTGCGTTGGTAAGAAGCCATCCTAGCTTGGGAGTCATCTCTCCTTTCCTCTAGGAAATCGAGCACAATGCTTCTTAAGTCATCAGTGATTACCTCGTTAAAGTGAATACGATGGGGGGGGGAGACTCTAACCTCTATGGGACTCATTGCTTCGGCCCCATAAGTTATGGAGAATGGGGTCTCCTCGGTTGCCGTCTTGTAAGTTGTTTGTATGGCCAAAGGACTTGGAGAGTTCGTTAACCCATGCCATTTTCGATGAATCCAGCTTCATTTTCAGGGTGAGCTTGATGGTCTTGTTGACCACTTCGACCTGTCCATTGGCTTGGGATGATGAGGTGAAGATAAATGTTTTTTTAATTTTGAGCTCATTACATAGAAACCTGATCTTCTTGTTGTCAAATTGCTTGCCATTATTTGAAACCAATGAGTGAGATATGCCAAATCTACATATGATACTCTTCCATATAAATTTGGAAGTGTTCACCTCGGTGATCTTGGACAATGGTTCCACCTCTACCCATTTCGTAAAGTAGTCAATTGCGACAATGGCGAAGCGAACACTTCCTCTTCCTTTTGGCAGGAGGACAATGAAATCTATTCTCCATTTGGCAAACGGACAAGGACTAAACATGACCGTAAGTTCTTGAAAGGGTTGCCTCTGCACATTGGAAAATCGCTGGCACTTGTCGCACAAATTCTATTAAGTCCCTTTTAAGGGTCGGTTAGTAGTACCCCTATTTGAGCACCCTGTGAGCTAGAGTTAGCCCTCCGGAGTGATTCCCACGGATCCCTTCATGAATTTCCCTAAGGATGTAGGTTGCTTATTTCTCTCCCGTGCATCTGAGGAGGAGGATGAAAACCATCGCTTATACAAAATTCCATCCTGTAGGACAAAGTGAGCAGCTCTCCTTGGAGCCGTCGAGCTTCGTCATCATCATCTAGCAAGGTCTGCTCTTTCATAAAGGCCATGATAGGTTGCATCCATGGTGGGGTACTTTCTATCCACATTGGTTCTTCTTCCTTGTTGATTGAGTTTTCGGCCAGGTGCTCTATGAATACTATTTTGAGGAGCTCCGAATCCTTGCTACTAGCTAGTTTTGACAGAGCATCAAGGTGGGAGTTCTCTTGGTGTGGTACTTGTATCAATTCGGACTTCTCAAAGTTGAGAATGGAATCCATAACTAGCTTTAGATATGCTATCATTTGCTCATCTCTGGCCACAAAGTTTCCATTGACCTGATTCACCACTAACCGCGAGTCACTACTGATGATCAACCTCTTCACTTATAGTTCCCTGGCTAGCCAGATATTGGCTATGAGAGCCTCGTATTCGGCCACATTGTTAGATGCCTTGAATCCAAGCCTCACCGTGCAATTGAGCTTGTGCCCCTATAGACTTTCCAAGACCACGCCTGCTCCGAAACCAGCCTCTCCAGAGGAGCCATCTATGAAAAGGTTCAAGGTGGGAGGCTCTACTGGTTCCATGCTCACTTCGAATTTAGGAGCCTTGGCAAATTCAGCAACAAAGTCGGCTAGGGCCTGACCCTTGACCGCCGCTCGGAGTGTATATACTTTTTGAACTCACTGAGTTCTAGTGCCCATTTCAGTAGTCTCACTGAGGTGTTTGGCTTCTAAAGGACTTGCTTTATGGGAAAATTCCTAGAACATAAATACTATGGGCCTGAAAATATGGCCTTAATTTCCGAGATGTGGTGACCAAGGAAAGAGCTAGCTTCTCTATGTCAGGATAACGCACTTTGGTTCGTAGTAGATTGGAAATTGATGCGTCCCTTCTTCCCTGATAAGGATCGAACTGATTGAGTCATCGGCCACTGCTAGATAAAGCAGCAAAGGTTTTCTTTCTTTGGGCTTGCTTAGGAGAGGCATTCGCCCTAATTAGCTTTTTATCTCTTGAAATGCCTCATCGCACTCCAGCATCCATTGGCACCCTTTTTCCTCTTTAAGAATTTTGAATAAGAGGAGACATTTTTCAGTGGCTCTAGAGATGAAGCGATTGAGTGCAGCTACTTTACCAGTAAGCTGTTGCAACTTCTTTGGTTTCTATTGTGACCTCATTTCAATCAAAGCCCTGATTTTTTTCGGATTGGCTTCAATCCCTCTTTGATTCATAATGTATTATAGGAACTTTCCAGAAGCTACGCCAAAAGCATATTTGAGGTGGTTCAGTCTCATTTGGTACTTCTTCAATACTTGGAAGGCATCATCTAGATATTTTATGTGTTCTTCAGCTCAGAGCTTTTCACAAGCATGTCGTCAACACATACCTCCATTATCTTGCCGATCCGATTTGCGAACATTTTGTTGACCTACCTTTGATAAGTGGCCCCTGCATTCTTCAGGTCGAAGGGCATCACCTTGTAACTATATAATCATCTATCGAAAGAAGTGTTGTCCTCGTCATTTTGATACATAAGATCTAATTATAACCTGAATAATCATCCATGAAGCTTAGCAGCTCGTGTCCAGCAGTCGAATCCACCAACTGGTCTATTCGTGGAAGTGGAAAACTGTCCTTTGGACGGGCCTGATTGAGGTTGGAGAAATCAATACAGACTATCCATTTGCCATTGTGCTTCTTCACTAGTACATGATTGGATATCCACTTTGGATAGATGGCTTTCCTAATGAAGTTGTCGATGATTAACTTCTCCACTTCTTCCTTCATGGCCTTGTACCTTTCTGCATTTAATGCCCTTTTTTTCCGCCTGTGTGGAGTACAACTCGGATCAATAAGTAAGTGGTGGCAATTGACCTTTGGGTCTACTCCAATCATGTCCTCATGCTTCCAAGCGAATATGTCGACGTTTCTCTCGAAGAAATATTTCAATTCTTCTTTCACTCATTCTTCCAACTCTTTCTCGACCCGCAGAATCTTTGAAATGTCTAGGGGTCAACTGAAAAGCTCTCTAGTTCTTCCATTAGGACAACTTGCGATTTCGATTCGATTATTTGGGGATCTAGCTCATCCAGGGTTTCCCTTTCAGGTCGGCTTTTCAAAAAAGCTTCTGTCATTTCGACATCTTGTATCGGAGGTTGCCCTTCTTCAAGGGCCTTCACAATTTTTGTGTCGAGAAGCACCATGTTGACTCTCCATATTTTAGCCTTTCCCAAGGAGTTAAGGTACCATTCTCTTGATCCTATTTGATCGCCTCAGACAGTGGCTATCCTACGTTCAACGAGGAATTTCATGGTGGTGGATAAATGTGACAACCTACAACTCTTTCAGAGCTGGTCTTCCTTGCACCTCGTGGTATGCAAATCGACGATCCACTATAAGGAATTCCATAAAGTGATGTGCTACTTGCGGTGGGGCTCCCATTTCAGCAGCCAAGGTGATCTTACCTCTTGGGACGATGCTATCTCCAATGAATCCATACACGGGTGAAGTTATGAGAGTGAGTTCATGATCCATTGCCATCTTATCGTAAGCTGAACTGAACAAGATGTTAACCCAGCTCCCGTTGTCCACCAGCATGCGCTTCAATCCATTGCAGACTATCACGGCTCTTACCACCAAAGCATCATAGTGTGGGTAGTGCATACCTACTGCGTTATCTTGAGTGAAGGTAATATGCTCCATAGTTCTTGCCCCTTGAGACTGGCTTACTATGTAGCTAGACACAGGGGATCTCTGTCCTCTCTAATATAATTTCTTTGAGCATTTCTGGACTCACCTCCAACACGTGGTCCCCTAATGATTGTGTCGATCTCTTGGATGGGTTGTTGCTCGCTTGAGGTAGCCAAATCTCTCCTAGGGCCTTGCCCACTTCGGGGCCTTTCTCTGTCATCACTCATTTCATTCCAAGGTGAATGTCGCCTTGTCTCCCCGCTCCTTGGGGAGCTTCACCTTCGTGTATCGTTCTGGTAGCTATTCTCTCTAGTGCTATAAGGGCTGCTCCTTAGCCTATTTGCCTCCTGACATTCACTTGTGTCGTGGCCATGAAAGCGATGGAAAGTGCAGTAGGGTCACCCCTCTTCCTGAGGCCTATCCCTTGGTCTCCCGCCTCTTCCTCTATTTCTAGAGGTTGATGGTCATCTAGTATTACTGGTTGGGTTATTGATGCTGGGTCCGACATTCTCATAGGCCAGCGTTTGCATGACATTCAGTATGGCTGTAGCCAATGCATGTCCCGAAGTGGGAGCCATGGTGTGTTCGACTTGAGTCTATTGCTGGTTCACTACTTGGGATGTAGGCCCCCTACAGATCTACTTCTGAGGCGGAGGAAGTCCTTGTGCCGCTCTATTTCGATGGTTGATCATCTCTTCATTGACAATCTCAACTTTAATAATTTCCACCAGTTCGTCATAGGTTGAAGGATTTTTGCTTCGAACATCTCTTTAGAACAGCGTATTCATACTCAGCCCTCTATTTAGGGCTGAGAGAGCCTCTTTATTAGTCACTTATTCGCAGTAGGTTATCTCATCAGTAAAATGGGCGAGGTAGCTCTTCAAGGTCTTCCCTGCTACTTGCCTCATATCCTGCAAGCGCTAGATCGACGCTTCTCCCTCCTTTCTCGAAAGATACTGATTTAAAAATGCCTTCTTGAGGTTCGGGCAGCTCCTGATACTAAGAGGTGCCAATCTGCTATACCACGCTTCAGCTGCGCCACTAAGTGTTAAGTGAAACGCCCTGCATTTCAAAGCGGGAGGTCCACCTCGAAGACTCATTTATGTTTTGTACTTGTTGAGGTATTTTTCCAGGTCGCCTTTCCCTTCATACTTCAGAATCTTGGGAGGAACGAAGTTATGTGGCATGGGAAAGCTGCGAAGCTCTCTGGAGAATGGGAGATTGTCGTCATCATCATCTAGCTCGTAAGATCGACAAGGTTCGTCAGAATCGTTCCCATTTACTGCGGGACGAGGAGGGTGCTGTGCAGTCACCCTGGTTTCCCCAGTCCACTAGGTTCCGTGTTTCCCGCCCATTCCTAAGCGGAGGTACCTGAACCTCTTGACTTTGCACTAGTTCTTGTGGGCGAGCTGTTTGATGAGTGGACTGATCCCTATTTCTAGGCATTCGTCCAATCCGATCAAAGACACTTGTGGACCTCTGAAGCCGTTCTTTATAATTTGGAGATAATTTATCTTCTCCGGTAGGAGCGTTACCAGCTGGGGCAGCCGTGTAATTGGAAGTGTCCATTCCCACTTCCCTTTCGACTAGAGTTTTCCCTTGGGGGCTTAGATGAGTTCGTCGGCTTGACTCTGCTTCAGTTCGCCGATGGGTCGTCTGTGGGGGCATGGAAACCACCCTGGCTTTGTACCTGCATGAGGAATTCTTGCATGGCTACATTTTGAGCTGCTATGTCTCGCATGTTGGCTATTATGCAAGCCACATCGAAAGTTAACCTTGCAGTAGTTCTGCCATCCCTACGATACCGATGGTGAGGTCGTTGATGCGTGACGTTAGTTCAGAAGATCTCTTTTTCAAAAACATCCCTTGTCCTCCTCAAACTCATAGTCTGAAGTGGTAATTTTCTTCTTGAATAGAGTAGATTTTAGTGCACAACTCCCAGTTCTTTTTCAAGAGTCAATCTTTTTTTCAAGGGAGATTATCGACCAAATATTCCGACAAACTTTTTCTTTCGTGGGGGTACTCGTGGTTAAAGTAAATTTTACACAGATGACGCCAATTTATTGACCCAAAAAATGGCTTTGACACGTGGTCAACAGAACAAGTCTTCATGTTTTATCCTCACTGCACACGGTAGCATATCGTTAGTCACTCGTTGCCTTTTTTGGTGGGGATGGAAGCGGTCACGAGCACTCCGATAGTCAAGTCAGTATTTCAATCATCCAGAAAGTGGTGCCCGACGATAAAGTGGTCACCGGGATGTGGTTGAGAGAATATGCAAATATAGTGAGGCTTTTTGGAATTAAAAGGACTAGCCTCCAAAGATTAGAATGGGAACCCTTCCTCACCATAGTGTGGGGGTATTTATACTAGATGAGGGAAAATGAGAACCGTTGGATAGGAGAATACGTGACTTCGGATCCCGGATGGGCCATCCATTCATAGGCATCAAGACGTAGGTTGGCAGGCATTAAATGGTTTCTGACATAGTAGCTGATTTGACCGTTTGTAGCCTACCACACGTCCCATCAATCAGTTAGGGACTTGACTGTAGAGATCTCATAAAAGATCTTGGTCGAAGTATGGCGAGGTAGAGTGTAATGAATGCAAAGTACATGCATTTGCATCCGTCGTAAACGGCAAATGGGTTCAACTCTTCTACCAGGTGGGGCAATAGCGTTTCAGTTCGGCATGATAGAATCGTTTTCATCCGACATGAATTCAATTTGATTGCCACGTGGTCAATGCCAAATCAATTTCGTCCACACGTGGCAGATGATGTGGATGGACGAAATAAAGGGCCTCCAAAATGCCCATAACAATATGTATTATGAATGGTTCTAAGAACTACCAATTTATCGAAAAAATAAATAAATTCAAGTTTCATTGTATCTTAAGAATCGATTTTTGTAACCCTTTGTCGAAATTAGAAAATTGGCGGAACCTGTGGAAGCAAATTACATTTAAAGAAAGATGACGGTTAATATATTTTTAGTGCATTCTTACCAAAAAAGACTTGATGATAAAATCAACAATAAACATACTAGGTTTATTTAATAGGTGAACTACACAATAGGGAACAATACCAAAGAATAAATTGTTGTAAATTTGTTTAAAATCATATAAGTGGATGAATGATGAATTTAGAAAAAGAAGAAAAAAAAGTGCCCTAAAATGATCGATGCGACAACATAAGTCATTTAGGCTTGCGGTCGCATAGCGATGTACGGTAAAACTTTGGACAACAAATACTATAACTATGCAACCGTTAGTTATAGCATATGTGGTCGCATAGTTGAAAATTGTGACTGCCGGTTGGGTTTTTTTCAAATTTTTTGATTGTTTATTGATGATACATTGCACGTCTTGCTTTGAAATTGGAACCACTTCATATGGGGTGATTGAAATCTATAAATACTTATTGTGCTCATCCCAAAATATATGAATGAATTAAAAAAAATATTGTATTATTCATCCAACTTTTCAAAGAAATTTTTGTCCTTCTACGTAATAAAATTCCTCTTTTTATTTGTTCATGTGAAGATTCACTTTGTTTTTGGTGATCTTTATTAAATGTTTGTTTAATCCTACAAATTATTTACCAATTACATCCTTAAAAGTATTGTCGAAGAGGCAAATATCGTTCGAGGGCAGGGGCGGACCCAGCACCCGACCAGCCGGGGCGGCCGCCCGTACTGGATTCGTCGGATTATATTTTCAAATGTATATGAGATTTTTACATTTTTAATGTATTTATAAATTGATTGACATTTTTTAACATTATTTAATTAAACATTAATAAAAAAATCTGATTATTACGGTTATGAACGACCGTCCTACCTGACTTAATATCCTGGATCCGCCACTGTTCGAGGACAACGATATATTCTTCGTGTTCAAGCCTTGTCGGGTTTATATTCATCATTTTCTTCCTTTATTTTCTCCATTGCTATATTTTTTGATAACATAAATATCTTCTACTTTCTTCATGTCCTTACTCTGCCTGCCTATAAAGTTTGAAGAGGGATTGTGCTTAAAATTAAAAACTTGCATTATTCTTTACTTTCACAGATACAACGTGCAAATATCATTCATCGGAGATAAGTCAAAGCTCCCCAAATCACTGCAAGAATTGATGGCCACCGTAGAGGATTCAACTAGAGGTAACTTGGGACTCCATCTTATGATAGCCATAAACTACAGTGGACGATACGACATAATGCAAGCCAGTAGAAGCATAGCCAGTAAAGTTAAAGATGGCTCTCTTCGCGTTGAAGATATCAATGAAACCTTATTTGAGAAGGAATTGAAAACAAACTGTGCTCAATTTCCTAACCCGGATTTGCTTATACGAACAAGTGGTGAGCAAAGAATAAGCAATTTCTACCTGTGGCAGTTGGCTTACACAGAAGTCTTCTTTTCTGTTAAAAATTTCCAGACTTGGAAGAAGAAGATTTCATAGAGGCCATGATCTCATTTCAGAAAAGAGAGAGACGTTATGGTGGAAACAAATACTAAAATTGTCAATAACTTTACTTATTGTACTTTTGAAATGCTATTCTTATAAGTTATAATCTAGCAATAGTATTTTTAAGAAGTTTTTGTTATTTCGTGATCCAAATTCCGTTAGATGTCACTACAAAAAAGAACCAATTTTGTGACAAAAAATTGTTGTCGCAAAAATTGAGAGTTTGTTGCAAAAATAATTTAACGACAACAAGGTGCTTGTTGCAGACATTGTCACGCTATATGAGTCAAGAAATGTAATTTGCAACAACTTTTGTTTCTTCGTTGCATTAATAAATTCGCAACATTATTTGTTTGACGCGAAAAGTAAGAAATAGCAACAATATATTTGTCGCCATAATATCATCGCCACTCATATTTGTCGCGAAAAATTAAAAAGGCGACAAGTCAATTTGTCGCAATGATTATTCCAATAAATTTATTGCGAAAAATATTTGTTGCAAATATTATTTTAAAAGTACAACTTTTGTTACCTAATTATTTTGCAACAACACATACTCATAATAATATATCTTTAATGGCAAGTCATACTTGTCGTCAAATATGATTTACAATGCATTCGATATGTTGCATAATATATTTTAAGACATTCAACATTTGTAGTACAATTTATCATGTAAGTGATGTTTGCAATTAAATTTATTTTGTAACACAGAGAGTTTATCGTGTCATCACTTGAGCAACGATGTATAACTGTTGCCAAATGGAATCAGTCCAACTATTGAAGACACCATCTTCCGCAAATGGAATACCTTTCTTCCCTCTATGAAAAAAAAAATGTAACCTACACATAGAACTAACTAGAAATGTACATAAAATTGCCAATATATCCATTTAATTTCTTAATTATAAAATTCAAAACTACATAAATAAAACTTGATTACAAGAATCAGTCCAACTATTGAAAACACTATATTCCGCAAATGGAATACCTTTCCTCCAGCTAAAGAAAAAATATATAACCTACACATAAATTAGAGTTTATATATTAACATATCCTACTTAATCATAACAACTCATTGTGCTTGAGCTCTCTTGGCTTCAGAAGCTACAACTACATCTTTGGATCCAGAAACAACTTTCATCTTGACAATTACCTGTAAAGTGGGTAGAAATCTGTGAATTATTTTCGTTATTAGACCACATGAAGAAAGAAAGAAAGCTCAACATATGGATACACATTTACCTTACCTGGATCATTAAAATCATGGAGTTGATACATCGTCTGGTTGTGTAAAATCTATCATATAATCCTGATCTAAAAATATTCCCTGCAATGATCTCGAGTGAGTAGCTGAGCAATGCTATTAAAACTTGGATAACCCATAGTTTTTTACCTGATATAAACATCAAAATTAATTAGATTAGAGAAAAAGTTTTAGGACTTCAAACTATTGGAAAAAATGAGTATATAGCTGATTTTGGCATGATTTTTGAGTGGGACATGTTTGACTATTTTGGAAAATCAAGATTGATTTATATTCTCCTCCGTGAGTACATCGAAATCATATATTTACTTGTCAAAATTGATGTTCGGGTGAATGAGAAATTGAAGCTCAAAGTGTGTCACTTAAAAGGAGTTTATGTTGGTGGGAAACTAAAAAATATAGTTGTCCCACATAAGAAGTGAATGAAAACTAAAACCACTTTGTAAAGGATTACACTTTAGAATGATGTAATTATGTGTAGCATAGGGAGGTGCAAATCATGGACCAAAATGAGATTCGAACCTTGAACTTGTATGCGGACGCCACCTGTGTACACGAATGTTGGATCGAAATGAGCAAAATTGGCTCATTAGGAGTGTCCATGTTTTGCTACATTTTTATTTTCAATTGACTTCATTTTCTGAAACTGTTGAAATTCATGTGATAATTTCCATAAGGTGAATAGCAAATAAATTTCATCTTAAAATTCATCTGCATACACTTCGAGTTTGTCTTCATTTTTAATTTTGCGAATCTATTTTAAGGAAATTGTAATTTCGTAAATTTTCCTTGCTATTTCTTACTGTAATTAACAAATTATTGGTGACGTGATGATTTTTGTTTTTAACACATGTCCTATCTCTCCATTCTGGATTAGACAAAGGAGAGATGGAATTCATTCGAGACATGTGTGACGTGACGATTTTTGTGATGATTCTTACAATACAAGTTCTATCTTATATTAATTATTATCTTCTTTTGGTAGGTGAAATGAGGCGGTGAACTAATGTGAATCTAAGGCATCTCCAGACCATTTCTCCCTTTTTTCTTAAAAACACTTCATATGTCCCATAAATATAGACTTATTTTCATTTTCACACAGATTTTGAAAATATAATTAATATATCCCTACATTAAATAATAATTTAAATTGGAATATTTCATATTTATTGATAATACTAGGTGCAAGCAACGTGCAAGACACGTTTGCTTAGTTTATATTTAATAGTTTTGTTTAAGAATTAATTTGTTGTTAATAAAGATGTAATTTTTTTGGTTAATTAAATAATTAATGATGTAATGTTTATATAATTGATAAATAATTAAATAAAGTGCTTCTCTCTATCGTCTCCAACCCAAAATCACAAACATAAAACTCAAATTTCATATGATGCACAATAATATTATACTATATTCTAAAAACAAATGACAAGAAAAAGATGCCCCCAAATGGAAATACATTTTGAACATCCAATGACATTAACATCTATCAAGCAAACTTCAGTTAACTTCGTATTCTTTTTTTTGTGTCTACATGTCAAAAAAGTCACAATTATTATTTATTTCACCTGACTTACATTGAGGAAGTACCTCTCTCTGAGTTTTTCAACTCCAAATACACATATGAAGTCGGTACAGCTTGCCATAGAAATATAGTCTACAGAGGGTATGTGGGATCGCGAGGTGTAATCTTCGTTCTCAGTAAGCTCACCTATTACATTGTACTCGAGATGGAGGAATCTGAGGTGGGCGGGAATTGCAAGTGAGAAATGGGAGAAATAGGCTCTTTCCTTCCTCTTTGCCCTATTTTGAAACGGCTTCTATCTCTTTTCTCCCGAACCGGGCTATTTTTTTATTTTCTGTAAGGCTTCTGTGAAACAGTAGCCTGTAAGTCCAGCATTTCTCATGAATTGATTGCTGGATTTGAATGGATTAAATTGGATGTCTCCATATATTGCTTGTGCAAGAGAAAAAGATGATTATTGCGTCCATGATTAATCCAACTAAGATGATGGGCAAGCACAGCTGCCCCCAACCCCCGGCCACTACGGTTTCTTGGGGGCGTCGACCATAAAAAGGGGGGAAGAGCTTCTCCATTAAGGTTTTTTCAGTGTTTTGAAAATCGACCCGGTCATTAATCCGGAAAATGTGAAGGGTCAAGGGTCAAAAGGTTCAACCGGGGTTGAATAGGATGCAATAAATACATACAAAAATAATAAAATAATATATATTTTTTAAAATTTTCATATTAATAATTCAAAGTAAATATATTTTTACTAATTAGATTCATTATCCCACAATTAGTCTCAATACTAAAAATTAAAAATCAATATGTTAAAATAGTTTACTTTGTTAAATTAAAATAATTTAAACTTATAGAAAATGATAGCTAACATTAATATATTAATAATCAAGTGTAATTTAAGTTAAATTTGAAAATTAAATAAATGAAAGAATGAAGGTGAATATTACAATTTAATTAGTTGTTATTAAAAATCAAATTAGCCAAACATACATTTGAAAATGATTTTGATGGGTATTTTAACATTTTTTTGTTATATATCACTATCCCACATTGGAAGTTTATAAAATTATTAGAGTTAAGAGCATGTATAAAAGACACAATCCCACATTGGAAGTTTATGAAACCTTTGGAGAGAAGTGTATCTATAAAATGAGCATGACATCCATTACTTCTCCATGGGCCTTAGAATTCTAAATAAATTTTGAAGCCCATTTATGAAGTTAAAAAATTTTTAAACCAAAAAAAAAAAAAAAAATTGGAAATTGGGACCGGTTTGACGGGTTTTAACCGATTTTGAAAATAATAAAAAATCGGACATGATTTGGCCCGATTTTGGGCCCCGTTCCCGATTTTTCCGGTCTAACCGGCTGGGCCGGGTCGGGTTTGACAACATTGGATTTTTTAGTCATGGAAGATTAAAGTTTTTTTTTCGATTTTTGGGAGTTGAGGAGGCGAGGACTTCTTGTGTAAATTTGATATGTTAAGGTCATTGGCTGCAATTTAAGGATTATGGTTAAATTTTAAGTTTTAGTCCCTAAGGTTTTAAATAAATTCAAGTTGGACCCTAAAGTTATAGATTTTCCATTAAAACAAGAAATTCCGTTAGTTTTTCCGTTAAACCAAGAAATTCTGTTTCATAGCCACTTTTTATGTATAGAAAGATAATACATAAATAAGGATATATTTAGAAAATTAATAAATCAGTTTATACTCTCAACAAGAATAGTGACATATAATTTGAGACAAAAGGAAAAAAGAAAAATAAGTCTTTCTTTCTCCGACGAGAGAGGACTTTCTATAATAGACCTTATGTTATATTATAATCAGGCACGCGATCCGAGTTTTACACTAATATATAATTATCATAGTTACATTATCACACTTGTACAATCTGGCAACATGTTGGTACATAGTTCAATAGTTAGAAAATCAAATCCCTAACAATTATATAATTAGATCGCGAATGATCCTAAGCAACCGCGAGCGAGTTATTTTCTTACAACTTGAACGTGCATAATTGATTCTTAAGTAAAGAGTTAAATTGCCACGTGATCCAATTCTTCGAGCATAATTAACGGTAATTAAGGAAGAGTTATGATGATATAATTAAACTAGGAACTTTTAAGTACAAATCAAGTTTCACCCATGTTCAAAATTTATTTATGAGAGCATAATCAATGCATTTATGAATTGTTATCTAAGTTCAAAGACTTAAATTGTCTACATGGCATTGATTAAAATTCAAAATAGCCTTGTTTGATAACACTTGTTTTTCATGGAACTTGGAAAAACAATTCTATTTCCATGCAAAACAAGTGTTTGATTGGAAAAATTTGGCCAAGAAAATTTTTTCCCTCCCCCTCCCATGCACCCTTTTTCCTTGAAATTGTCGAAAAGGCTTTCCCATCATTTTTGGTGGAAAATACCTTTTTCAGGTTCTACCATTTTTTATTTTTTTTTTGCCAATGGAAACAATTTTTATAACCAATTATATAAAAAAAAAAATTACTTTAATGAACAATTTCCATGTAAAACGAAATCAAACTAACACTAAACTTTGATGAAAAAATAGTTTTCGAACAAAATTTGTTTTTTTTTTTTTTTTTTTTTTTACTTTTTGGCAATGTTAACAAATTTCATAACCAATTGTAAAAAAAAATCATTTTAATGGACAATTTTCATGTAAAATAAAGTCAAACGTGAATAAAAAGATTTAAAATTTTAAAAAAAATTCGTGTGGAAAATTATATCAATCAAACACACTTAATTACAATTCTCAGTAAAACAATTTTTAGAAAAATCTTTTCCATGTAAAACATTTTCTTTCCACCAATTTTCCACCATGGCAATTAAACGGAGCCTAATATGTTGTATCTATAGTCAAATAGTGTTGTTTAGATGTCTTTTATTTTCTTTTAAGTAAAAATAAAACTACAATGCGTATGTAATATAACTATTGTAGTCACTCTATCGATCTAAATAACTTTTCTAAAGTTAGATCGTGCTCTTTCACAATTCGTTCTCCCATTTGCAAGCTTGACCGATTACAAAAGAATTTATAAACATGGTGTATTTTGCTCATTTTACAATTTTTTTTTACCAATCCATAGATGTAAGTTTGATTCAACTTACTCCCTCAATAAAAGTTTTTTTGGTTTTTTTTTTCTTTCTATTTTAGAGTATCAATGTTTAAAAATAAATTTCAAGAGACATCTATTTTATATTGATTGCATTTAATATATTACATATTTCAACTTTTTAAATTATTCAAATTATATTTGAATTGATTGAGAATTGACTTCCAAGATAATATGATAAATAAAAGATGATGGAAAATCGATGAAGACGCAAAAAGCATTGTTTGAATGCATATAAAATTTAGGGGTTGTTCTCTTTATGTGTCTATTTTGAGATTCTTGAAAATATATTCTTTTTGGCATTTTGAAACACCAAAAACGCGTTTTCACTATTTTGAAAAATCGAAAATAGAAAATAGTTTGAAAATGGTAAAAAGAACGTACCCTTACTTTTGAAAATGAAAGATACTCTCTCACTCCTCATAGATAATGAGTCTCTTAAAGTGTACATGTCATAACATGCTTATATATAATTGAGAGGGCTGGCAAAAGGCTTCAAGAGAAGAAAATAGGAAGGGCTTAGTGCTTGGGGCGTTTCTCGAGTTTTAAGTTCCCAATCATGGCATGTTTAGTCAACTCATCTGCATTTGCCTTCTCTAGCAGTAGCTTTCCTTACCCAACCCCCATTACACTCCCCATCAAGAATATGCCCTCTAAGCAAGATGCATTAAGATTTCCTCCTGTGTGGAAGCACCGGGTTACGACCCGACAGACTTTTTCCTCCGACAAGCTCTCGCCCATAAAGTCAATGCAAGTCCATGAGGCATTACCTGAAGGTCTCAAACCAGAACTTATGCCTAAACACGTTGCTATTATTTTGGACGGTAACCGGAGGTGGGCTAAGGAGAAAGGCTTATCAGTGGAACTTGGTCATCTGTCCGGTGGACGTGTAATAAAGAATATAGCATTTCTCTGTAATAAATGGGGAGTCAATATTCTTTCGATATTTGCATTTTCAACGGAAAATTGGACTCGACCCAAGGTAATTATAATCGATCCCGACTAAAACTCACGAGCACTTTAGTGTAACAGTATTTGCATGCATGAAAAAGAACATATGATTTCTGGACTTCTTTTGTTTCTACATTTTCTTGATTATTCATATTACGATCTTGCTACGTATACATTAGGAGTTATATAACGGGTTACATAATCTCACATGACACTTTACTATTTGTCAGTTTAAAACACAATCAATTTTTTCATCCACATCGTATTATGTAATCCCTTATGTACAATTTTGATACATAAGTAACAAAATCCTTCAACTTAATATGCTCCACATTACTAATTACTATGGTGTAGGAGGAGGTTGACTTTCTCATGGGCCTATTTGAAGAGGTAGTACAAACTTATATGGACGAAGTTACGAGGTACTCTTTAAATGTTTCCACCAAACTGTGGAGCTTAGTTTGGCAAGGGATTGTGCTTAAAAGCTTTCATTTCATTTTTACTTTGGCAGATACGATGTGAAGATATCAGCAATTGGAGACAAATCAAAACTACCAGAGCCATTACAGGAATTAGTAGCCACAGCAGAGGAGAAAACAAGAGGCAACACTGGACTTCATCTTCTTGTAGCTTTAAACTACAGTGGACGATACGACATAATGCAAGCCACTAAAAGCATAGCAGGCAAAGTTAAAGATGGCACATTCCAAGTTGAAGATATAAATGAAATCCTATTTGAGAAGGAATTGAAAACAAACTGTGTTGAATTTCCTAACCCGGATTTGCTTATACGAACAAGTGGTGAGCAAAGAATCAGCAATTTCTACTTGTGGCAGTTGGCCTATACAGAAATCTTCTTTTCGAAGAAAAAATTTCCTGACTTTAATGAAGAAGATTTCATGGAGGCCTTGACTACATTTCAGAAAAGAGAGAGACGCTATGGTGGAAACAAGACCTAAAAGCATCGCTAACTTGGCTTATTTCACGAATAGCATTACTACTTATAAGCGATTCTATTTTCTATCAATATGTATGTTTAGATTTGTTCAAAAGAAGGGGACAGAAAAGGTTTTTTCAGATTATATTTAATAAATTTAATATTTCAATTCTGTTACTTCACTTTTTATTCACTGTATGCTATCATCAACCTTATTCAAAAGAAAATAACAATATAAAGATGCAACTTATCACGTAGAACTAGAGAAGTGACCTACTTTAAATTTCACCACCACACACACTAACACGCCCGTGGGGTTCAACTATAAAAGTTGATTAAAATTTATATTAAAGTTAATAATTAATTTTAACATCACATTTCACACGCTGCACACCTTTTCAACCACACACATCATTAACTTTCATCAAAATTTATTAAGATTTTGATTTTTATCTAAACCAAACAATGGGTAAATGTCACAATTTAATTTCTAATAAGAACATCAAGCATGAAAGACAACAATCTGACATGCCATCATCATGGAGGTTGACAAATCAAACTTCCATAGTCAATGCAAGAACTAATCTGTTTGATTGCAAATGTGAAAAATGAGTGAAAAGAAAATATTTTACTGAGAATTGAATTGTCTAAAATTTGTTTTACTGAAAATTGTAATTAATTGTGTTTGATTGATATAATTTTCTACCTGAAAATGTTGAAAGTTTGGTGTCCATTTGATTTTGTTTTTCATGAAAAATGTCCATTAAAGTGATAACTTTTTTACCATTGAATTTAGAATTTGTTCCAATTGCAAAAACAAAACAATAAATTAAAAAAAATCTTTTAAAAAAAATTATCTTCCCAAATATCATTCGTTTGACTTCGTTTTTCATGGAAATTGTCTATTAAAGGGAAATCATTTTTTACAATTGCCCATTAAATTTTTTTTCATTGTCAAAAAAAAAATTTTTTTTTTTTAAAAAGAAAGAAAGAAAGAAAGCTGGAAAACAAAAAACCAGCACAACCTTTGGAAAACAAATTCATTGAAAACTAAGAAAATGTGGCGCGTGAGTTAGAAGTAGGAAAAGAAATTGCTTCGAAAATTTTACAAATCAAACAGGGATAAAGTTGGAAAAGGAAAAATATTTTCTTACTTCAAAACTTTGCAAATTAGACAGGGCCAGCACAGTAGACAAGAAACAAAATAGGACACCATCTTACGGTAGCCATAAACACAGTGGATAATATGTGATACATGATGACATTAATAATTATTCAAGATGCTTAGTGGGGTGAGAACAACTTGATATTCACTCCATGTTGAGCACCACTATAAGATTGTCTATCACCAAGAAGTCGTCTACCACTATAAGGCCGTCTACCCCTATAAAGTTGTCTACTACCCCTATGAGGTTGTCCATCACCATGAGGCCGTCTACCCCCATGAGATTGTCTGCTACTCCCATGAGGTTGTTTATCACCATGAGGCCGTCTACCCCCATGAGGTTATCTATTACCTCCCATGAAACCGTTTACCACTGTGAGGCTGTTGACTACCATAAGACCCTCTACGTTCACGAGACCGCCTACCACCTTGAGGTCAATATTATACTTAACCATACAAATGGCAATGAGTAGGACGAAAACCACCCACAGCGAATGTGGACACAACCAACCACTTGATGAGTGTGGGTTACCACGCTAGAACATGGGAAAAGTGGAAATGACTACGTGGAACACGTGGCACCATTAACTGCCGAACACGTGCATTGCAACATGTGTTTATAAATACCTCCAAGGTGAGAAAGGTATGGTCTCTTGAAACCCCGAACTATCGAACTTACACTATACTATCTTCCCGCATTCTCTAAATTGTTAGTTAATTCTCACGCCGGAGATACAACGGGAGAGAAAGTCCCGACTTCTTTTTGCAGGTAACAACCATTGATCGGAGTAGTCGGACCACCGCACTCGGTAAGGTAAACACAACCACTGATCGGAGTAGCCGGACCACCTCACCCGGTAAGGTAGACACGGAAAACAATTTCATAAACATTTTAATATGAAATAATGCAAGAAGCATTTCAAGTGAAGTTAAAGATGGCCAATTACAAGTTGAAGATATAACCAAAGCCCTGAAGGAACTAGAACAAAATATGTTTAATTTCCTAACCCAGGTTTGCTTAAACGAACATGTGATGAGCAAAGAATCAACAATTTCTTCTTGTGGCTTTTGGCTTACACTCGACTTGTCTTTAAAAAGAATAACTTCCGTCAATTTGAAAAAGAAGAATTCATTGAGGCCTTGAGTTCATTTCAAGAAAGGGAGAGATTATGGTGGAAACAAATACTAAAATCTTCACCAATGGATTCACAGCTGATCAATCTACCATTGAGATACTGAAGAACAACATGCCTACAGGTTCATTAAAATATACTATGAACATTCTCCTGACAAAATCGCGAAAATTTCTTTTACAAAATTCAAGTGTGATATACTCTTTAGACTAGAACATAGATCAGAGATGAATGCTAAGTATGATGCCCCTACTCCAGTGATAGTGGTAGGAATATTCTGTTCAGTCCGCATTGTCTTCTTTATTGCTTTCATTTTCATCATCTTTATTTTGACTTCCACTTCCTGAAGGTAGATCTTTCTTTTTACCTTTTTTATTGATCTCCTTCGCCTTTGAGGATAGAGATCTCTTTCCACCATTCTTTTGCCTAAAATCTGGCAAAATAGTGATATTTAAGATAAAGAACCAAGCATTCAGGCATCAATAGTTCTTACAATTAAATTACATTAGACCACTCTCAAAACGAATATATACACACACACATGAATGAGAGAGAGAGAGAGAGAGAGAGAGTATCCATATGCAATAGACATAACAGCCTAAGGCCACCTGCCATCCTTCTCCACAACAAGAATTTAGGAACCTACAAAAGCTAAAATGCACACAAAAATATCCAAAAAAAATTGGAGTTGTTCTTGTTGAACCACCTTGTCTAAAAACTTTAGCAATTAGAGATGACACATTTATATATTTATTGCTTGTGTCAAAGTGATTTTTTGAAAAATGAATTTTTTTTTTTTTCTGTGAACAGGTGGTAAAAAAGTAGGGAACGGTTATGAGGATATTTGGAAAATGACTTTTTTAAGAATGTGGAGGGGGAAAGTGATTTTTAGATAATCATTTTCAAACAAAGATTTATCTTTAGAGTTCAACATGCCCCTCATGGCAAGCCAAATTAATATTTTTGGTCAAACCTAGACAAGTGAACAATTTTTAGAAAAAGGTCGCAGCGAGGATCGAACTCTTCGTGTTTGATCATGTTTTTAGATGAGGTGGTTCAAAAAATTCTTTGGATAGCAGAGATCTAACAACTTAATTTAAATTCATATCAAAACCAGTAGATTTGTGGTAGAAATCACTGGTTGCGGTGTTGTAACCTTCTCCAATATTTATATTAGTCCAAGAATAGTACTTAAAATGAAAAAAGGTTTATAAGGACAGAGAAAGTTGCTACACTTCAAAGGGGGAAGAGGCTGAAAATCACTTATTGGAAATATTGAATCTTTGAAATGCATGGTAAATAACATTCTTCAAAGGCTACATGATATTGCAGTTAAAGCTGATTCTCTTCTTTCGTTTTAAGAGGCTACACCATTGACCCTCTATAAGAATGGAGAAAGCTGAACTCGACTTCTCAAAGACCGGATTGTTAGAATAGCTACATGTTATGTACCTATTTAAACAAATATCTACTAGCTTTCCACTCACCTGTATTGGAGAAAATGGGAAAAGGAATCTCAAGTTGAAAAAAGAAAATTGTGATCCTCTAGAGGTCAACTAAGGCTTATTTTAAATGTAGTAGTCTTACTATGCACATGTTCTAGTTTTTTCCTTAACTAGATAGCCTAAGCTTCGACCAGTAATAAGGCAATAAGACCCTAAGGACAGGCTTGACTCTCCCCCTAAACCTGCGTTTGATTAGTTTTGAGAAGTTGAAATCAGATAAAATACCCCCAATAGTGTAACTCTGCACAACACCTAATCATAATCACTACACTATGTCAACAGGAAGATCAACTAAGGTAAACGGAAAGCTTCTGCAAATGTTAGTATGGTATATGTGACCTTCAAGAGAAGCTCTTAGGGGCCCAACATACTCTGAAAACTCTATCTCTTCCAGTGCCTTAAATACATCTTCTGCGTTGATTGTTTGTCTCTTTGACTCCTTACAAATGTCATTTGCACTGCAAATATTCACAAAATAGTATTGTTAACAATAACCATTTAATCCTAAAAAATTTCAACTTAATTCAACGAATAAATAAACTGATCGTTAAAACTACTCAAGAATTCTGGTCACATAAAAAGCTAGTTTGACCCAAAATTCTGGAATTGTTAGCAAACACGCAGAAACAATATAGGATAATGCCATCATTTCACATTAGACTCTATATACACTCTCGTCATTACTGAAAAAAAAAAAAATCCTAGAAGATGAATGTAATTTCAGAAAAACTAATAATGAGTTTTTTAATGTAACCTCTTAACATAATAAATAATGCAAGGGTCGCTTAAGAGAGAGAGAGGGGGAGGGAGAGAGAGAGAGAGAGAGAGGCATAGCATAAACGATCATTAACATAAAGGTCAAGAAACAAGAAAAAATGAACCCAAGAAAGCAGAGTTAAGTAGTACTTCGATCTACTAAGGGCAGAATGGATAATTATGTGTTATTAACAAATACATCATGAAAACAAAGAACGGCAGAAATAGAAATAAATCTAGGAAATTGAACAACAGAAACCCATTTTCTTATGCCAAATTATGAACTCACAATCAAACAAAAACAGAGACAACGTGAAAAAAAATATATAAATAAATAAATAGCATCGACACACTTAAAACAAAATAAGATGTGTAGATGAAAATTAGGGGCACTTGTGGTTATCTAAATATTCTTACGTCGCGGAGAGATAGTGGACGAAGATACGAGCGCTGTCAGAGAACGCTTCAAGCGCCTCACGGAAAATTGAGATTTCGGAATCAGAGGAGAGCTGGGATAGCTTATCCTTTACCAGCCGGCGCACGATAGCCTTCGGCAGCTCTTCTGCGTCCGCCACCACCTTGTCAGTCATCACCGTCTCTTTCTCCGCCTCAGCCATCTCTCTCCGAGGTGCGCGATAGTCTGTCAGGATTCGGTTTAGGTTTTTGTTTTCCCGCCATCTGACACAGGTATCAATTTGGGGGACTTATTTGGGCTCAAATCATGCCCCATGGGCTTTCTACTGATGGGCCCTTGTTCATTATAAGTTCGCACCCTACCTACAAAATTAAGTGCAAATTACACAAAATCATAACTTTAAAGTTTCAATTTCAAATTTTAAATATAAACTTTATTTATACAAAATCAGATATTAATTCATCTATTTCATTTATCTTCTCTCTCTAAATCATAATTACCCAAACCTAAAACCCTAATTTTATCCATGTTCTTCCCCTCCATCCCTCTCTCTTCCCCGCCTGCTCTCTTGTTTCTCTTTCCTTTCTTTCTCGCACAGCCATTGTCAGAGATACAACAAAGCTCTTCGTTGCTACGACCGTAGGCCGACACTGTGAACGACTGATGCAGACGACTCATCACGTTGCAGCGGCGACGACTTTCCTTCATGTGCGACAGTTCTTCTTCTTCTTTTTTATTATTATTTTTGGTGTGCGATGGTTGGGTAATGTGCTATGTCCAATGGTGGAGTTGTCGCGGTGGTTGGATACGGTGCTATGTTCGGTGTAGTGGGTGTTGTAGTGGTGACGGTGGTGACAGTGGTGTGTAGTGGTTGATGTGTGTTGGTGTGTGGTGTTGTTTTGGCTGTGGTGGCAGTGGTGACTGGTGGTATGTGCGGTGGTGTTATTATTGCGGTGTGGTGATGGTCGTGTTGCAAAAATGGTGGCAAAGACGATGGCATGGGTGGTTGTGATGATTTTTGTTGAGAGTGTATTGGATCTAGTGGTAGTTGCTTAATTTGTCGGTAGTGGTGTTGTGGTGCTATCGTGGTAGTGGCGGCGGTGGGATAGTGTCTATGACCAATTATTTGGTTGATTTATGGCCAAATATTGGGAGCGGAGGTGGGGTGTTTTGGTGTATGTGATCAATTATTTGGTTTATTATGACTAACTATTAAAATGTGATCTTAAAATACGATAATTTGTGACAAAGAAATAATATATGACTTAAAAATTGTTAATATGTGACCGATAATTTGATAATTTGTGTGTCGAATAAGTTGTGACTTATAATACTTGTGATTTATGACTGATAAATAAATTGTGATGTATAATTTTTTTATTTGTGATCGGTGAACAAATTGTGACCTATAAAATTTTTAAATTGTGACCGTAAAATAATTTATGAGAAATGAAATTTGTGATTTGTGACCAATGAATTGTATTATACTTGAGTGTAGATAACAAATTGTATTATACTTGAGTGAGAGGAAGGAGAAAGGTGAAAATTAAATATGCATTTGTTTGTTATCAACCACACCAAACATTAACGATACCTCTTGAGGTCAACGCTTATCAAATTCTATTATATGCATCCACTTCCTTTAGGGTTAAAGCATTGGACACAGTTAGTTTATTTGTTTACTAACAGAATAACAAAATTATTTAAGAAATAATAAATTCCCACTAAAATGAAAATTTTTAAAAAAGCGATTAAAATAACAAATTGGAAAGATCAAATAATTCAGTTCCATCGAACAATGATGGTTACTTAGAGGGTTTTTGGTAGAGATTAAAATTGGATTAAAATTGAAAAACTAGCCGTTATTGTTGACTTTTATTAGATGAGTGAGACTCACTAACGGCTATATTTTCAATTTTAATTGGATTTTGAACTATACCGAACACGCTCTTAAACTTAATCCTGCCTGCAAAATCCTTAGATGATGAAACTTGTGAGGAGAGTCGATAAACATGACATGTTTCATACTATTGAGTAAGTGAAAAATGAGGTAAACATTTATATGTTTCTTACATTAATTTTGTTAAGAACTAAGCTACAGGTACACGAATTTAAAATTCATGTACTTGCCCAACAACACAAATCATAGATGGATGTTTTTGGTATTATTTTAATCATGTGAGGCCACTCCCATGTGAGATAAATTTTAAATTCCTGTATGAATTTTGTACTCAAGGAATTATTCTTTTGTTAAATCCTATCTAATTTAAATACGAAAGGCGAGTACAACATAAATATTTCACATGGTTAACAAAGGAAATCAAGACTCAAAATTCAAGAATTAGGAGTACAAAGATGAGACCGAGTGAGTCAACACCACCCAAAATAGCAGTGGCATGAAAGAAGTTGCTAATTTCAGTGGTGCAAGATATCTAAATTGAAACAATTTGGCAATGAAGAAATTGAGAAATTTGATTGCCATTGTCATGATTCCTTCAAGGGTTCTGCTTATCAGAGTTTCTGGTACCATTTGATCTGAACATTAGATTGGAAAATGTTAGTTTTGGCAAAAAACTTCTAAAGATTTATTGATATCACGACACAGCACAACTAGTCTTGAGGCCTCGTATACGTACGTACCAGGTTCCTTTCGTAGAAAACATTGAAATTTGGATATGGCTATTTCTAGAATAATTGTAGCCCTTCGAGTTATCTTTCCAAATAAATTTGAATCATAGTAATCGGATATCGATAGAGAAAGTTATGATGAAAATACTGACGACTGCTCAACCCTTGCTCGACTTTCGCTAGAGGCTCGCTCGAGCGACCAATGCAGTAACTTTTTGCCCCAGTTTCGCCTACATGATTGATGATCATGTAATTATACAACGTTATCAAAGTATGATTTTGCTAAATTAAAGATTGATACTTTCTTTTATACGTTTTTTGATTTTTTTGTTAATAACGTATCTTAAAAAAAAATTCGGGGGCGCTGCCCCCGAACCGCCGTGGGCCCCACCCCTACACCTCTACCTCTAGGCCCCCCCTACTTTCGAGGTCTAGCTCCGCCCCTGATTATAATGGCATAAAACCAAGAAAAGCTCTTAATTCTGATAAACTTCTTAGAATCTTCTTGTGACTTCAACTCCATTTCCCCTATATCACTTCTGCGTATATATCACAACTAAAATCATCAATACTATAATTTCTACAGCTAGACGATTTTTAAGTTTTCAAAAATTAGACAATTTCAAAGTTTTCAACAAAGCAGTTCATACTCAATAGAATCGGGGTTGAATCGCTAATGATAAGTAAAATAATATATATAGAAGATACAATTTGACAAAATTATGTTATTTTTCAAAATTAATTAAATATACTTACAAAAATAACTTATTAAACTTGGTTGCAATTAATTTTTATTATGTTAAACTCATACAACTAATTTACACATACTTTTTTATGTCCCATTTTCTATTGATATTAGCAGTGGGTGTAATAAAAATTAATTGCAACCAAGTTTAATAAGACCTTGTTTGATCCCTATTTTTTTTCAAAATACAATTTTCTCACTCTTCTTTTCAATCACACATTTTAAATAAAATAATATTACACGTAATTCAAAAAAATTTCCTTTATTTTTAAAAACACATTATCTATCATCTACTATTTCAAAATGCATTTTACACACAAAAAAAAAAAAGGGACTCAAACAAGCCCTGAGTTAATTTTTTTTGTATTTAATTAATTTTGAAAAATAACATAATTTTGTCAAATATTTTTTATATATATTTATATTATTTAGTTATTATTAGCAGTTTGACCCTAGTTCTATTAGGTAGGAATTGTCATTTGAAAACTTTGAAATTGTCTAGTTGTAGAAAATTATTAATTAATTTCATATATTTATGATTTTTAGTTGTTTGGTATACATTATTTTATTTTTATAATGGTTTGAAAAGAATTAAATCGATATTAAGAGCTTGTCTGGGAGGAATTAATAGCAGAATTTGGACCGTTGTTTTGGCCATTTTTTGGACCGTTTGGAGCTTGTCTGGGACCCACCTGTGAGTATGTTGGTCAACAACTGCGGCTGGAAGTGGCTCTTCAACGGTCACAAAAGCAATTTTAATTTCTCCCAGACAGGATCTAAGTAATGCTTTTTTAGAAGCTCGAAATTAAAGTTCAATTGTGTGTCCAAATTGAAAATTCAGTGACTCGATTGCAAGATAAATTAACATTCAAACGATTCTTTACATTAATTTTGTTCACCGCAAGATCTCAGAATATTCAAATGGTTAATGAATGAAGATTTAAGATCCAATGTTTAAGTCTTGAGAATACAAAGATGAGACTGAGTGAGTCAACACCACCCAAAATAAAAATGGCATAAAAGAAGGTGCAGATTGCATTGGTGCAACATATTTAAATTGGAAGAATTTGGCAACGAAGAAATTGAGAAATTTGATTGCCATCGTGATGACTCCTTCAAGGGTTCTCCTTATCAAATTGTCTGCTATTGTTTGATCTGCGCGTTAGATTGGAAAATGTGAGTTTCGACAAAAAGGATTTTGAGAAATTTTTTCGAGACAACATGTTCATAATGGTCGAGGTGAATAACACGTAAAAAATTACAAGAAAACAGAAGAGCTAAAATAGTGCAACTAGTTCAGAGGCCCCCGTATACGTACCAATCTCCATTTTCGGAAATTCCTCCACGCCCGTTGAATAACCATTTAGGTATACGGCAACATTGACACTCAGAAGCAACCCCATCAAGGCATAATACCAAGAAAAACTCTTAATTTTGATTAACTTTTGAGAATATTCTTGTGAGTTCAACTCCATTTCCCTTGTATCACTTATCTAATTTGTATAGAACATTTCAAGAATCGACCATTTATAAGTATGTAGAGAGACTTGTGCAGCACTTTTCTGTATAGGGGTTGGGGTGGACGTGGGTTTGCACATTGACTTGGCTATAAAATAATAAATACTGCATTTGATATAAAAAATTACATTTATATGGAATCATTTTTTTTTTTGTTAAACATCAAAATAATTATCAATAGTAAAAGGAAATGGTGATATATTCTTGGGGAGCAAGGAGGTCAACCGTTGATTTTGATATAAAAATTAAAAACTTGGGGAGGACGTTTTCAACAAGTCCTTCATGCTGATTGATTTTTCTTTTCTTTCTTTCTTTCTGTTTCCCTTCTCTACTTTCTGTCGAAATTTCTCCTAATAACATCATTTTATCATCAATGTTGTAACATCGTTTTTACGCCATCGTGAGTAATTTCAAAACGACTGTGTATTTATTAAAATATCACTATTTTAAATTCTCTTAGGAGATCATCGTTTTATCAACATGAATGGTCAACTAAACATTGAGTTAGACATGGAAGTGTTCAAATGTTTGGATGCAAGTTAAGCATCCAGTCGATAAATTTATAAATTGTTTACAAAAGAGGAATAGTAATGTATATTACGAAATGTAGGGTTGTGCCGTGTGCATGGGTTGGATTGGGTTTGAGTCCAATTCAAACTCAACTCAACATGTTCGGTTTGCCAATAATTCAAATTGAAACCAATCCATTCATGATTGAAACCCAACTCAATCCAAACCGACAAAGCTCGGGTTGGTTTGTGTTGAGTTGATTGATTTGGACTTGAGTCCAATTCAAGTTGGACCTAGTTATTCTTTTGTTGGACAATTTTTTTTTATAGGCCCAATGATTGAAACTTTTTTGGTTGAATTTGAACAAATTTTTAAAAGTTTCATACCATTCAATTTGGACCAATTTCAATTACATTAAAAAGGGATATTTCAAAGATTTTAAGTCGATTGAAGTTGGATCAAATGGTCTATAGGGTTAAGTTTCATTTCAATAGAACAATATAAATTAAAAATAGGGAAAAATTCATAAATAAGATGTATACTTTACACCAAATAAAAAATCAGGTTTATAGTTTGAAAATTCAAAAATCAGGTTATTTATTTATTTATTTATGAAATAATAAATTATTAAATCAATTTATTATTAAATACTTAACTCTAATATAATATAATTAACTCATCCCACATGCACCACCCATACCATTCTGGGAACTATTTCGGCGACCATTCCGACCACCACTCTTTTTTGACGACTGCTCCGATTCCGGTAATTATTCCGGCGACTATTTCCGGTGACCATTCTGGTCACAGATTTACAATTTACGATCACAGTTCAAAAATTTTATAGGTCACAAATTTCAAATTAGTTGGTCATAGATCAAAATTTATAGGTCACACAATCACAGATTTCCAAATTAATTGGTTACAGATTTTTTTACGATTACATATTATATAATTTTTAGGTCACAAATAAAAAATGGTTAATTTCATTGGTCACATATTTTCAAATTTGTTGGTCACAAATTATTTTTTAGTCATATATTGTCAAATCACCCCCACCCTCACCCTAACCCTCACCACCACCGCCATATCCCGGTACTGCAACTTGTGACCACCCTTACCCTGTGATCGTCTCCAGCAGCAGCACCACCATCCAATGTCAACATATCCACCAACACAACCACACAAAAATCGCTGCCTACCAAACAAGCCCCAAATCGCCACCGCCGCCACCCCTGCACGATACCACAACCCATATCAACGATTAACCACAACCTCCTCAATTCGAAAAGAGAAAGAAAAAATCCCAAACCCCCTCCCCACGCCAGCACCAGTCGGCGTCGAAGGACTGCAGCATCGCGAACGAAGGTGGTCGTCGCTGTGAACAAAGGCGGTCTTCGTGGTATTTGCACAACGGCTCTCGGAGGCGGTCGTCGCTGTGGTCTCCGGCGACGACGGGTACTCATGTGTGAGGGAGATGATAGAGAGACAGAATGGAGAAAGATAGAAAGAATTGAGGGGAAAATGAGGGTAAAATAAACTAGAGAGAGCCTGTGAGTTTGGCGGTGGTCTCCGACAACGGGCGGCGGCACCACATGCGTGGGTTGAGTGGAGAGAGTGAGGAAAGAAGATGGAGTGAATTTGAATTTTAGGATTTGGAATTGGATTAGGATGAGATGAGTTATATATTTTAATAGTTAAATCAATACCTGATTTTTGCACAATGATTTTGAAATGCCTGGAATTATGTAATTTTCCCTTAAAAATATTGTAAAATCTGTTAAATAGATTATACCATGATCAAATTAAATGCATATTAAATCAATCTAAATACATGTTGAATACATGCATATTATACATATTGAATAAAATGAATTTAACCTAAATACTAAAAATGTAAGGTGTCGTTCTCTTTGTCATTTTCAACCCGTTTTCTGTTTTCGATTTTTCAAAACGGTGAAAACGCGTTCTCTTACTCATTTTCAAAAACGAATTTTCCAAAACACAAAAAATATTTGTGAAGAAAACACAAAACGACCTTTTGGCCGTTTTGGGTGTTTTCTTCACAAATACAGAGAAAATAGAAAACAAGGGAAACAGCCCTGTTTCCCCAAAACTTCTCCTCCCTCATTTCTACCAAGCCACATTGACATCCACATTCCCACCCTCTAAACTCCGGCGAACCTCCTCCAAAACGGCCGGATTTATATACCATTGTGAAGCCCCCAATCCCCTCTTCAATCACCACACAAACAACAATCCAATCAGATACCAAAATCGATCAAAAATACCCTAAAAAACTGATTCGGCACAAACAGATTCTACCATAATCTCGACCTCCGGCAACACCTAAGGTCGCGCACCACCACCGGACAATTTCCCACCCCCAGACGACTCCATCCATGGCTTCAAAACTCATCGACGACTTCCGTAAAATCAGTCGATTCTGGGAGATATCGAAGGCAGCTTCCATAAGATCGGATTTTCTAGAGATAATCGAAGGTAACCGAGGTAATATTGGATGCGCCTTGTTGAGAGGAGTGAATTGATGGTGGTCCGCGATCGGAACGGTGGCCGGCGCGGTATTTAATGGCTAAAACAGTGAGTGCTATCGCGATTTTTTTGGTTGATTCCGGTTAATTTTCCATCAGTTAATTGGTGGATGTTGTAGAGGGAGGCCAGAGGGTTCGATTGAGGCTGAGATCTGGTGGTCTAGGTGGTTGGTGGTGGCCGGTTTGTGAGGTAGAAACGGTGGCTGTGGAGGGGACGATTTTGGAGAATGGCAAAAATAGAAAACAATGTGAACAGTTTTTGGACCGATGTTTTGAGAAATATTTTTAGAAAATGATAAAAAGAACGCGTTTTCAATTATCTCAAAATCAACACTCAAAACACAAAATACAAAATGATTTCAAAACTCAAAACACAAAATCGAAACACAAAGAGAACGGCCCCTAAATCTCCTCATTCAATTCAAGTATTTAGTCAAAAATCAAATCGAGAAATCGAGTCGAGCAGCCATGAGAGGTAGCAGAGACGTAAAACAGTGGAGAATTTTGATCATGAGATTTTAGGTTTTTAGTTTTAAGTACTAATTTTCTTTTTAATATTTTTTAGTTTATTGGGTTGGGGTGGGTTTAATTGGGCTTTAACAGATAACTTGGAATCCAACCCAACACGACCTAAAACTTGATTTACTAACTCGAATCCAAACCGATAGGTTTGGGTTGGGTTGATCGGTTTGACTTGTTCGAATTGATTTTTGCTCGGCCCTACTTATACGGATGGCAAAAAATAGAAATTGGTTCTATTATAATATTTCGGGAAATTGACTCAAATGGTTCCGAACTTTTAATAGATTCGAGTTCAAAATGACCGTTAAACGCGTGGAGTCAAGAGTGTACTCTTTTTATTTGTTTTAATTGAAGAGGCAAATGGCAAAGTTAGATAAAGAAAAGAATTTTTCTAAAAAGAAAACGAAAAATAAAAAGATATCTTCTTCCCCTAATCCACCCTATCCGCATCCCAAACCACACGGCCAGAGCTCCCCCACCACTAGCGGCACCATCCGCAATCAACGTCGTCTGCAAACTCCACACAACCAACCCAAGTTACGCAACCTAAAACCATTCTAGAATCGCCTTCATTTGGCAATTGTTTAAATCATAAACATTTTTAATCAAACAACCTTATATTCACATATGTTTATTCTTCACATGTACGTGCTAGATGGTCACACACTTGAAAACACTAATTTTCAAATTCATATGCTCATTTGAGCCTTAGTTGAAACAAATTATTCGTTTGAGCTTAATAGTAATGATGATTCAACATGAAAGTTAATTATAGTACATTTTTTCTGTTGTCCGACCGTGGGGTGTGGAGAATGCATATTGATGGACAAATCGTTCTTTTATAAATTAAACTTGTCCAATGCATTTTGCCTAGTTGAACAATAAATCTCCGGGCCCGGTGGTACTATCCCCTTGTCGAAAAATGCGAGGAATTAGGCATGCCGGGGAAGAAGGTGGCTGGCTCCATGCAGGGAAAGAAGGCTTCTTGATGGGTTTATTTGATTTAATATGTTGTTTTATCATTGTTTCAAAAAGCCAAACTAGGTTTGAAGTTTTACCTTATCGTCTAATCACGATTTAAAATATTGCATTTTATTGGATAAAGCCCTTGAAAGTGCTTGTTTTTTTTTTTTTTTTGGTGATTTTTCTCTTTATAATCCTGCATAAGGGAGATGGAGCTCTAACAAAAGCCGAAAACCCACAATGAACAAACAAATATTTTGCCATCGTTTGTGTTTCATTTTCTTCTCCTAAAATATTATTTTTCAAAGTCAAATATTAATTTTAACTGCACACTACGTAAAATTCACAAGTTCTACCCATCGAGTAATACTATTGATCATTTAGAGTCTAGATAATTATATATTTATGTGAAAATTTATTCAAAATTCAACGATCTATTTGACAGTTAAATCGTTGATCATCTAGACTCTACGTGAATATTATTATTCCTTCTGGTAATTTGGCTAACACACGTCTGGAGTGTTTAAACTAAAATTACAAAAATGAAATAAAAAAAATTAGGTCAATAACCAACTTCGAATCGAAGGGAAAAAATTGAAATAACAAGTTAGGTTATTAATAACGAGGCATTGACTTTTTAGAAACTGCAAATGCCAATGATTACGAACCAAGCAACAGTTACCTTAAGAATGATCCATATGAATATAAGCATTCAACTAATAATATTTAAATTAAGCTAGTTGTAGACCCTTTTTTTACATTAAGTTTGACACCGAGCAAAGAAAATCTGATCATTGATTAAAAAATGTATTGCTAAAATCAATGTATAAAAAAATTGTTAACGCACATGATGCAAAACTTAATGAACACGTGCAAGACTGATAATATTTTATGGAATTGGCAGAAAATAAGTAGAGAATATATGGTTATGCAAGTCTTTTTGAGTGATGAGAAATATTTGATAATCAAATTACATATATCCCGAGCAAGTTCGTGTTCGTATCAAGGTGGCGATCACTGAATGGTTAGAAAGATTTTCTGCTATTTATTTATTCTATTTTTTTAAGTATACAATGCTGGTATCTATAAGCTATATATCCCGACTGATGAATTGATTGGTAGTGAATGAAAGCTTCAATTTGACTCCCTGAAAATACAAACATATAAAAGATTAATTATCAATATAAATTCAAATGAAATAAAATAAAACACTCAAATTCCCATATAGTGGTTGGATTAATCCTTTCCCTTCAAAGGCTGCGCCTGTTATAATTTTTCTTTGATAAAAGTGATAGCCGACCAAACAAGACAAAACTTAGTGTATTTTTAGCAGCCATTTTTCCAAGTTCACACAACATGATGTTGTCTTTAACCATGTTCAAATGAAAACATCATGGCATGGTTTGATTTTTCCTGTACAAGAAGGTTGGTGCACAGATCAGGCAAATCAGAGCCATTGATTGTAATGTCAACCACGATGATATTGGGTGGTTGTCGTTTTATGAATCTCTCTCTGTAAATCTTATCCTCACTAACTTGCTGATGCAATAAGCACAAAGAAAATGGGCTCCCTGATGTTGAAGGCCACAAACTGACTAGTGATTCGAGCATCAGACTGATGCTGGTCGAGAATTGACAAGAAAAAATCTTCTACCCACATAAGGAGTAGGTAATATGTTTAAAGGCTTCCCTTCTGGAGTAGCTTGTAAGGCACTGTTTATAAAAGGTCAAACTTATTTTTGTCCACAGGCAATAGTGGAGCTTATGCGAAGTTGGCACCGGATATATATTGTGCCTAGAGCTGTTTGGCCAAAGGTTTAAATGTTCACCTATAAGTATATGCGTATGTTCTAAAGATAAATAATTATAGATTGACTGAAGTGAAAAATAAGTAAGGTAAAAGTTGTGTAAAAAGAAACTTTTTTTTTTTTTTTTTTTGCTTGTAAGAAAAAAAGTAATTCAAACATGTTTGGATACAAAAAGTTACTTAAAAGTTGAAAGCAACTATACCTTTTGTTTCAAGCTTAGCCCAACATGCTTTAATGATGCAACACGTTCTCTATTGCAACTAAAGAAAAGAAATACAGACACAAGAGAATTGCAGATAGAGCTTTCACAAAACAGAGAAAGAGCTAGCTTCAACTTTGTCGGTTAATTATGAAGTCCACATTACCAAACTTTGGACCGAGATAAGATTTTTTTTCCTGATAGAAGCCATTATGGACTTTTGTCCTGAAGATAGGAATCTTTTCTCACTATGAGATTCGTATTTGCTACTGCAAGCCATTATGGACTGAAACAGTTTACGTTCATTCGATTAACAATTCTATAAGAAAGGTATATGGGATTTGGCCAAGTTTAAAAAGTAAATAAGCAAGTTTCAAAATAAATATACTTACATTGATCGAAGTTGGAAACAAGCAAGTTACGTTTACATAAATAACTTTATTTTCTTAAAAGTAAGAAAAAATAAGTTATCCATACATGTTTAGTGAGTTTGATTATTCCGCCTTAGTTTATGTTTGGGGTAGAATAAATTATCTACATGCGTTAATGCTAAATAAAAGAGCCAGAGAGAGATCGAATTACTTACCTCTAAAATCTCCCTAAGAATACGACAACAACAAAACTTTGAGGAAATTTAGTGCTCGTCATCTTCTCTTCACCAATCCGCTCCCTTCCAATCAATGTAGGAAAACCTTTGCTATAAAGCACATATCCAGGAAGCTAGGGAAAGAAAAAGAATAAAGAAAGATAATTCCTGAAAAATAAGAGTAAGGATAACATCAGACAATTCATGTGTTAAGAGATAGAATCTCACGTCGAATGAAGATGAAAATATAAACCAATTTATAAGAGTTTGGGCTACTCTCCTAAAAAAGTTGACCTTTTAAGATAGAACCCTAAATTTTAATATTGTATAAGTGCCCATTAAGCTCCAACAAGCAATTCAATCCGATTAAAATTCAAAAATATTGAGCACGCGAATTTCAAGAATGGTTTGCTCAAACGAGCCACCATCTTGCGGGGGCATACTAAGAAATAGAATTACACATCAAATAGAGATGAAAATATCGACCAATTTATAAGAGTTTGAGCTACTGCTCCTAACAAGGTTGACCTTTTAAGATGGACCCCAAATCCTAATATCATGCACCTATTAGAAGCAGGAGAAAAAGGGCACAGAAATTCGTGCAAATTCATATATTTTCTTACACTTTTCTGGGAAGCTGAATACGCCATGCGTGGAAGAAAGCCTCGTAACCCAATATCATAAACTGGAGTACCATCAGGATAATAGAGTCCGTAATTTCTTTCAGATGCTGGACCAGGCTTTAGATTCTCATTAAAAAGTGCAAAAACATAGATTTCGATCGGCACCGATGGTTTTGCTGGAGTACCTTCGTTTTGCTGCAGCCGGCTCAGCAGGTTACTATTATATAATTTAGCATTCTGTGGTGTTGCTCCTACCTCATTCGGATCCCCCTTTGATGGCCATCCCGTCTCTGAAATTTTGACTTGTACATCGGTATGGCCCATTGCTTTTATTGCTGAGTAAACAGCATCAATTTGTGCATATAACATGTTATCATATTTCAAATTGGTAATTGGATCCATTGTTCCTGGATTAGGCTGGAAAAGAACGTACTCTAGTGAAACCTGACCAGGATTATCTTTGTACGCAAAAAAGGGATATGCATTTATAAGGAACGGTGAGTTAGTCTGTGAGTGGAAATTGATTATAGGCTGGATGTACTCAGCAAGATCTGGTCGGAATGTGCCTGTGGAAGGTGGGAAGGAATTACCCAAGATTCCAATTGAATGAGCAGTTGTGACGTACACCTCCTTACTTAGCCCGAGATTGTTAATTACCTCATACACCGTCTGCATTGCCGGGAAGAGATAAGACATTAACTGAGTATCGTTGCCTGTTAGGACCTCGTTCCCGACAGTGATGCACTTGATCTTAGTCTGGGAAATGTAAGGTTGAACATGCTGTTGAATCCAAGTTTGAGCTTTAACTGGATCTGTCATGTTCTCAAGATATTCATTCCCGAGCCCTATGACGAATTCCACCTCAGAATTGGCAAATGCAGTCAATACATTTGGATCAGCATCATAAAGTTTAACTCTACTTATGTTGAGAGATCTAAGGAGATATGCCACGCGGGATGGTGAGGGAAGATTATTCGCAATCTGGCCATAATTAATTCCAACTCCGAGACTGCAAATTCTACCAAATGAATCTGAACACAGTGGAAAAGAAAGTCAAAGAAGTGTAAATCTGGACGGCGCAAATAAACACAAAAGTTTTAACTTATCTTTGAGCTCAAATATTAAAGAGAAAATGATTTTTTGCATTCATCAATAATTTGAATTGAAATCATAGACATGCAAATAAATTCCTGTTCATTTAAATTCTCACTGCCAATGCATTCCTTTTATATCAGCAATTTCACAAATGAACTCAACAATTTGCTAAGGATAAAATCCAACAACATGGTGTCAAATCCCAGATAACTCGGCAATCAATTCAATCCGTCTAGAGCTCAAAAGAGCATTCCAAGATTGGTATTTAGCATGGGCATGTTAAAGGATAAAAATTCCACAATACATTTTCACCAATTAAAGTAGAAAAAAAGACAAAATCTGAATATTGAACTGATATATACATACTTCACCACCCCAATTAGAAGAATAGCACAATAGGAAAAACAAAGAAATCCCATTAAAGCATCACAAAATACATAGCAAAAATGAAAATAATTCACCATTTCTAATAACCCAAAAATATAAACCAACATCTCCTTCTTCTTCTCTAATTCTTTTTAACTTTCTGAGCTCAAAATCATCAGCAAAAAGTAAATAGAATGCCCCTTTACATGCAAAGGAAATTTAAAATAGAAACACACTCAACTTTTCTTGATATCACGTTGAGAAGGCCTAAAGAACAGAATAAGCATAAGGACCTGAAAGAGTGAACAGAAGAAGAAGAGCCCGGAAGAGGGTGGCCATTGCCATATGCCAGCTTTGCTAAATCTCAGCCACGCCCCTTTATTTCTTGAGATATGTAATATATATATTTATACGCGTTCAGTGTATTGAATTAATTGTTTGCTGATAGGTACAGTGTGAAATCGTGCAAAAGTTTGTATTTTATAGTAACAAGGTTGTCATTTTGTATTTGAATTCTGTATATTTTTTCTAGGCATAATTGAAGCAAAAGTTCTAAACCTTTGAAACATTGGTAGATTTTCCTCAAATTTTTGATTTGTTGCAATCGTCGCCCCAACCTTTCCAAATGTTGCAGGTAAAGCCCTTTTAAACAGTTTTATCCATAATCTGTTAGTTGACTAAAAAATTTAATTTTGACTACATTTTTAATATTTTTAAAAATGACAAAGGAGTAAATTTCTATTTATCACATTAAATAATGAAATAAAAAAAATACACACACGGTGTCTTCTTTCTCTCAACCCTCACCCTCACCTACCCCCACCTCAAACTCAAAACCCAAATTTGCAGAAGAAGCTATTGCTACAACGACTTATAATGCCACTTTGAGTGCTCTTAGAGAGGGTGCGAGGAAGATTGCAATGGAGATAATATTATTGACAAAACTAAACTTCCTACTTTTCAGGGTAGTGGAAATCTCTATGAAAATGGAAGAAACTTTGCCAACTCACTTTAATCTTAATGATGCAGAGTACTCGTTGCTGATTTGAATCAACCGACCATGGTTCCGATTGCTAGCAAACCGGATGGAGGCTTAACTGATAATACAGTATAAAATAAGCCAAAGACTTATTGGAACCCCAATTATCAGATTCATCAGCACGGGACTGCAAATCTGAGAAAAATCCTTCTCACTCCCTTCTCTCAAATCCATTACCAATCGTTAATTTCTTCCCCGCAACCCAATTATCAATCTCATCAGTGCGAGAAGGCCCAAACTCCCCGCTCAAGTCCCTATTAAAGCTTCCCTGGCGACGCGACTACTTATCCCTCAACTTCCGTTCATTGTAAAAATCATAGGATTTGAAGTTTACGGTGGAGGTGGAGGTGGCGGTGGTCGGCATAGATTTTGAGTTTGAGGTGGGTGTGGGTGTGGGTGTGGGTGTGGGAATGGGTGAGGGTGAGGGTGAGGGTGAGGGTGAGGGTGAGGGTGAGGGAGAGAAGACACTGTGTGTCTGTGTTAATTTTTTATTTTATTATTTAATGTGATAAATGGAAAATTACTTTTTTGTCATTTTTAAAATATTAAAAATGTAGTCATAATTAATTTTTTGGTCAACTAACAGAATTTTAGATTGAAACTGTCCAAAAGAACTTTACCTGCAACATTTGGAAAGGTTAGGTGGTTGCAACAAATCAAAGTTTTGAGAAAAAGTCTATAATGTCTCAAAGATTTTGGGGTTTTCCTTTCATTCCCTTTTGAGGTAATGAACAATCAAATTAATGAATTTGGTCCTAATTGTGAACAAATATTCCAATAAATATATGTCCCCTAGCTCTCGAAAGAGAACTCTAGGGAGACATACCGATACAAATAAATTACAATGGTACAAGAAGAGCACTTTTTTCGATTTTTCTCTTTATTATTTCACCTATTTTTCTCCGCAAAATTTTGACCTACATGACTATGTAAACATAAGGATTTGTCAAGTTAACATTATTCTTTCTTGACCCCAATTTCTAGTGATGTGATATAGTGTCGAGGAACCTTGGAAAATTGCAGATAAAAAATAGCGGTATAAATAAATTACAACGGTACAAGAAGAGCAATTTTTCGATTTTCTCTTTATTATATCACCTATTTTTCTCCTCAAAATTTTGACATACTATGACTATGTAGACACAGGGATTTGTCGGCATAACATTATTCTTTCTTGACCCCAATTTCTAGTGATGTGATAGTGGCGAGGAACCTTGGGATAAAAAATAGGTGAAATAGTAAAGAAAACGATGGGAAAATGTTCTTTCATTCCCTTGTTCATGTTGCCATATGTAACACAATTAGAGTATTAACTAACAAACAAGATAATTGATGCTTTTCACTGAAGAAGCTTTGACGAATTGCAGGGAATATTATATTTAATCACTGTATATATTACAATTCACTCTAGTGATTGATAGAATTTTTCACTTTAAACATTTCACCTACCAATTAAAAGTTCGGTCAATTGGTTCTCGAGGACGAGATTAGAATAATTATTAAACATAAAAATAAGTTAAAACTTGGAGTAGGTTTTATGAACTTTTGAGGTGGGTAAGTCTTTTTGGGCCAAGTTTATGAAATTTATATTTATTTATAAAAATAAAAAAAAAGTTAATTTGGTGGCGGTGGTGAGTGCAATTGATTGAGAATTGAGGGTGCAAAGTGAGACAATGTTAAAATATTAAGGAATATAATGTAAACAAAGAAACGTGGTGACGTGTATCCCAGTAGGAACACGTGTTTACACGACGCCGTCACTCGATCGACATCGGGCTTCTCGTTTTCCCCTGTAAAGGTCGGTGGTCAGATCAGCACCTTCATGAAATGACTGTGTTACCCTTACACATTTTCCATATGAGGAAATTTATATAAGCTTAATTTATTCATATTTAATTTTGAAATATTATTAAGAGCACAACCTCTCTCTCTCTCTCTGAAACTAATTATTACTTACAAAATAATCTAAGTTTTTCCTTGACAAAAGATTTCTTAGTAATACAGAGTGCTTATGATATTTTTTTTCCAGAACAATAGGAATTTTATTCTTAAAAATGTTTTATTTTCTATATATTATTATAAGACTGAAATTTTAATGTTATGGCAACTATCTTATGAACTTATTCATCATAAAATAACGAGGAACTATATTCACGCCACAATTTTTATTTCTTGCGCCACATTTTAGTTCCTAACGATTTTTCATGTCATTCTTATCCATAAACTTTTTATTAGCTAATACATTTTGTATTTGATAATAGTTTTATGTTCAAAAATTCGTTGAAATAACGTAAACAACTTATTTTTTTCATCATATTTTTAAAAAAAAATTGAAATTGAGTTTAAGTGCAGTTAAAATGTGGTGAGAATATAACTACCCTAAAATAATTTATATCATATGTATAATACTTTAATAATTATCCTCTAATTATTTACCAAATGTCAAGATTTGTTGTAATTTCTGGAAAATGACTACGATTAACAGAAACAAGCAAAAATATAAAGACAAAAAAATGAAATTATTAAATAGAAAATTATTATTTACTAACATTAATGGTGTAAAAGCAAAAATAAAAAGTGCAAAAAACGATAAAATTATAAATTAAATGGAAAAAATCCTCTTTTCACTAAGAACCCATAAAAAAACGTGGAAAGCAAGAATTGGAGAAAAGAGGATGATGCATTATAATTTGATGTTTCATATTTTCTCATGATAAACATTTTACACAACCTTTTAGAAAGGCACATATTTGTCACAAGTGTCAATCTTCTCATGATGATCTACTTTCTTTGTTTGGGGGATAAGCAATATAAAAATCCTCCCTATTTATATGCTTGGCAACAAAATTGAGAGTAAATTTTGTGCTTCGATAGTCAAGTTAGTAATAAAATTTCCAAGGTCCCACTCATTTGTTTTGTACATTAGTAGTAGGCTGTATTTGTCTCTGTCTTTTTAAGTGTTGGGCTTTTCCCTTTTTTTCATTTTTCTTTTTATTAGGAAAGAGGACGACAACTCCCTAACTTTATTGATAAACCCTCACTTATGGTGAAGGAAAATCGTGGTTACAAGTAGTAGAAGTAATGAAACTAAAAACAATACAATCAACGAATTAGAAAAGAAGGACAACCACTAGAATTTAAAACAAAACAACCTATCGCAGTCTTAGTGATGTCTCTAATATAGGCAGAAAATTGAAAGTCCCCACTGCACCCATCTTAATGGCGTGTGAGCGTATCTCTTGAATTTGTTATTTGTGACATATGCACTTTAACACATGACTTGTTACATGTGACTTGTGACATGTATGACACATTTTAATTGATATGTGACATTCTTATAGTGACTCTGAACACTGATATGTGACCCATACACGATGACCATATATCTATGACCTATAAAATATGACATGTAACATGTGGAATGTGACTTATGACATACAAAAATGATCTGTGACCAGTTATATTTGATTTGTGACCGATGAATATTTATACGTGACCAATGCAAAATAACCAGTGACGTACATGTGAATTGTGACCTATCACCAACGGACATGTTACCACCACAAGCATCACCACCTAAAAAACCACCACCACAAACCACGTCAAAAGTCACTACAAAAATGTCTTATAAACAATTACAGAACCACCTGAAAAACCACCACAAAACCACTGCAAAACCACCAAAAAAATTACCAAAAATACCACAAACTATCGCGAACAACTACAAAAATTACCAAAAACTCTCCACGCAAACTGTTGCAAACCATCACAAAATCGTTGATGCAGGGATCTGAGCCCTAATTAAAAAATTGGGAAAGTGAGATCTTAAAAATTGGTTTCTGGTTTCTGCTTCCAAAGAGAGTAGAAGAGAAATAGTGAAAGAGGAAGTGTAGAACCAAATTAAAGAGATATTAACACAGAGAATGTAGATAGAGGATAGGTTAGAGAGAGAAACGAAATTGATATAAGATTTGGCTTTAAATGGGTTACAGTGTAATTTAATTTTATAATATATTATATTATTATTAAAATATAGAATTACAACCTGATTTTTGAATAAACAAACCTTCAACCTGACTTTAATTTCCACATTTTGGAACTTCGAACTTTTACTTGATCGTTAATCTGGGCCTACTACTTCTCTCACCGATACTATCACGACCCAAAAACTAGAGTTTGGGCCGATTCTATATGATCAATGTTCTGAATTTGAGTCCATATATGGCAAGTTTAAAAGCCCACAAAATTTTAAATAATGGAAATTACAACATTCCCTACTTTTTAAGATATATATTCTAAAATCAGATTTGAAGTTTTAATTTTCAAAAATCAAATATTTTTAATTAAATACATTATATATATATATATATATATATATATATATATTACATAATATAAACCCTAATTCATTTCTGTTCCGATTCTAACTCTCTATCTTCTCACTTTATCCCCCCTCTCTCTACCCACCGGTCGAAACCGCCTCATTGACCAATTTCTTCTCCCATGACTTGTGTCGCTATTCGGTGGAGCAGTGGATGTCTGTGGTGGCAACCGGAAAATCCTAAATCACTCATAAAAACTAAAAAATCCTCAGATCTGGAAATCGACAATGTGAGTGGCGGAGGCTGATTGGATTCTGTATGGAAGGCCGATTGGTGGAATCGACGATTGTAGCGGTGCCTTTTGCTATCGATTTTTAGCTAAACAAACTCTTGGAATAAGACTTCAAGTGGCGGAGAGATTTGAACCAAACCTAGCGTCTAACAGAGTGTTCGTACTTAAGTCTTTATTTTCTTGGGGAAGTAGGATTGCATTAGCTATTTGGATTCATTGGATCGATGGTTGAGGAAAAGTGTTGAAGACAAGCAAGAGGGATAGACTAACATTAAGAGAGAGAGAATGCCAGGTCCATGAATTTCTTGATACTATTCTATCTCTACATGGTACAATACATCGAAAAAAATTGGATTTGTATACATAATATGTGACCTAAAAATTGTTACTTTGATTCACATATTATTAAACCGTGACCTTAAATTTCGATAATTCGTAACAAATAAAAAAATTTGTGACTTGTGACCGGAAAATAATATTTGACATTATTTTACTAGTCATAAGTTTGAGTTCAGATGTCATGGTCATTTTGTATAGGTCACAAATTAAAATAGACGGATCACAGATCAGTATGATCAATTAATCTGATAGGTCATTGTGGCTAATTAATTTGTCATTAAGGTCACAGATCATTGTCATATGTTTGAGTTCACAAGTCACGGTCATTTTTTTTAGGTCACAAATCAATATTAACAGGTCACATGTATTTGTAGAGTCACAGTTCAAATTTACAGGTCACATTCTATATTACTAATCACAAACAACAATCAAAATGTCAAAAATCGTGTCAATTGTACAAAAAATATACATGGCAAAGTTGTCGTCGGAATATTCGTCGGAGTTGGAACAATTGCCGGAATCGAAGCATTCGCCTGAATAAATCAGCGCTAGAACGATTACCAGAATAATCGTCAGAACAATTGTCGGAGCGATAGGGGTGGTCGAGGTGGGGGGTGTTGTGTGTGTGTGTGTGTGTGAAATATCTGCTTTTAGAAATTTGAAAGTTGTTTTTCTTATTTTTGAAGTAGTATATATAGTAAAAATATGATAAATGAATTTTTCCCTTTTAAATATTCTCAAGATATTTTCACTGAAAATTTATTTGTCTTACCTCCAATTGAGCAGTTACCTTTATAAATGTCAATTTTGTATTTTTTTTTTTCCTGAAAATGAAAATTGTATTCAAATTCTGGAGTTTGAATTAACCTCCGATTTGGCATTTATAAACTCTGATCGAGCTCGATGTTATGTTGTTTTGATTTATAAACACAAACTTCTTCATGCCTCATTCTTCTTCACCTTTCTTCACCTTTTTATGTCCGTGAAATTACAAAGGCATATTCAATGTCCAGTACTAGAAACACTTTTTTCTTCGTAATATGTTCACTAGAGCAACATATACTTACCAAACAAGTCACATCAATCAAAAAATTTCATACCAAAAAACTATTTCCAAAAATTTTATAACTGAATATCAAAAACTAACAATAATTTTATTAAAGAAAACAACCCCTTCTCACCTAAACAAAGAAAGAAGAGAGAGAGAACAACAATGGGTACACAATGCAATTGCATTAGACAAAACACAGCTTGAACACGAGCTTTCAAAAGATCCAAAACAGCCAGTTTTGATACTCAAGACATCAATATTTGAAAACAACATAACAAGCAATGTTGAATTGCTCTGCACTATAGCTAATAAGCTAGAAGCACAAACTCGAGCAAATGTTCAGTAAAGATCGCTCTCCTTGCAAGTGTGAATCACACAATCTGAAGTCGGGTAGGAGACGCAAGTCAGCAAGTAACCTTCCTTCATTTGGTTATCATCGAGAAAAGATCCATCCGACTGGTCAACAGAACCTGAAACCATTTTCCCAGCACAGGTTGAGCATGCGCCAGCCCTGCATGAGTAGGGCAACTCAATTCCTGCAGTCTCAGCCGAATCAAGGATGTAACAGTCATCAGGAGCTTCAAATTCGTTTTCGGTGCCATCTGGTCCAATCAACTTGACCTTGTAAACAGCCATGGCAGATGCTCTGAAACCTGACTTAGCTTTCAGGCCAAAGGTTTTGGAGATGCTCCTCACAGATCCTAAAGAGGACGGGCTCCTCAGAAAGGCACTTGTACTTCTAGCTTGTGGTGGTGCACTTCTGAGCATGCAGCTGTTGGGAAGGCTTGCAGTTGCCATGTTTACCTAATACAAACATGTTCAGCAGTTTGATAATTAGTATCTCCAAATTAAAAAGTAATTCTAGGATTGTAATGGTTAAGAAAGTAATTACAAACAAATGGAAAAAAAGTTCGTATATATTTCATTCAATATGGTAGATAACATTTTAATGCAATGTTTTCCTGTCAGTTCTGGTAATAGAGGTAGGGTGGAATATCAATTCTATTCCCTCATACATGAAATAAAACATCAATTCATTAAAATGATTATAAAACAAGATAGCAACGATGTTGAAAGAAACACTTGAATTGTAATTATATCCGATTTCTAGGATCCACGAGGTCAGATAAGAAATTCACCAAATCATAGCATGAACAGCAGCGCAGGAGCTTGAAGATAAATACTGCTAATACGGATGCTTTTTATTTGACAGTCTTATCATGCCTTTGTTTGAAAGTGATTATTTGAAGAAAAAATTTCCCCTAAACTCTTTTTCAGCCACACATTCTCAACAAAAAAAAAAATTCACATTTTCCCCTAACATTTTGTACTCATTAACCACATATTCTCCCAAAAAAAAAAAAACTTTCACACAAGCACTATATATATGCCCCTTAGCTTTGACAAAAAATGGCATAGTAACCATCCTTTTTCCATAGCAACAGGGCAATAGATGTCCGGAGAATTATGAGAAGAGACGAGCGACTGGCTCTATGCTCTTCACTCGAGGCTCCGTCTTATAGTTCTCAAAGAGTCAGTTTGAAACTAGAGATTAAACAGTGTCATGCAACAATGATGGTTTCCCGCCTCAAATATTGTACAATAAACATGTTAACACGACAAACTTATGTTGATACATTATTTCAGTTGTTTTGAAACATCTTTAACGTTCAAAATCCTACACTGACAAGTAATATCTTCAAGCGGTGAAAGTTGATTAAAATACGAAAAAAGCGTGGAGAATGTAACTTTTACTTTTTCTAAGCTCGACAAATTGTGCTTTTACTCTAATTAAAAGCAAATAAAGTACATCCTTTCAGCCCTCTAGCAAATAAGTAAGTTTAAAGATAAATAATTTCTTTAAAAAGTTAATTAAAGTAGTGAAAATAACTTTTACTTTTCATAATATCGGTGAATTAAGCTTTTACTCTCACTGAAAGCAGGAAATCTTCCGAGGTTTTCAAACAATCAAATCTTATTCAGAAACATAAGAGATCCTAAAGACCCACCACAACAAATTCCGGGTTCACAACCAAAACCCGAGATTCACTAATTTCTCATTCTATAAAGAAAAGAAATCCAAAACACAAATGTAAACAATCAACATATACATCATCAGAATTCAACGCAATCAATAATAAAACCCATAAACACACGACAGAAAAGTTAAAATATACATCATCAAGATCCACGGACAATCACTAAATTCTGCAGAAATTAACAAAAGCAAGAGATTCAAATAAAAACTTACAGAAATTTTCTTTTCTTGATTTCTTTGGAGAAGATCTGATTATTTAACGATGATTAGAGGCTTTAAATAATAGTGGAAGAAATTGATCGATTTGTCAAGAGGAAAAAGAATGCCTCTTGAGATTGATCGAGAGTCGTATCCCCAAAGCCAACGGTTAGGGCTAATCTTTTTCAATTTATAATTGAAGAGTCCATAGAAATGCGATACCCTAAACCTACCTGCCTGCCGCCCTCGAGTTTCGCTTCCTTTTGTTTTTTCTTAAATGTAATTACAATTTTGTTCAAGGAAATTTCACTCCTTGTCCCCAAACATTACCACTTGACTCGATTGTAAGGGTGAACCTGGTTCGATTTGTAAGATTGGAGACAAATTTTCAAATCAAACCATTATAATGGTTTGGAATTTTTTCAAACCAAGCAAAATCACTTTGATTTCTAAACCAAACTAATCCAAACTATTTTTTTTTTTTCGTTTTGGTTCGATTTAAAACCAGATTTAACAAAGAAAAAAATTAATATTTATCAAATAAGATAAATCATAAATATTAATCTAAAATTTCAAGTTAAAAAATAAATTGTATCATTAAAAAATTACAAATAAAAGTTATATAATTATAATCATTATAAAGCAACAACATGATGTAATTATTTTAAACTTTTAGTCGACACTAATGACGTCAATCTGCAATTGTAATACACGATTCATTCTTTCCATAAATATAAAAATATAGTACATGAATTCAATTATTATAATTAAATGATATAAAATGAATAAAAAAAAATCAAATAAGATAATACCTAGTTATTGTAACTTTTTGTGAATCATCAAATGATTCTACTTCATCCAAATATTGACGAATTACTTTAAGGGAGTTCCACAATTATCATAATCTAAGCTCCCAACCTTTCGAGCATAATTACCAAACTTGATTCATAAGATGACTTGACTAAGTTATTGGCTCATTGGATCAGCAGTCAAATCGATAAATCGATGTTATGAATAATAAATTTTTTAAATTATTAAAATGTTTCGTTATTATATAAAGTAAAATTTTCAAGTTTTCATCGCCTGTTTTGTCTTTTGATAATGACATTACAAAAAATATTTCTGTACGAAAATTAAAAATTATATTTGTTAACTTTTGTTAAGTGCTTTTAGGTAATTGAAATAAAATATGTATTTTAGTTATATATTTTCTCAATACTAGTACTTGGTCTAATGGTTATTTGCCTATTATAATATCCATTTAAATTATGTTAAGTGTACATTTCACGATTTACATTTTTTTTTTATATCGTGTGGGAATTTAAAAAGTGTTAGGTGAGAAAATGTGTGTTTTAACTGTCCAATCATGTGCTGACATGTGGCACATTGTCAAAAAAATATTAATCAAGATATACATGTAGCATGATTGTATCTATTATGCCAAGGGATTACAAGCCTGAGTTCCCAACAATTAAATTAAAAAATAAAATAAAATTGCATCATTTGATAAAACTGATCGATTTATCAAAATGGTTCTTCATAAAAATCATTCGATTAATTCGATCTATTATGGGTCAAACAATAGCTGTTTCGTCCAAATATACTAACTGGATCGGACTGGGTCAATAACTGGTTTTCAATCTGTCCTAGATTTAATAACTATGCTTTCAAGTGATTATTTGATGAAAACTGAATATTTTTCATTCATTCATACTAATGTCATATGTCATAAAAAATCAGTTTAGGGACCAAAGTACGACCTAAAAATGTATAGAGACCCAAATGCAACTAGTTGAAATGTTTGGGGACTGTGTGCTGGAATTACGTTTAGTTATTATTAGTTTATTACACGTAATTGATATATATTTTAATATTTATTTTGTAATGTATTAAAAGTAATCCATAATAAATCAATATATTAATTCAGAAGCATAAAAAAATGAATTGTCAAAGATCAATAGGTGGTAAAAAAAAAAATTAATAAATAATTAGAAAGCATAAATTTCTTCTTTCTTAAAAATGTATCAACTAGTTTTGATTATTGAAGCTAATTTATTGATTTTAAATTTTTTTTTACGTATGAGCAAATTGAATTTCAATTTCTAATTTTTTTTTCCTTCTACTTCTTTATTAATTAGTCTAATTATAGTACTTTTCAATATTGGACAGTAGATTTTTTCCTTAAATCTCGTGCCTTTTATTTTTTCTAAGGGTTGTGCTATGGGTACATAAGTGTACCCATAGGGGGTGTCCATAATGGACGGGGGCGCCCATAGCATTTTCCTTTTTTCTAATTATAGCACTTTTCAATATTGGATAGCGATTTTTCTTCAATTTTGTGCCCTTTTTTTTTTTTTTAAATCCCCGAATAATTTTTTCAAAACTAAAAATATATTATAAAATATTTTAAATGCCTCTATAATTATGGATCCATGTCCGATCGCATATTTACATATCTAGACCTTCTTGAGATTTGTCCGAGCAAAGTCGACAAAGCCCTAGTTCGATAGTATAATAATAAATTAAATATTTATTTGAGACCAAGAAATACTAAAATGAATTATAATTATGTCTGAATATAAGAATCCAAAAAGAAAAGATACTTCTCCAATAGTCAAAATCAAAGAATCTCATTTTTGTTTTTGTGATTGTGCCTCTTTGTCGTAAGGCAAAATGAAAAAGGTTTTGGTGAGGATCTAAATGGACGGTGATTGATGAAGAAAACCTTGATCTTCATTTTCATTATTTGTATTTCTTCCAACATAAAAGTTTATTCTATTTCTTTTCTTAATAAATACAACTTCCATTAATATTCTCCATCATTGCCTTTTGTTTTTATTTTGTATTTATTCGAGTAAATCATTAACTACGCGTGCACAACGAAGATCCTTGTTTTTAGAAATCTTATTTGTTGGTGAATGTGTTTGAGCCACAATATTTAATATAATGTATTTTGGAATAGTAAATTGATGAAACTTTTGTAGTTGAAAAAGAAAAGAAAAAGTTATTGATGTGATGAAAAATGTTATTTTATTTGAAGAATGTGTAGTTGAAAATGAGTAGAAGAATGAAAATGAAAATTTTAATGAGACTCGAACAGCTATGTATGTTTGACCAGAGTAATAGTGAAAATTAAAGGTAAATTATTTGAATTAATGAAAATAGTAATTAGTGTATGAGGATTTGAATTATTGCTCTTAATAAAGCTGATTCATTTTAATATACAAGCAATTTAGTTTGTCTAAAATTCAAACAAGCAAAAATTCCAAGATTGGTGGCCTCGAAAGAGTCACCATTTTACTTGGCATTTTAAAGTTAAAATATCGTATAACTTACATGGAGAAAACAATAATTAGATTACACAAGATTCACCTTTGAAATAAGGATTTATTACATGTACATCAAGTGTTACATAATAAATTATATAATGTCACACAAAACTCTACAATTTGTCAGTTTAAAACACAATCAACTTTTTCATTCAATTTTTTTCCTCAACATCATATTATGTAACTCCTTACATACAATTTTGATGTATAAGTAACAAAATCCTTAAAATAAACTTCAAGACTATATCGTGATCCGAATACGATAAGACCCCATCATAAGTGAAAATAGATTGAGACAATTATACAAATTGCAAGGGTTGGTAGATTAATTCATATTTCCTTTGGCATCTTTAAGAAAAAACTCTCAAGTGCCAAAATTTATGACTAATGGCATGTTCGATACGACTTAAAATCTAATTAAAATTAAAAATATAACCGTTATTGGGTCTCACACATCTAATAAAAGTCAATAATAATGACTATTTTTTCAATTTTAATATAATTTTAATCTCTGCTGAACACGCCTAACTCCTTATCAACTTCGTCCTTTTTAAAAAATTTCCTTGTGTTCACATTTTATGGATGATTTGTTAAGATTTTTTTTTTTTTTACTTGTAATTGAAAAACTAAATTTTATTATATTAGACTATAAAAAGCTTCAATTGGAATAATTATTTTCTTTAGTAAGCCTCTATTTGATGCGCATTCTTAGGGAAAGAATGAATTTTAAATACTGATGTGATGGAAAACATGTAGTTTAAAAAGAAAGAAAGTTTTAAATTTGCGTATAATATTATTTTATTGAAGATTGTATGGTTGAAAATAAGTATTGAAAGAATGCATTTTTTTTTTTAAAAAAATGCGGATCAAACAGGGTATAAGAATTGAACTTCTAAAAAACTTTTCAAGCACGACAACAATAATTTAAAATTTATTGTTAGTCTATATCAATAATTGATAATAAATTAACATTTATTAATTATTATAATTGTACTGCCAAACTTCGTAATTCCCCATATTTATTGGCATGTTGCGTCAAAGCGTAGTTGGAAAATGACATTGATCCCTCGTGCTGCACGATTCAATTTAATAGGATTGGAAGTTACCTTTTTATTATTTCAAAAATAAATAAATTTTATGCCATGTTATGGAAATTTTACTCAACTTCAAAATGTTGTAGAAAAATCATTCAACTTTGTCCAGATACCATTCATTCATCATTCATTGAAATTCTGTAAATTATTTTTAACGAAATAATATGGGTTTCGTGTTAGACAAAACTCAGACATATCATACCACTTCTTTCCATTGCCCTCAACCAATAGAAAGTGTGCTACCATGTCACCAATGCAATCTCTCGAAGCAATTTCACTCTAAAAACACACTTTGAAGAAAATAACAAGTCGCACATGGAGGGAACACATAGAAGTAAAGTGTAATTTCAAGGTTTCTTTTAAGCTCTATGGTACAACGTTGTTCAACTTTGTACTATAGGCAGAACCGAATTTCCAGGATTGAAATAAATAAGACAAAATAATGTGCGGAAAAAGATGATATACAATTAATCTACTCGTAGATGTATGATTGACGGGACCGTTGATCAAAATCAACTTACAATAAACCAATTTCCAATAGAATTATACTTATAGTTACAATTAAAGTTGATCTCTTCAGTATCACCTAACCTCATAATATGATAATACCTAATGCTCTTATTTATCTTAATTAAAGTTTTAATTTTATGAAGTGTAAATAAATATTATGTGGAAGATAATTCATAATGAGACATCAATCTTGACTTCCTCACCACATTATTTCAGATTGAAGACTTGTAAACGTAAAAAATTCACTCGTTTAAATAGAAAATGAAAGATATTTCTTTTAACTTAAATGTCATTATCCTACTATCTTAAAAGAGCCTACATGCAGAATACTGTTCATTTTGAAGCATTTTCGGTTGTCAAAATCGCCCCCAACTATCCCTAATATTTTCCCATTTACTATTACTCTCAAATATATTATTTTAGTCAATAAATGTATTATAAATCAATAATTGTAGGCATCAAGGAAAATTTATTAATATTAAATTCATTAATTGTTTGTTCCCATTCTATCATAATTGTTTGAATACATAAATCAAGAATTTCTTGTCCAAATCTATACCTACAATTGTTGACTTAAAGGCTGTATGGCAAAACGTTAGCCATAATTTATGTTACACGTTTTAGTCACTTCCCAAATTCAACTTTACCACATTAACTTCAAGTTCAAGTATACGTTAACTTCAAGTACTTAGCCGCTTCCCAAATTTAACTTTGCCACGTTAACTTTGAGTATTACTTGATCCCCATATGACGACAAAATGTTAACCACAGTTTATTTTACACGTTTTAGCCACTCACGAAATTCAACTTTTCCACTCTTCGCCGACTATTAAGATATTTTTTACTCCTCCTATAAATCACAGCTTGGATGATAAAATGCAATCTAAAATATCGTACTAAAATATCATACATTTGTTACTTTGTTTCACATACTTTGTCTCACATTGCAAGATAGTAGGAAAGTGTACTATATTGTACGCTTTCAAAAATCCTTCCCAAACGAGCATACACTAAGTTTCGTATTTGTTCTACACTGACTTTGCAAGTGCTCTCTGCTGCTCGATTATACATTTCAAGGTATTTCGAGGTATGTGTATTCTGTTTTCATTTTTCCCACTTCTCAATTTGTAGTTTAATATACGTTCTCATTATTCTTCATTTAATTTATAAATATATAATTTATATGAAATATAATATTTTCTCTATTTTCTAATCTTCGTTTTCAGCCTTAATCATTCTATAACTTAACATATTTTATTGCCATGGATGTTTCGAATGTATGTTCCGACGGATGCTTTAAAACAATGTCTCATCGTCAACAACAAACCTACAGGCAAAGCCAACGTCAAAAATGGCTTCGTCCTGAATCTACTGATCGTCGTAAACGACTATCTCAACCTGTACCATTTACACATAATACTTTTAATATTGACTCTACATCATCCAACCATAATGATTCCAATCTTATGCAAATATAATATCCTACAATGAATCATAATAGCGAAGATTTGGACGTTCGTAGTGGAAACGAAATTTCTCCTACTCATAATTATACATTTGCACGTGAAAATAATTTTAATATATTAAATATTCCAACTACTTCATACGTATTACCTACATGTGCTAATTGTAAACATTGTGGTGCAAAATTTTTTTACAAGGAAAGCAAAGATTTTTGTTGCTCCAATGGAAAAGTTAATCTTTTTATACTTGCTTCACCTTCTGAATGATACAATTTATTTATGTCTAAAGAACCTACCGCGATTGAATTTCAGAAGCTTGCAAGAGGATATAATAATCATTTTGTTTTTACTTCATTCAGTGTTAAATACGACAAACAACTTTTCAAATTATACAAATGTATATACACATTTAGAGTTCAAGGGCAAATATACCATTACATAAATACACTTGTCCCACAAAATACTATGCCTTCTTATATGCAGTTATATTTTCATGAAACTGAACTGAAAAATCGTATAGAAATCTCAGAAAACTTTGCTGAACATATTTTACTCATTTTAATCGAAATTTTAAAGGTCAATCCATATAGTAATTTTTTAGATCTTTAACAAGTATACCAAACTTACAAGACCATGAAACACACATACGATGCGATCCATGACTTGATCAACATGTCTTTAATACTCCTACAGTATCTCAAGTAGCTGCTGTATGGGTTGAAGACAATGATAATACTAATGTTCCCTTTCGTGATATTATTTTATATGGTCATTCTGATGATACGCATAGAGTTCGTTATTATTATGGTTGCTATGATACTTTACAGTATCCATTACTTTTCTCATAGGTGAATCTAGTTGGCATGAAGGAATCAAAAGATCAACAATTACTCATGGTGAACCTACTTCTCAATCCTTTATTTTACCTTCAACAGTTACATCTGCAGCTCAAATCATTGAACACGAAAATGAAGGTTAGTTCACAAATTTCACTCCGCACTTCCTTCATTTGTCTAATACACATGTTTTGATCGATTTTTTTTTTGCAGTACTTACAATGAAACATCGATCTCAAGTTTCCTGTCGAGAATATTATTCATACAAATTGCAAATTCGGCCTTCCAGTAAGTGTGTTTTGCTTCATAGTGGTATATTATTACAACAATATGTTGTAGATATGTATGTTAAAATTGAAACTGTAAGGTTAGACTATTTTCATCATAATAAAATACAGATTAGAGCATAACGCTATCAAGGTATTGTAGACAGTGTTGAACATGGAGAGACAAGAGGTTCTAACATAGGAAAAAATTTATTCTCCATCAATCTTTTACATGTGGTTCTAGAGATATATTAAAAAGATATATGGATGTTATAGCTATTGTTCAACTGTATGAAAAATCAGATATATTTTTGACTATTACATGCAATCCAAATTGGCTAGAAATTAGACAAGAACTACAACACAATGATGAGATTCAAAATCACCCAGATTTAATTACTCATATTTTTAGAGCAAAATTAGAAGAATTGAAAGATGACTTATACAAAAAAAATATTTTAGGCCCAATTATTGCACATATATATGTTGTCGAATTTCAAAAATGAGGTCTTCCTCATGCACACTGTCTATTAATTTTCAAGTATGGACATAAAATTTGTTCTACTGTAGATGTTGATAAAATAATTTGCTGTGAGATTCCTGATAAAAACAAATATCTTTATCTTCACTCTGCTATAGTTAAACATAATATGCATGGTCCTTGTGAAAATTTAAATCCCAAAAATGTATGTATAGACCCAAATGCAAAATGCAAAAATAAATTCCTTAGATTATTGCACTACTACTATATTTGGTGAAAACACATATCCTCTTTATAAACGTTGCAATGATGGTGTCACAGTTAAAGTTAGAGGCAAAATGTTAGACAATCGTTGGGTCGTACCATATAATCCTTATTAAAGTGCAAAATTTGATTGCCACTTAAATGTTGAAATTTGTATAAATATGTATATAAAGGGTATGATCGTATTAAATTCTCAATTGCACCATCTGAAACACCTACAGAAATCGACAAAATTTCTACTTACCAATCTGCTAGATGGATATCTCTGCTCGAAGCAATGTGGAGGATTTTATCATTTAATTTAGCCGAAATTCATCATACCGTTTATTCTTTACAACTTCATCTTTTAAATCATCAACAAGTACGATATGACGATACAACTAATTTAACTACTATTATTGAGAATGAAAATACAAAATGAACAATGTCAACAGAATTTTTCAAAGTGAATGAAAAAAATAAGTTTGCACGTACATTATTATATCGAGATTTCCCAACATATTTTGTTTGGAATTCATCTAAGAAAATTTAGTTTCCTAAGAAAAAAATACTGTTGTCGGACGAATTGTTTCAGCAAATCCATCTAAATGTGAACGCTATTTCTTACGTACACTTCTCAATCATATTCAAGGTCCGAAATCATTTGATGATTTCAAAAATTTAAATGGACAAACTGTAAATACATATCGCGAAGCAGCTCTTCTACATGGTTTGTTAGACGGAGATAATCACTGTGAAGAATGTCTATTTGAAGCTATTGTTTACGAAATGCCTACTTCTTTAATACGTCTATTTGCGACCTTTCTCGTCCTTTGCAACCCAGATAATCCAAAACTACTGTTGAATAAATTTAAAGCTTATATGACCGACGATTATATACATGAAAATAAACCTTCAAATGTTGATGAATTACAAGCTTTAGAACACATTAATTCTATTTTAGAATCAATGGGTAAAAAATTTAATGATTACGAAATAGTACCATTTAATGTCAATATAAATGAAACTGAAAGGTTGACAAGAATGATTGCAGAGGAAACATCAAACTTAGATACAGAAGAAGATTACACTTGTAACATAAGTTTAAATAATCATCAACAAATTGCATATGATACTATAATGGAAAAAATAAATTCTAATTCAAGTGCAGTTTATTTTATCGATGGTCCAAGAGGAACATGCAAAACTTTTCTATATAAAGCACTCTTAACTGGTGCAAGATCACAAAATTCAATTGCTTTGGCCACTGCATCGTCTGGAATATCTGCATCTCTCTTACTTGGAGGTTGAACAGCTCATTCAAGATTTAAAATTCATTTGAAAATAATTGGTCAAGTAAGTTGTTCTATTAGTAAACAATCAGCTTTAGAAACTTTATTAAAAATGGCAAAATTAATCGTCTGGGATGAAGCTCCTATGGTAAATCGTTGTGCTATTGAAGTTGTTAATAAAATGTTTGAAGATATTACTGACTGTAATTTGCCTTTCGGTGGAATAGTTTTAGGAGGCGACTTCCGACAGGTTTTACTAGTTGTATCAAGGGGAAAAAAGATGACATCATAAAAGTTAGCATAATTTTCTCTTATTTATGGCCCTCATATTTACACTTACCCTTGATTGAAAACATGAGAGCAAAATTTGATCCAGATTTTTGTGATTATTTACTAAGAATTGGAAATGGAACAGAGAAAGAACATAATTGTAATTGCATTCAAATTCCTACTGATATTATACTACCATTTGAAGATGAAATTATATCTTTGAAAAATTTAATAAATCATGTTTTCCCAAATGTAGAAACATATGTTGATAATTTACAAACAATGGTAAATCGAGCCATACTCACGCTTCGAAATGAATATGTTGATCATATTAACAGAATTCTGACAAAACGGAACAAAGTTTACAAGAAGATTTCTTAAATACTTTAACTTCTAACGAAATACCACCACATGAATTAAAACTTAAACTTAACTGTCATGTAATGTTATTACGAAATATCAATGCAACTAAAGGCTTATGCAACAGAACATGTCTTACTAGTAGAAAATTTGACAAAAAATGTAATTCTTGTTGAAATTACAAATGGCGAATATAGTGACAAATATGTTTTCTTACCCCGATCCCTTTTATACCCTTAAAAGGTGATCACTCTTCAATTCCATTTAAAAGAATTCAATTCCCAATTAGGCCATTTTTTGTAATGACAATAAACAAAGCACAAGGTCAAACACTTGATTTTGTTGGTTTGTATCTACCTGAACCAGTTTTCTGTCATGGTCAACTTTATGTAGCATTGTAAAGAGCTAAAACAAGCAAGTGTTTAAAAGTTTTGTTAAAACCATCAAATTCAGACATTTTTCACATTAGATGTACTAACAATGTTGTATACAAGAAAATTCTTTCATTTGTACATAGTTAAAACAATAAATGTTTTGTACGTATTTTCTTCACACATATTCTTCACTATATGAAAACATAAATATTGGACAAATTTATTTCTCGTAAATTGTATCTTTTTCCCCATTTATGAATTATAATACATTTTTTGTTAATTTTGTTGCACTTTAACACTTTCGTATCGGTGTAATGGACGTTCTAATATATTTTATAATGGTAATTACAATTGCTTTTTTTTCAAACAATTCTAATTAAAACATCAGTATTAATTAATAAATGTATTAAATTGTTTTGTATATCAATGAGTTTGTCTATGAAAAGGATATCAATTACATTTAAAAATATTTTTTCCGAACGGATTCTATTTATTAAAAAATATTACGAATTATTTTTATTTGGAGAAATACTTTAATTTTTTTAACAATACAAAATTAAACGTAATCATTAAATTTCAGATTGTTTCAAACCTATACGTATATAAAACAAAAAGTTAATTATTATACTATTATATTTTGGAAAAAATATTATAGTTAATAACAAAATATCTAACTATTATGCCACGTTAGTACTTGACTTTTATTTTCGCTACCTCTGCACTCACCGATTTATCTAACCATATCTCAAATACTTTTCATTATATACTTAAAATCTCTACCTCTACACTCACCAACTTATCTAACCATATCTCAAGTACTCTTAATTATATACTTAAAATCTAATTGAAAAACAAGTAACTTATGTTCTAAAATCTTCTATAAATAGCTGGTTCATGTTTCCATTTACAATCATAGAACCAACTGCTTACACCTGTGAAAACTTTTTCAATTCTATTTTCATTTTCCTACTACTACTTTTGAATACCTCAAATAAGCTGATTACTCCATTCTTTTGCAATTTGCAGATACATGTTCTTTTCAATGGCTGCAGCCTATAAATTTATCCCACAAATTGCTACATCAGAGACCAACTGGTCTGCAAAGGTCATTATTGTAGGAAAATAATCACCTAAAATTGCACGTAACTCTATAGCTTGCTATCAAAATTTGACCTTCATGGATTTGCAGGTAATTGCATATATGACTTTTTTAATTTTTCTATTTTCGTTTACTATATATGTTTTCCATATTAACCTGTTCATCTAATTTGAACTTCCAACAGGGTAACCACGTCACAGCTACTATGTACAATGCTAATATTACAGCTCTTGCTGACAAGTTATCACTCGGGAAGACATACATAATCTCAAATGCAACCATCAAGGATAACAAAAGTTTCTTCAAAACTACAGCAAAAGAAAATGTTTGGAGTATAACTGGAAAAACACGAGTTGAAGAGCTGAACGAAAATAATTTGGACTTCTTGTTTTCTAAATACGAGCTCACTCCTTTTCATGTGCTCCAACATCATATGGACAACAACACAAACATAAGTACAGATACTACTATATCAACTGTACACATAATACTTACTCTTAAGGCTTTATAATAATTAATCCATGCAAAATACATTTATCGCTATGCAGATGTTATTGGTGTTGCTATAGAAGTTCAACAAAAAAGAATTATCCAGACTCATTTTGGTACTGAGGTCAGGCTTCAAGATGTCGTGTTAATAGACAAAAATTTTCAATCTATAATATTAACTTTATGAGACACTTTTGTTGAGAGAGAATACATAACTATTCTTCAACACTTACCAACGAAACCTGTGGTGTGAGCTACAAATCTTAAAGCTTCCTCTTTCAATGGTAGTTGCAACTTCAACATAGCCTTTAATTTTAATTTTAAGTAATAGCCAAAAAAAAAAAAAACATAATATTTGTTATTATCTTCTCTTTCACAGGCATCACACTGTCAACTAAAGTGAATATCACCATTTTCCTCAATGCTGAATCTTCAGTTGTAGCAAATTATAAACAATGGTACCGAAACATATTCTAAACATTTTTACCTTACTCTTCTCCATGTTAAAATGTCAACTTTCATGTATAATAGTAATATTATAATTTCTTTTCACAGAGTGTCAACAAATATTGAAAGCCTCGAAGAACTTATGAATGGAGGTTCATCGATTTCTGTAACCCCACCAAAACTTTCACCTCATGCAGACGACAAGTTCACGTCTATTGCTAAATTATAGGGAGTCTATTTAGAGGTATTTTCTACATTATTAAACATATACATCACATACATATCACTAAGAATCCAAATAACTTTTTCATTTACTTATATTCACAATTCAATCATACATTTTTTGCACAGGAAATATTTTATTGGATTAAAGTCCGTTGGACAATTCATACGACCAATCAGCGATTTTGGTATATGTCATGCACTAATAATAAAAAAACATCTACTGGAAATTTAGGCCAAATTCATAAATGTCGCTTCTGCAAATACGAACATGCAACGGCCCAACTTAGGTATGTACTTAAACATACACTTACATTTCTATCAATAAATTTTATTATTGTTTACACATTATATACTACCCTTAATTCAATTTCTTTTTATATATAATATTCAGAGCTACTTCTTTTGTTCGACTAGAAGACACAATTGGACAATTAGATGCAAGTATTATCGGAGAAGCTGCAGAAACCTTATTGGGAACTAATGCTACTACAATAATGGAACACTTCCATCAGGTAAAACCTACTCTAACATAGTTTATAAATAATTATTTAAAAACACAAATATACTAAAAATATACACTACATCTACCGCATAATCCAGGCACAGTGATAAACAGCTTTGAACGGACCGATAGTGAAACAGTAAAAAATATGTAGATCCACCTGAGTACCGCTTTGAAATTGTTTTTGTCTTCAACCCTACACCTTCGCTTCTTCACGCTACTTCTTCAAACACAATGATTGACATAAATCTTTCAATTATGAACAACTATGATTCATCGACTGTCAATGTCGACAACACA